>CM067358.1:61006132-61093632 GCA_034190875.2 Urechis unicinctus | reverse complement strand
TTATCTCGATCATTAGTTCGAAAGGCTAATTGTTTAGCTTAGATGTAACAGCAGCTAATCTCAACAAAATATCTAGAGCAAAAGTGATGCTACCCTTTCACACCTTGAAGTATTTATCATCGGTACTACGTATATTGCGCCGTTTCTTGCAATGATAACACGTTTGTAATTTGAAACTGTTTAATCATAGCTGAGGATTGCTTGAAATAAGCGTGGACTTGCGTGGTTAATATTCTACATTTATTTCATCGGGTGGATTCTACTTAACATAGCACAGTCATTAAAAAAATGGATACTTCCAAATACACACCAATAAAGTGTACTTGTATCTGACTCTCCACGTAGGCCCCGCCACAAATAATTCATCAAGCAATGGATATAGCTAACATGGTAACAAGTCACCCGTTCATGATGTCACCATATCCCACCGACATGATAGAGAGATTACTGGTGACACGTTCCCGTGTCTCTTGACATACTGAACTTGAATTAGCAGCTGTTCATTGTTTCTCATACATTGTAAAATTCTGTACGGTGATTAAACGAGCTTATTGATTCTTCGAACAGTAAAAATTGAGTTCCCTATTATTTCGTTCTTAAAGACCAATCCACATCTAAGATAATTCTGCTAAACTTGCATGAAAATAGGTAAAAATGAGGGTTTCCCTTTAATGCAATAGCCTGTATTAAGCAATGATGCAACACTACTGTGATACATTGCCTTAAAGAGACTGTAACGCACCTTGGGAACCGACAGTTTTAAGTATTCAGACTTCTACAGTACATCATACCATCAGTTATATAATAATGTTGAACATTTATAAGCATGATTTCCGATCAAATAAAATTGCTGGCACAAATTAAAAGATGGTGTTATTTATTTCTGCGTTAAACGTAGCAAAAGGATCCCTGGGTTCCCGATATGGGGATGAACAGCCTCTGTAACGAGATGAGACAACTAGGTAATAGACACAATGCTATGGCTTAATGGCATCATGCAGGCGTGTATGCTATTGTGTTGATGTTACATGGACCTGAAGGCATCTATGGCTGTTGTGCATTGTAATTGTTATATACCAAACCGCTGCTTTAATACAATTTTCAGGAGAGCGACCATGACCTTTCCATGACATTTGGATCTCCATAAAATATTTGCTCATATTTTACTGAAATATATTGGCGTTAAGATGGCAGGGTTGACAGGTAGCAATATTTTTGCTATGTGCTCATAACTAATGATTTGTGTACGTTCCCCATTTTATTCTACACTACAGTTTAAATAATGGTCTCTGCTCTAACGTTGACTTGAATTGAACTACACTTACACTTTTGCGCAAATAATGCTTGAATTTTCGCATCAGATCTTCTTATGACATAATCCTTGTTATGATAAATTATATTGATCCTGTAAAATTACTCCTTACAATCTCATAGGAAATATGATATTATAACATTAAGCGTATAATATGCACTGCTTAAATATCAAATGTAGGCCGTTTTTCCGAAGCCTTACAGTGTTATGTTAGTCTGTGTCTTGCAAACGTAACTGTATTGCAAATGCAAGGACCTAAGCGACAGCGTGTGGGTGTTAGCCAAGCTATTACGCATATTACTCGTTGGGCATCCTTCGCTATCTCATTTAACTCAGGAAGAGGTTGCGTTACAACATTTACATATTTGCTTTCGTGTGTTTATTATCATTGTGCCGTAACAGTGGTAATGACAAATGATGTAATCGCATCACTGCAAATGATGAGTATGGGAAATGACGCAAATTGCAATTACTCTGCATTAACAGAGCACGCCTACAGCACGGAGCCGAGTGGTTTGATTGGATTTATACCCAAGTAACCCTCAAGATATACAATATATCGAGAAATCGCCGGGGGTGACAAGGACTAAAAGACCAGGCGACTGTTGTTCGATATGGCATTTATCGTCTGCTGTCTGTAAGCGGTGAGGCATTGCCGCACCTAATCAATTTGGTATGTTGTGTGGTGATAAATACTATTACTGCTGTTGATTGAATGAAATATGCACCTAGTGGTCGCTTTTCCTTGGCCACCCACCACGAAACGGAGTTTGGTTGGCATATCTTGTAATCGTTGCCTATCTTTTCACCAGTAATTCTGCATCCCGCTTGCATTTACAGCTCAGAATAAATACCTCAACAAAGAGAGCATTTGGATTTACTAGAAACAGCTGCAGACGAAGATTGACTCCTCTAATGCAAAGCCACATCATGTTCGATGTATCATCATCGAATTACAATAAAATTTTATACTTGAGTGCGATCAGGACTAAAATTCAGTTGGTACCTTGGCTAAAGAGCAGCAGGCAACACTTTCCTTACCTGATGCCGAAAGCTAACGTTATTGCTGGCTTGTGATACCCTGTTAACGTGATCAACCGTTCGTATTTGCTTCATAACAGTAACAGTAATAGCAACTTGTTTGCTCACATAATGAGAACATCATACGGTCCGCAACCAGTGCATCAATAACAATTTTTGACAAACAACACTTTGCCGCCTGCTGTCCATTGCACCATAATTCAGACCCAGTTTTGTTCGAATTAGCCAGTCAGATGATTCCGTAGGGACATTGACTGGCAAAAAACGGCAAGGCAGACTAACTGATGGATATATGGCACATGTTCAGCACATATTTCTGTAGCTTGTGCCGCATTGACGTGACAATATATCATCCATGGTACCATGGGTCGCGAACAAAAGTGGTTGGTGTATTTATGGTGTTATGTTGTCCAATGCAGCTGACATCAGACCGTTAACTCTCAGAGTATGGCGTCGTATATTACCCAAAAGAGTTCATGCGTCATTCGATCCAAAGATAACAATTTGGGTAAAATTGTACTCCAATTACTGATGGAACCTTTTGTGAGTACAGAAATAGGCGGTTGGGTATGGGTATGTAGCACTAGGCAGCGATAGTATTGTATCCAATGTAGCATGTCAACTATGAGACTCACCGCCATAGAAATCAAGATGTCAACTTTATGCGATGGTATGCATGAAAATGAAGTATACTTTCGAGCGACGTCCTTGTGTCAACCAAAACACATTCCGACACCATCTCGTTCATCAACCGCATAATAACGCTTCAATCGACATCCAAGACCGATGGACATTGGGGCCGAGATTCAAATTCAGTTGAAAAACCTTATTTACAATTTCTGGGGAAAAAGCAAATGCGGTGGTATTTTCATCCGAACGGTAGTATATTACTGCTTGACAATTGTGCGGTACCATTTAGTACCTTGCCATGTAAAGTATACTGTTATCAAATGATATAGATTTCGTTTACGTTTTAAACAAACTTGGGGAATTATACTCAATTCTAATCACGTCCCGGAATATTTATTCAGACTTACTTCAAAACGTTGATTTCGGACTGATCGGTTCATCGTTGACCAAAATCATTTGGAGTGCCATATAACCATAGTCATTTAAACGTGATGGTAAGACTTGGTGTAGTAAGATTTAGTGAGAGTTACTTCCTGGTTGAAAAAATATATTTGGTTTGCTGACTTGTCCATGCCTTTGAAAGTTGCAGAAACAACAGACTAGGCTATTTGACGAGAACAAAGGGGGTATTCTTTGTATGCAGACTAGTGTAAATAAGTAATCGTGACGTTTTACGGTAATCAATGCAGGCAGCCATCCCATCGTGCGGTTAAACAAACTCAGCTCATTGTTCAATCAGCCTCATTGTAACAGATCTCTCAGTCTTAATATTATGGTCTCTTATTAAGTCTCGCGGCAAAGGCAATTAATCAATAAAGGCAAATACCGTTTAGATAAGCCATTATTGTACTTAAATGTCTCAAAAATAGGATCGTTTTATTTGCATTGCGACGTTTAACTCTCAATCTTTTAGATTTTTATTATGCTTCTGCAGTATTACTGTACAATGCAACATTGTTCGATGAGCTAGTAATAGTGGATTGCAACGGTTGTGTATAAATTATGACATTAAGAGTCGGCGCTTGCTCCTCTCTGGTTGTGTGTGTTTGATACGTGTTTGCATTGTTATAGGTTTTTAAATCTATGGCAATTGTATCAGCTTACGATCTCTCACTTCCTTGAAGTAAATGGACTACAATCAATTTTCTCAGCTGTATTTGGGTCAACATCAGATTTCATTCAAGGTAGACAGTAATTGCGATGCATTTGTTGTCACGCGTCTTATTTCGGTGTATACTGCGTAAATGTGTGCATACAAGTAATACGTCAACAAGTTAAACACTAATTTGAATGTAAAAATAGGCAATGGACATGCTTGAATTGCATTTATATTTTTTTTTATACCACTCAAGATGTTTGCTTAAAAATCCAAATTCGACATTGCATAATAACATATGCCCGTGTATCTTTCTGCTTACAAATTGAACGTGCATAATGTTTTATATGTTTAACGAAAAGTTCTTGTATCTTGTTCGTTCCATGTAGAAAGGCAGTGTAAAACAGAACGGTGTGATGGAACTACACGAGTTCTTGGTTGTTTCGTGTGCTATTGTTTAGGTAATAATGTAATAGCTATTTGGCAGTAAGAATCAATATATCATATTGGTCGTTTGCCTCTAAACTCTAAATATTGTCTTATTGCAGATCTGATTACTTTTTGACAGAGCGTGATGTTATTACAAAGAGATTTACGAGGCGTCAGCTATATTTGCGTAAGGGTTGTCCCGATAGCATCTCTATAGATTGATTGATATCAATCAACTTATTGAATATCTTCACTCTTCACCTTGACATTGAAGGCCCAAATTTTAGTCATTGAAGTCGAGATAAATGTGTTCGGTCTTTCACATATGTCAAAATTGAGCAGATTTCTCCAATATTGTAATACTCTTTACTTTCAAATAAACTAGCTGATCAATCTGTTTAAGATGAATTTAAGCTATTGTTCTCTCCAGCAAAAGTAACCTATTCATAACGTTTTGTATTTGCAATATTTGCACGATGAGTCTGTGCTTTGCTTCATCCTCTGGTTTATGTCAGTTATTTTGTAGTGCAGAAACTGTACATTCGCTCTTGAGTATCATCTAAACAGTTGTGAAAACGTATCCGTGTGTGCTGCCTCTGTACTCAACGAATTGATACCATCGTTTACCCTTTGAATAAATATTCAAACATTGCCCTTCACATGATGTAAATCTGATGTACAATATGAAGCATAAAGGACTACTGAGGTATCCACTTATAGAAGCTCATCACACTAAGTAAAGCAGCAATATCCACATACCCATAGTTCATATCTGGCAATACATCCTACCTCTAAGCTGCTATCTATATCAATCGTATATCATCACTGCGCAGCACATTTGACGTATATGTGGAAACGCAATTTTCCATATATACTGTAGGTCCATTGGATCTCATTCTGATGACTGACGATGATGGAAAATGCGGCGCAGAGTTGAGACGACAGCTTTGCAATATACCCGAGTGATTCTGAATCAATCCGTCCACGGAATATAGGTCAGTTAATTAGATTATTAAGATCATTTTCTTTCGAATTACCCATACGTTATCATTACCATTGCAGATTGTTATCATACGTTGCATACGAATCAAGCTGTCATCAAATATATATCTGATCTTATTCCCATGTCGTATTCATTTATCCACATTATGCCAGCACTGCACATAATCTACACCAAAACTTTATCTAGACCAATCAAGCTTCATCTTATCATAGAAAGGATTGGGTGTATAATGAAGCATTTTTGTTAACAATATTCATTGACATGAATATATGGTCGTCTTTGGACGACACGTCAGTAGTCTTCTAACATCGGTGCTTAAATATCTTTAAAATGGCTCTTACAACGATGTAGTCTCGTACGGCAGCTGGTGTCTATAAACGCTAAGTAGTTACTATAACGACTTTTCTCCAGTGACAGCTTTTAACTACGATGAAGCGTATCGTTGCATTTGGTATGGGTAGTGGCCTTCTTGAATAAAACTGTACATTACCATCGCCTTAATATATGACATTGATAATGGCAGTTTAATGTGTCAGAAATTTAGATAACCTATTCCCGGGAATGTTCCGTATTATATTTGCTGCAACTTGAATTTCAAAAACTAGTAAAACACGTATTGTTGACGCAACATTTGAAAAACCTTAGGTGCATCCTTTCAACCGCTTTTTAGATTTAATCACTTTCGCCGTAAATATTCTCTTGCATAAGACATATCAGTTCGCCAATATTGCGTGTTGCCAAATGTGACGGTTCGTTGACGGGGACTGTCAGATCATGATTCATTATAAGCCGATGGTATCAATCTACATCTGTAGCATGTATCAGTTAGCATTTTACCCGGATAAAATAGCACAAACAAAAATCTTTATTATGAAATGTCAGCGTCAAAGTAAACAAATTGGCACTCAAAGAGCACTGTATATTTATAGCCATATTTAACAGAAATTTTGAAAACACCGCTATCCCACAAGTCTGAGCAATTGTTATCATACGTTGCATGACGACAAGCTGAGGTCTGGGGTAAGCCAAGACCTCTATTCGAGTGCCCTTTTTGTGATTCATTTGTGGGCTTGAGTCACAATTCTGACAATAGTCCAACTGTTTGATTATATGGCATTGTACATTGTTGTCTCCATTTAGTGTATGAGTCATGCTAGCCCATGCCAACGGCACTTACCGATATCATGTCTTATTGTTCTAAAGCTCTCGTGTAAGTTTTGTCAAAGCCTACACCGCAGTCATGCAAAGGCTGAACTATCATGGAAGCCTAAGTATTCTCTTTAATACTGAAGTCAGCAACCCGTTAGACGCCAGCCAAATTAAAAGCATAATTATAACAATTCTAACCATAGTAGAAACCGAACAAAATACATAATGACTAGGCTGTGGCAAATGCAGAAGTATTGCATTATATACATATAGTATTCGGTAATACGTAGGATTGTGAATATAATGCACATAGAAGTTATTGCTGCTATTAGCGCACGCTTCACCTAGCCTACCGCAATAGTCTTCGTCGTTTGCTCTCTGCCGTAGTCTTCTCCTGTCGCAACCCGCTTAGTTCTCGGCAAAGTTATTGATATTTGGCGAGTTAATGCGGTAAAGTCGATGCGACTTTACTCATTATTACAGCATACCATTGCTACAAAATAACATTATCAATTACGTTACGTGCTTACATTTAGGACCAAAATGCCATCGAAAATGTTCGTGACCATATGCCGCTAATAATCTGCAGTTTTACCGATGGTGACAATGAACATATATTGTCTGACACCTGATCCTCAGTGTACAATGGTTGACACCCCAAATGGCTTACTTTGCTCGTTTTGTCCATGCAGCGACTTCATACAATGCTACTCCTAATGTGACGACTTAATTGATATTATGAATTATTCAAGGACCGTCCAAAAAGCCCTTACTTTATCCACAAAAACACTGAGTGAGCTACTAAGACACATGCAACAAAACCCGCGTTCTCTGGGATGCATTATAATTAAAACAATCTTTGGTGACACGTATAGCAGCTTGTAGCTTGCCGGTTTTAGATACGAGCAGCCAGTATTAATACCAGAGTAGATTGATGCCGCTCAGTTGCTGCAACACATTTATTCCGCCCAAACCCCTGTTCCTCGTATTGCAATTTCGTTGGGTACGTGGGTAGAGTTGCTGACAATTGTCGTAATTTTTGCGACATCATAACTACTAATTGGATTTCTTCATAAGTTATCTTGACACATCTCTCCTTTAATGGACCGATACTTAGACGTCATGGTTCCTACAAACAGAGTGAGAAAAATGTCTTTCAAGTTGTTGTCACAGTTTGTTGACCACAGCTTTGGGTGCATCGGTATTTCTCTTTTTCGCGAGCCAACAGCAGATGCTGTGTCGATTGTCTTTGCTACCCTTAATATATTATCTGTCACCGCTCAGTACATATAGGGGATGCATTTATATAAGTTCAAGGTACATGTTAATACGCCTCTATTAGCTACTGCTCCCGTGACACCATCATGAACTTTGATGACGTATTTTGTTACCTATGTTATTATAAATTCAAGGACTATATTTGCATAACTGTCTTTTTTGTGGCTTACATCATCTTATCACTACCTCCCAGCGCAACAAGCGGAAATGCTTTAAATATTCGACGCCAAAAAAGCCCTGCTCGACACGGAAATATCTCACTCTACCGTGATATATTCTATACATTTACCGATGTAACATTTCTAGTTCAATTCCCCATTCGGTATCACGACAAACCATGACGTCATTGTATAATACTGTGTACATCAGAGACTCCTATGCAGCGCTTTGGTACACATAAATCGCCGAATAATACGCCAATTCCTCCATGGTATCTGTCGAGCCCGTGTTAGTAGAAGCGCAACTATTCATTGTCTGTGTTTTATAGATGTGTTGCTGATTGGTTGATGTTGTACTGAGAGCTATGATTGTGTTATACCGCGCAGCAAACTGCGACCTCTCGCGCACAGACGGGGGATAATCACAGAAGAGACGATGTCAAAACAAGATAATTCCTGATAGTTGGCTGACTTCCATTTCCTTCATATCAAATCAAATCGCACCTGCAAGACACGATGCACTATAAAGCACGGTAAGCCTCAAACAGCGATCTTACGGATGCATAGATTGAAAATAATACGTGCGATATCTGCGTCCCAGAAATGCACAATAAATTACCCAGTTTATAGCTGCCCAGTGCCGCACAGAGGTGTGTGCAATGCTAAACACTCAGCACAACTGGATTATCGTCAATTGCCTACTGAATTAATCCTCTTTAAGTCACAGCCCGCAGTATCAGCTCTGTAAATTGTGCAATTCGCACGATATTACGCTTCCTTTGAATAACGAAGAGAATTCCCGTCCAAAGTAGGAAACGCGCTTACAGTTGATGCTTTATGCATCCGTCATGACAGGCATTCAAGGCTGGCCGTATAGTCGACGTCCGCCGTTCGATTAACGCTGTTTCCATAATCTCGTGTGCGTGGGCGCCCTGTGCCATTTTCAGGTCCGAGCCCTTGTGCACTTAAAACTACCCTACGCGAAGGGTTTAGACTACAATAGATTAGATGCTTTATATTTAATATGAACACCCCTATTCGTTGTGTTATCAAGCATCTTGTTTCACGAACACGCTCATTTAGATTCATTGGGATTCCAGACATCAATTCCTTGAAATTGCTCTGAGCATCGGCCAGCTATCAAATATCAATATTGCATTATAGAAGACGGGTAACAGAACACATGTGGTAATTCGGGATGACAATACGGACATGGGCGACAGATATGACGAGATCTGATTAGGACGCGATGTTTGCAATGCTCAGGGTAACGGCTTAGTGCACGTTTAGCCGCCTGGCAAGGTCTTATCTTCAATGTGTGGTGCTTGATGTAACACATGGTAACGTAATAGAGTATGGCATCATGTACCTTGAAGTGGTTCCTATTGTACGAGGAGTTGCTGAACATATTGTTTCGCTGCCATTGTTTCTTCGTACATTGAGTAGTTATTGTTTGAGTCAACTGGTCAATACGAATAAATGACATGGGCTACATCAGGAACACTGTGGTAGAAACATTTAAGCGAATCGGGTAACAGCTTTGCATACTCGGTGTAGAGTAGTTTTAGTCAAGCATATATAATGCCAGAACATAGTCTGTGAATATTTACTGAAAATCGTCTCCAATTCCTCAGCTCGTATGTTGGCGTTGCGCGTTGGGGAGCAGCGACAAACGGAACATTCATGCACCTGCAACACATTACTGGTAAAAACAGCCTTGCGACAATTATCTGATTATAACACACATGCATACAAACACGTACTAATGCATACGTACATGCACACGCGTGTGTGGGTGCATGCAGATGTATTATCATGCCATTAAGATTCTTGCATATGAAGTCGTTGATGCTTTACGGGGGCATTTTTACCAAAGGGCTGAACGCTACGGAAGAGGGTCACCGGCTTGCAATAAATAATTATTCCACTTACCCAAACGTGTCCTAACCTTATTAAAATTTTGCGGAGGGTGTCACCACCTGGACAATAGGTCAGACTCCACCGAAAGGTGGATATGCTGTTTCCTTATGGAACTGGCCACCGCATAACCTGGTAGTGTTAGCTATCTTAGATTTGCTTCAAACTCTGACGTTTTGTATCGTTAAGAAATGCAGAAACTCTGTAATGTAAGGACCGAAATAACATACCAGGAACCCTACTGTGGAAGCTAGTCATTGCGGTAAGAATGTCAAAAAATAGGCAGAGCTGCAACAGCTGATTTAGCTACAGTAGCGTTTAGTGCGTTCAGACATTGTATGTCCTCTAACCAATGATTGTATGTACGTTTGTTTGCAGCATGCATGCATGCATGCATGTATTATGCATATGCATATATATATGTATATATATATATATATGTATGTATATATATATATATATATATATATATATATATATATATATATATATATATATATATATATATATATATATATATATATATATATATATATATATATATACTATCTCTAACATTATATATATATATATATATATATCCTATATATTTATATATTATCAACATTCTACATTGCTACAGACGAAATCAATCATTGACTTTGGCTCTTTGCCACATACTTACACTCTGCCACAGTCTTGAGTTTAACTATGGAAACAACCAGCATTTGCTACGCAACCTGTCAAAGTACATCGTTGCTTGCGCAAAGCTTCCATTTAAGTGGGCATATAGTTGCATTATTTACTAGATTTGGCTCGGCACTAAGTAACGTTACTTTACTCGGTTAACCTTATGTCTTTTCTCAACTACATGTTTGTATTGGACTACGCAAAATACCAAATTGGCTAATGATGCAAATTTCGGCATGTATAATATATAGAATTGCTTCCAGATGATTACATATGCAAGTGTTTGATTGTCTCGGACGCAAAATACTTCCTTGCAGAATTCAGCCATCTCAAATTGACAAAGGCCAATAATCAGTTTCATATCATTGCAGCAATGAACCGCATTCTGTTGGAAACACTGTGGTTTGGCACTATAACAGGAGAAGTATGTAACTGGCCTTCCATTAAAATGCGCGCATATTAGCATGACTGTGCTGGGCTGAAATACTCTTGTTTATCATCCATATGTAGATTTCGTGTATATTTCATAGATTCTTAAAATGTGTCCCGTAGGGCAGAATCAGCCAATAAGCGGTTGGTAGGTACAAGATTCGTCCCAAATATGTTGCCACTAATGTGGCAGCACCAATAGTGTATACATCGCTATTTTCAGCTCCAGTTGTGTCATCTGGCATGCTTTCGCTCTAAGCTGCTACTTATAGGCAATCTCTATAGGCAGTTAAACACAAGTCTGTCCATTTGTTGAACATAGTTTGTAGGTAGGCTGTGAACTGTGAGGCATTGTCAATATTCATCGACTTAGGAACCCGGACCCCTAGTGTATTGTCAATTCTCCCGAAAATTCCGCTGGGATATGGTAATGTAATAAAGGAAACTATGCATTATGAATATACAACTGCTTTGGTGCAAAGAAGGGTAGACACCCACATCATAAGCACCTACAGTGATTAAAAAATGTTGGCTTTACCAAATATTTGCCTCAAAATATTAGATGAAGCATGGACTAATGATGAATTTCAACAAATCTGTTATCACGTAGCTCGTCTAGTGCCGACGAAGTATTCATTCATTCAAAGGTTTACATAGTTTCCTCGATGCTACTGCAGCTAGCAATCGACATTCTTGAATCAGCATGCAAGCCGTTTAAGCGATAATGCAAACACACGCGTTAGAGTTTATTGGGCAATATATACGCTATCGTTTTATCGTATAATCCGGCGACAACTAACATAAAAAATATCTTATGATATACAGTATGGACAGCAAGGGTGTGTGATTAATTACGGACCCCAAAAAAGGCAAATTGCGGCTTGCTAGTAATATAGATGATGTGACAGAAATTTATCAGGCTAACTAGAGCATAAACATTATCTGTCAAGGATGTGACAATCCAAGTTTCAAGAGGCCATCTCTTCGGAACTTAATGAGACTTTATATGTGAACATCACTGATTGAATGCAGACCATTCGTTTTGAATAATGTAGACAAGATATGTGTTGTTTGTTAGGGTCGTAGAATGTTTGACTACTCCCCTAACTGGTAGCTCGTCTACAAATGGCTACACTCAACCAACCAATATATTGTGCCATCAAAACAAATAGGTCCATATCACACCTACAACTCTTCCGTCGATGAATGACTCAGGAAAGATCCGATAATCTAAAGACCACATTACGGCCAATCAGCTACTTAACCCAAATAATTCAGTCATTGGCACTTATATCTGTTTGTTGGTTAGCAAGTTGGTTAACGCAACATCATCATTAACCTATTGCAGCCGTTGAAATCACAATTTAAATTTCCTTTACAGGGTTATCTACTGAATTAAGTCAGCAGCAAGCGTTTGACTGATCATAAACGGTGGCAGAAGTGAATTGCATTAGGCAGAGAGAGGCCAATAACGCATTGTTATGGGCTACCTTTAATTGAATTCTTTGAAAATCGTATGTCAGCGACCACAGCGTTGAATCGTGCACGTAATATGAATGCTTTATTTCCAATCCAGCACCGATGTTGCACGATTGGCATATGATATGCTGTTAGTAAGCTAATGATCAACGCACTACGCCCGCCCTTCCTTATTTGTCAAGCATGATCTTACACAACGGCAGCAACTGAACCTTCATTTATTGCAGGTATTTCATTTTACTCCCACATGATCTATGGCTTGCCAAAAACGTACACGTACATGATTGGGCTTGCCGATGTGTTTTACATCACTGGCAAACGGATGGGGGGCGTCAACAAGTTAGGCTACATTGCGTAATTGCTGTTATTGTTGAAATTGCTCCGTTGAAGAGTATGGCAAACATGCGAAGTCAATCATTGGAAGCAAACGCCATTACGTTACCATGAAAAACACAGAGGCGTTGTTGTTACGTAATGCAATTTCGTAACTTGTCCGTGCAAATCAATAGCTAACTATACCATGTAACCGTCACAATTCTATGTATATTGCAGCTAGTTTTCGGGATAAGGCTCTTGACATCGTAAATGTCTCTTTCTCCACGCATTATGCAGGTCACAAAGTTTCAGATGTATTCATATTTGCAATGCACTCCAACATTGACGTGCATGCCTTAACAGGTGTGCTCACAAACACGCGTCTTTACGTTGATATACACAACAGTATATCTGCTCTTGTTAAACAAGCAACGTCAGCTTATTTCAGAGATGCACCTACTCCGTGGATTGAGCACTCAATGCAGGAAATTACACAGCGATTAAACCAATCGTGTTGATAAAGAGAATGCGACCGCCATATTTCCTTTTGGCTTAGTTGTGGGAAAGATTATTGGACGCAGTTTAGTGCACTACCTGTATTCCGTAGTCGACACATTAATTGATTACTCAAAACGATCGATTATACTTTTGGCAAAACATCATCCCTTTTTGCTTACTGAATTCTATAGCCAGTATCGACATGGCCTGATACAATGTTCGCGTGTACAGCTCGGTGAAACAAGTGCGTTCTTCACAAAGCCTATTATTTCTGTACAAAAATTACTGGTTAATAATGGTACCTTCCTTATTTCGATGACTAATGGAATTATCCACTTGAGTGCCATTAGAAGGTCTAATACGTATAATTGGCTGCAGCATATTCAATTACCGAATTCAGCCTTTGGCGAAAAGAGGGATCTTTAAGGTCGAGTTATCCTTTGATATACATCATGGCTCGCGCACCGGAAATAAAATAACAGCGTAAGCTTGGCAGGCACAGTTAATCTTGCTCTTGATCTGGGTATATGATCGACTGTTTATAACAAGAATGTCAGTGGAATTTATTATCATGGACTTCATGATCACGGTCATACTGTCTCGATGGAAACTAATTTCCATGGAAGTCAAAAGACAAAGAGTGCGGAGGTCATTCGTACTAACTTTACCGTGTTTCAATCAGTTTTGCTGATATAATTATTTCACTTGGCTTTCTCCGTTTGAAAATTAACAAACGGGGTACATTATTGCCTTTCGAGATAAATACCTCATGGCAAAGAACAAAACGTTTTTGACAATATATAACCAAGCTATAAGGATCCAGAATCGAGATGAGCGTATAAAACAATTTTTACAATCACTCAATTCTCGAATAAATAAAACCCTTGTAGTGATTGTGACCTTACCATACAAATGATGTAAACAGCCACTCTTTGGTTATCTTCAATAGGCCTGATTAATAAACTCCGTTTATATGCAGCTAAGCTGCATATCGAAATACTTAAAGCTTTGTCTCTTTAATGACCAGAATGTCTCAAGGGTGACCAATATCTTCCCATTGCGACATGTTGATACTACCCATGCATATGACCGAGTTATATGCCGCTAGGGAACTTAACCTTTAAGAATTGCTACGGCATCAATCCGTCTACAAAATTAACTAATTCGTTATATCTACAATGTCTGTACTGCAAAAAAAATATACGACGAGTTTGTTGCGTTGTTAAAAATAGAAAGAAACAGCAAAGCTAATCACCCAATAAACAGTGCTTCAATTCAGCGAGAATTTAGCTGGTGCTGTGATGTTTAGATTACACTCAGCCTATTTTACAGCAGGCATTACATTAATGGCTCAAAGACTTATTGTTGTTAAGTGGCCAATAAAGCGCATGTTATTAAACTTAACAAGGGCTAATCCTTCCTGCACAAATTCTGCTCGCTACGTTCGTGACAATCTGTTTGTCCGCGTGGCATATATGTGTCTGTGCGTCTTTTGTTACATTATGGGTAAAAATCGGTAGTAACGCATGCAACGTCATGCATGTAGCAGTATGGTGGACAAGCATTATTATCCTACTTTGTATAGGAAACACTTTGTCAATCTGACATGTGTATTAATGTGGCACTTGTATGTATGATACATAATGTTTGCCTGTACAAGTGCTTATAAAGGCTGCTTGTTGACAACTTCGTTTACAATGTAAGATGATTCGTAACGAAAACTATTGACCGCCCCATGCGGCAGCTGTATTATTTTATCATGTGAAAGACTCGGTTGGAAACCCATTCACAGGTTGAGCGATAATCATCATTGCATCATTTTGACTATTGGTAGGTCCCTCTACTACGTTCCGTCTGCATTGTGTTTGCACATCAGTTCTGAACCTGGCTAGTTAAGTCTTCCATGTTAATGTCAGGAAAATCTATCTAAACATAACAACTGCTCTCAATGGTGAACTTATCTCTCACTTTTCTGGTAATGGTAAGTATGAGATGCAATGTTCTCGGGAGATATTTGTGTACGATTGAATAATGGTCTCTAGATAGGCATATCCCGCCCTGTTATGACCCCTCATTTTTGTACTGTCCTCCCACGTATTATGTTATTACTGATAGATAATTGGCATGCCTAGGGTATTCCGCCTAGGGCTATTTTTTACTCCAGCCACCACTTGAAACACTGCATTAGCAAGCCGCCCACTATATCCTTTTTACATACGCGAAATACAAGCCATTTTGCTTTTCACATCTTTTCACTAACAACGATGGATAGCGCTAGTATGGCTGGAATTTTCATGCAGTCTAATACACCGGCGTAATTAACGTTCCTCAGATTTCTATTGTGCTATGTTTTTTAGAGATTTTTCCTAGACAGCCTATTAAAACCATCAAACCACAATAGCTTACTCGTAGGTATCCGCAGCAATCGTGGCTAATGTGCCAGGCTGTGCGTGATGGGATTTAATTACATCAACACTGTACGAATCAATGCATTATACAGAATACACCTTAGGTGGCAATATCCGTGTGTAAGTTAAAATCGCAGAGCGATGCATTCTTAGGGATTTCTTATTCTAATGAAAGACTATGTTGGGAAGCTCTTGCGTTGTATGCTACAGTAGTAATGTATCGGGAGAAACGTTTATCTCCAGCTATCACAGCAGCAGCCGGCTTGATGAGTCTCGGGTAAAAGACTTGGTTGCTCCATCATATAGATATTCATTTACGATAAGTGTCATGTATTCGTACAATATGGTCCATATATATTCACGATCGAGCGAGAAAGCAACTTGGATGCAACTTGAATCCATCAAAAAGCCTGCATCCGTCAAATAAAGACTTATCAAAATGCAATAACTATCCGACACAACAGTGTTATTCCTCATTTCGTCAACTCTTACTCATGACGGGATTGTGTTGTGCATACTGTTGTACTATTATTGTGTGTTCACCGTGGGAAAATTTAATGATAAATATTTGCCATAATCACTTGGGTTTGTTATACATCAATGAGCATTTTATAAATAGCTGAGCTGCCTTTTGTACAGGCCGTACCTATATATATCTAGGTATATTTACGTGACTTATTAAATTCGGATTACTGTCCAGCCTCTAGTTTTCCAGGGTACCACAAGCGATGTAGGAAACTAAATTGCTGGCAAAGTACAATTATTGGTTTCATGGCGTCAAGCCAAATTTTTGGAAACTCATGTGGAGATACCAAGGTTCGAACCCGGGGTCTTTTAAATGCAAAGCAAATGCTCTACAGGTGAACCCCGTCCCCCAGTCTGTCAATGATGAATTTAGAACGGGTATTTTTTAATGAAACGCATTACTTATTTCGAATTTTAGCACAGCCCATTTAAAAACATATCATTATTGTATTGTTCAATGGCCTTTCAAAATTACGTGACACATTTGAGGCCAGCTTATTACTTGAGTCGGGCACAGGTCGCGTAACAAACGTTTGCTTAAGATAATATTGCAAAAACGACGAATGACATTAAATAATGGTACCCGACAACCACCTTGATAAGTATCAAATATTCACGATAATAAACAAATGCGGGGCACTGTTCCCTGCTTAAATTAAGTTGTTAGTAATGCAACTCTCACTCACCTCTCGCTTTTAACATAACCACAACATACAAATTAAAGGTATCAATTAATTTACTGAAACTGGTCACATCAGCTTCGACTCAATGAATTCGGTCACAATGCAAAGGCGCTTCATGTGCTAATTGCATAGAACGGGGTAAAATTCGAGACGTTTGAACTTTTAGTGAAGGATAAAAAATTCTACTGTGATTTCTGGGGTCACTAGAATATGATTTATCACACCAGTCCATTTAAATATGAGAAATTTAGAGTTTGATACTATTAATAGAATAAGATCAGGAGAAACACACACTTCAGTCTATGTGAACTACGACACTAAGACATGCGAATCAGACGGATGCAAATAGGTTAAACTCGCATTATAAAGGGTGGGCCTATAACCATGATATTGCAGAGTAGATGCCAAATGTGTGTCTAACTGATACCTCAAACTCATCAGACCACTGTTTGCAATCATTTTAGTAACCAACGATTCAATGACCGAAAACGTACAGCGACTTACCCACGTAGTCAACAAATCGTCACTTGAATCGTTAAACACCTCCATTAAAAATCAACTTTGGTAGAATGACCAAAGAATGCATGTCAGTAACGGAGTTTTACCGACATTTGAGCCACCCGAAACACTATTATGGCTGAGGTGAAAACGAAACAGTCACTAACTGATTTTGGTAGCGCAATGAGGGAAGAAGTGCTCTCTCAGGAGGTAAAGATAACAGTCCTCAACCATGGTTAATGTGTATCTGCTCCTGAGCACGTGCAGAAAGCGCAAAGTGCGTGTTTAATTTGATTGAATACAGTGCCTTATAATTTACTTTTTGATACATTTTTCCAAGGTTACACAATGTTTGCTGAATATGTTCTATGTTGGTGCCCGGAGTTGGCCATTTATTCAATCATTCTCAACTTATTGGTCACAAAGTACTTACAGTTGTAACCGACATATGTATTAGCTAATCGTGTGGCCTGGTATTGATGCATACATCAGCTAATCACTAACCATGTTGCTTCAGCTCAAGACTGATATCAACAGGCCTGTCAAGATTTTCGTGAGGCGGTTATACGCACATCAGTAACACAGTTTGGAAAATGTGTGTCTCATCCGGTAGCTTAAATGCAGCTTCTTAAGTGCAAGTCAGTTTGCCTGCTGTATTTGTTGGATGGAAGTACATGTTTCTTCTATTATCAGTGTCGCGTGCTTTATATGATGTCATTGGCTATCATCATTGTCGCCCATTTCACTCATGTTTCGTCCTGGAAACTATGGCCCCCGATTTCTAGATAGATAATATATCTGAAAAGAATTCCTCGAATTTATGTTGTAACGGACTTACAAATGATATCATATATGCACGGAAATATTCCCATGGGTAGGACATTATACCGATTCCGGCGCGCTCATCGTGTTTTTTTGTGGGTAACCAGAACAGCTGATGGCTAAGTTATTCCATTATACCTGGAAACTTTCTCATATGTGACAGGATTTTCAACACGCCAGTCAATAGTAGAGAAACAAACTCGTACGGATCCAATGCATTGAATATGTTCAAGGTTTGTTATACAATGATAAACCGAGTGCCCTTGCTGTCAATGTAATCTCCACAAGTGGGAGTTCACTCTTGGTGTGTTTGGTATTGTCCAGCAATGAGGTGTTTGTTAGTGTATGCTATTGGTAGTGTGCTAGGATGTGGAACTTGTACTTTATAAGATGTGATTCGCTTGACTTGGCAAAAGTACATGGTGAGTTTATGCTGGAGGTCGCGTATGCTTGCTACGGTCAGGAACCGCAGTATGCTTACGCCGAGGAGTTGTGGAGAGTTGGCTTGCCGATGTTGACTGAAGCCACCAAGTGATATGGTCCCTCCATTCATTCGCCTTGTTAGACTGCCCCACTCATGTTCAAAGTTCAAATAGAAGTGTTTATGTGTATTCTAGCGCATATTTTCTATTTATATCATAATTCTATTGTTCAATTTGTAAATATGAAAACAACTAGACACACGGTGATAGTGCTATACAGATGCTTACCGCCTGAAACGGTAACTACTTCGAAGGAATTGAGTGACTCCTTCAAAATATTGTGTCCTTTGATCAGCCATGCTGGGACTATATATGCGAGAATATCTGCCAACTTCTGTGTCAGCATATCCGATTTTTAAGCCTTATGAGAAGCCATCATAGACATTAAGATCTCCAAGTAGAACTCAGATATTCATTATAGATAGATCTACCATTCGCTAACTTCTTTATGTCGATTATGCTATATGTGTTTCTAAATTAGAACTTGATTTTAAGATACCTGGTTTTTGTTGCTGTTATGCTATCTTTGTTGCAGTTATGCTGTCTCTCTTGCTGTTATGATATCCTTGATGCTGTAATGCTATCTATCAATTTGCTTTAATATTATTTCCATTATGTAGTTAGAACTACTGAAATTAAAGTTAAGTAGTGAGAGTCGTTTCTTCAAAGTTTCGATTGGGCTGTATACAGTCAGAAGCATGCGTCTTCTCGTCCTGAGCCAGTGAGCTGAGCTGAATCACGTGACTCAGAATGTTCTCGATCATTAAGTGAGCAGCCTCACTGCTGGTAAATTACCACAATCAAATGCGGCCCTTTATTTCTCTCTGATATGAGCGTAATGGGATTGAGTTTTTTTAAGCGAAAGTAATGCTGTTTGTTCCCCCTTGTGAACCGCACCTGGGATAGAAAGATGTGTGGAATAAATGACTTTAAATACTTAATGTTATGCGCAAATACACAATATCAACTCGCGTGCATGTTCTCGGCGTTGCAACTAGGATGATTAAACAAAGCGATAATGTACAGAACTACATGTGTGCTAGCATAAAGATATCATTGGTTATAGGAAACTGGAATTTTATTCAAAATAATTCGTCAGCTTTTTGCGTTGTAATTGGGATGTAATGTTTTGTAGTAGCACAAATTTGTTTCAGACGGTGACGCCTATTTCGGCGCCATTACTACTCCGACTGAAATGCATTTCATCACCTGTTATACTAAATGTTGTTGAATTAATGGAATGGTCACGAATATATGAAGTATTGACTAGTGCGGCTATTGTAGTCTTGGAACAAAATATCTGATATATTGCATGGCTTTATGGCGACCGATAGATTTGCATCTATCCAACAAAACATACCGACATTTAAGCAATTACTCTAATACAATCGCTAAGCTATTTGACTGTGATCCATCGTGATTTAGTTACCGAAATTGGTATGTTTCATTTGTTACTAGATATACAAATGTCTCATACTAACCTGCAGCCATGTGTACTTCTTTGAAAATGCGCAACACCGGTAATGTTATAGATCGAATTATAGTTTTCTATTGCTAAAGAATTTATCTGCAAATGCTGAACGCTTCCACTCTTGTTATGTGTGGGGCGAATCGAAGAAAAATCAGGACAAACACTTTGCACTTGTTGTATCAACACACAGACTTTTGTATGGAGCAAGGTATTTGAAACAAAATATCAGACGTACATGATTCTAATTTTCTATATTTATCATTTAATCAAAATCACCCACACCATATGACATATCTTTTACAATGGGGCAAATTACGTTAAGTGAACTTTAATGTTACAGTATATGGCAAACGCCCCTGGCAACCTTCAATTATCTGCCCGGAATCCGAAAGATCATTCCCGATGATAGACATTTGGAAAATAATGCATTATATCACTAACATAGAGCCACTATAACATATAACATCTGCATTTGATCCATCGCTTCTGTATAAAACTCCCGACCACATAACTCGCCAGTGATCGAAAGTAATCATAACATAGTCAAGGTCTAGGCACCAAGTCAATACTGTACTATCTGACGCAGGCTGTGTAAAACGACATTTAAAAACACAACGTTTGCATTCGTCATTAGTGCAAAACAACCAATTGCATTCCGGGAAAGATCACACACCATCTAACCTGATCCCACAAGTCAATAATTTAACTTGAAGGGTACTTTTGACACCATTCTCGATCCTTTGAGACTCTGTCCAATCGCGTACACTTTGATAATTTCATACGCTTTTGAAATAGGTAAATCACAATTAACCGCATTCTGCATTATTGGCCTACCGACTTTACGCACTAAATCATCAGCTTGTCGTAACATTACCTCAGTCTGTCATGTTGAGGAAGCTGACTTATTGATACAATCTGAATCTATAGATGGAATATGAGATCGTTCAATGGAGAAATGTCCCATGTCCTTTTTATAGCGTCAATAATACTTCCTCGTGTTAGTCAATAGCGCAATGCGACAAGGCAGACCAAAGTTAAGCACGGCATCATAGGCATCTAAGAAGTGAAATACACATTAATGTATGCAGTGTCCAATATTTACCTAACCGAAGAACAACTGTTAAGTCGTGCTATTCATAACAATGTTTTCATGATATTTCGGATTTAATTTTTTAACCTGTTGATAACGTTCATCAGGATATAGTCGTGTAAAATTAGCAGTGTAATGAGGATTGATGTAACACGGATGATTCAATGATAGTTGTTACATGCATCACAGGGGTTGTTTTACATAAGTAAGATATCAACAAAGTCATACGAACAAGGCAGGGGAAAACATGTTACGCAGTGTAATTTGGAACATGTCTCAACTGACCGACTACGTTATAGATGAGTTAAAGTGCTGGTATCTAAGCAATAGATAAAAAGATCCGAGTATGATATTTCCAATTGCCGTACTAAATTAGCAGCGTAATTAAGATTGATATCATCAGATATTGTTTATACACGGATGATTCTATGGTAATTGTTTCATGCACAACAAGGGTCGATTAGCCACCTGACTTTTTGTCGCTATGCTGACAAAAGTCATGTCCGCATTGTCATAGCACGACAAACGACTGCGACGATTGCAAACAAAGCAGTCACGTAACATGAAAATAGAGCAGTTTTGCGTCGCATTGTGTGACTGCCTGCATCCGGACCTGAGAGGGATGGCCCCCATTTCCGCTAACGGCCAAACCATATTACACAATATAATCAGAAATACATCTCAACTGACTGACTATGCCATAAGATGAGTTGAAGTGCTTAGGACCATTCCGTTAGTTTTTTGGAGGCTGAGCATGTTTCAGTTGATGGCTGAAGTGAATTTGTGGTTTTTATCTTAAGCTTTGCATACTTTGCGTAAGTAACTTGCCAATAACGTGTGATTTGCAAGGGATGTTAGGTTGAGCCACCGATAATAATTGTTTTGAAATCGTTTTGAATGTGAATTTATGCGTTACACTAACATTAGCGCCCAATGTTCGAACCCGTATACTTTTATATACTTCATTTATAAATAACACCTGTAATTATTGTCAAGTATCGTTCTGAAGTGGCATAAATACAGACCAATTCTATCTATAAACGGCCCGTGGCTGAATGCGCCACATGCGGCAAGGGTAATGGAAATGCTGCATCGAACAGCATCGCTAAGCCACATTACTTAGTGCTGCACATCCTCGCCTCAAACACCTTCTAGTGCCTCGTCTTCCTGTGGGTCTGTCAGAGATTATATGTAAATAATGCAATAGTGCGCGTGGCTGGCATGGTGATTGATGATTGGTGAGAGGCAATCCTGCGGTGGCAAAAGTGGTCGCTAATTATGATGCATTTGCAACCAGAAAAGGAACCTGTGGTAGTAGTCGATACAGCTTTACACAGGAAAAAGTCAGCAGATTACGGAGCCAGGACAATGGTGTTCCGGCTACGGATGATGCTCCTGCTGATGACGGCTTCCTTTTGTAGTATGATGCATTACTGTCATTACGTCTTTATGATAAGCCAAAGCTAGTTCTTTTCAGAGAGAAAAAAGGCGACAACCTAGAAACGCAACTTATGGATACTAAAATCATGTTTGTTGTGTGACAAATTTTGGAAAGCTACAATATTTTGTTACAGCTACTTGCATAGTTCAATAATTGAGCAGCACGGCGTAAAATGGTAAGCCAAAGCTAGTTCTTTTCAGAGAGAAAAAAGGCGACAACCTAGAAACGCAACTTATGGATACTAAAATCATGTTTGTTGTGTGACAAATTTAGGAAAGCTACAATATTTTGTTACAGCTACTTGCATAGTTCAATAATTGAGCAGCACGGCGTAAAATGGTAAACGTATATAGGAGATAAAAAGAATACAACGGTTTTAAACGAAACCAATTGCTTTCTGGCACATTGGAATTAAAATACAATAGCATGAATGATCATGTATGGCATTTGTTATAGCGCTTCTCATGAATAAAAAGCCTAAAAAGGCTATGTGTGAATCAGGATGTGTGTTTTATTGGCCACGCTGTAAATAATTCGCGCTTACAGAACTTCAGCGGGGTGAGTAACAATGGTAGACATACAAACCATGATTCACTGGACGACTCCATTAATATGAATGAGGGTTTCTGATATTTGACTAAACCCATGCCTCTTTTACGTATTAAACCAGCACCCTATAACACATACTGTAACGTTTTTTGCAACTTTGATGCAATCAGATAGCAAGCCCAGTCTGGTCACTCGTTGGTAATGTTCAGAATTTGTGTCCCGAAATGTACTTTTGGCAAGCTAGTTTTACCCTATTTGTTGTACGCAGATGTCCATGGAATTGAGCGCGATCAGCTTCTTCAGCGGGGAAAAAAAAATTTTCTTTTTACTCGTCTGTATTGTTGATACAATGCCCCAATGTCTGATACTGCTTAAGTCTAATACTGCTTTATTGTGCTTGCTCTAATGTCGAAATGGAAATATCTTAAAGGCAGAAGAACTTTTCGAACGCGCATTCGACAAGAGGGCACATCGAATGTTATGTCAAACAGTCAAGCAATTCACGGTGAAGCAGCGAGTAGGTAATTATAAGATATTTACTGCATGTGCCACTTCCAAAAAGCAGCACGTAATTAGATGGCTTTCTCCATCATCGTATTACTTCCCATTTTACCAGTTATGCGGCATATGATGCACCTCAGATTCATGACAAAACAAACGGAAGTGTATGGCCTGCCTCTTCCTGTTTTTGAGCCGGTCTTAGAATAGTACATCCATACGCATTTTTTGACTTGGCTGAAATGCAAGGAACATTGTTTTAGGGACATTTTGGTGACTAAATTGCGCTGCCAAGGGAGACAACGTGTGCGCGATAAATGGATAAAATAGCGGCATCTTCAGGCTTCCCTGGCTCGACCTCCACTCACGGAGTTGTCTCGCTGAGAGCGCTGCAAAAATGGCATCAATACTGTTGCAATGAGCAATTCCAGGAAAATAAATCTGTGACGATAATCAAGGAGAGAGCTAGTCGTTTGATGGAGCAAAAACTGCGTATCAATGGTAGTCGTGCTTCTTTTTTAACATGATAAATTGCTGCCAGATTAACTTAGCTGTCGGGCGAATGCAGCTAATCATCCTGCAACAGTCCAACACCACGTAACGCCGTCCGCACAGGTGCCTTGATATAAGCTTTGTGTGAAACCGTTGACTTTCATCAACACTTACCCGAGTTGCACGTGTTCAATACTGACACCGTTTCATGTGATATATTGTGACACGAAAATAACATATGGATAGAAGTTTGAATGTTCCGGAAGTTTAGAATGCACTGGATTGACATCTGACCACAATACTTTCGATGTTTCTCCAATTTATTTTATAAAAGTAGGCGTACATATAGGCCCTGCACTAGTTGACAACAGACAAATGGTGATGCAATCAATGTCGCTAAGCAAAGAAGCTGGACCGCACCCTCATGCCGTGCAATGATAATATCAAGTCCAGTAAATTGTTTGTATCATTCATCTTATGCTAAGTTTCATGCGGCAATACACATCTTTAATCAATTATACAATGCAATTATGTGTCATATAATAATGCTTAGCAACTTTTGTGAAACGAGCATCTTACTTACAGTATTCATCCAACTCCAGTAGTAGTAATTATCAAATTACCATGTTTATGAAATATGAATAATTTTTTCGCGGTCCATTGTGGATAGCAACACTGAAAAGAACATAGTGACCATGCCATGCCAATATATGTCAGTAGTAATCCTTATAATACCTAATTAAGTCCAAGCTGTTAACTTATTATCTATCGGTATATATCGGCGAAGCTCACGCATGCATGTGTTACCATCAATAATGACCCTAAGATCTGAATTATCAAATAGAGAAGTGATCAATTCTCCACACGTGTAGCACAGGGCAACTGATATGTAATAAACAAGGCATATACACGTTTCTGTCACTAGATGAATGCCTTAACACCAAATGCACGAGTTACGCAGATCAATGGCACAATAAGAGAAAATAACTGATTCGTTACTCACCAACAATCACCCTGTACAAGTAACGGATATCGACTTTTTGATGTATGTGGCAGAGTGTAATTGCAAATATAACGATTGTTGGGCGTAAATTGAGCTCACTCAAATCCAGTCACATTAGATATCTAAGAGTCAAAGCATAAGTTAGAATTACAGTGTATTTGTTACAGGGGATATCCAAGCATTCACGCTACGTCAGTGGTTAATCATTAGGCGACATATCAGTCAAAACTGAGACATTCCTAAATGTGTCATGCGACTTGTATTCCTTGTGGTAAGCAGTCGCCGCGCGTCCAAATACGCTCATACAATATCAAACTAAGGTCAGAGGTGGCTAATGCAAAAACAGATGACATTATTAGCTACTTCATTATTAGCGGTATGACTAGCTACATTACTCTGTTTTACTACCATCGTAGTCACCATCAGTAGATTGCTCGCTTGGTTATATGTGTTTGGTTGTCTGCTCATTGGGTATTCATTTCAACATCAGCAAAAACAGATAAGAGTAAATAACGTAACTATAAATCTTTGGATTCTATATTGACAGTGTCAATGATAAAATTAAACACCAGAAAAAAAAGTATGGTGGTTGAATAAATTGTTCATCAGTGAAATAGCCCTCAAAGAAATACAACCGACACTCGATTCTGTAATAAAAAATAACATTATGCCTTGTAGGAAAGAGTAAAACTGCAGAAATGTAACTTTGCCGTAATTCTGTCTTTGGCTCATCAAAGACACAGCATTGGTTTGATGTGTTTCTTTTGATGAGCACGATACCTTTGGAAATCCAAATTTTTACTTCTGTAATACCTTAAATGTATGGTAATGTTTTCACTCCACGGAGGATTCCGTTCATATAAACCGACGCGCCAATTAGTCAAGAAAGATCAAAATGCATTGAAACATATATTTCCTTAAATACGGTATTGTTGATCACAATAAAACGAGGGTGTTATATTCCAGAAGATGATGGCTTATACATGGATTGCCTGCCGATTGACATTTTCAAGTAACTGCTAGGCGAGGAAGCAGCTTGAAATCAGTTCATAGTGGTTGCTACAATACTTATGTTTCCATTACTTTTATATCGAGTAGCAGCGACAAGAAAAAATAAATATACCGCATACATACATGCAGTATCGGCGCATATACTTTATTAATTAATAATTATTATCAAATGTAGGATACTTGATTACTTTATCGCATTAAAGTCGCAGTGAAGTGAAGGCTGATATCAGTAATATGATCCATACACGGATGATTCTGTGATAATTGTTACATCCACAACAGGGGTCGATTAGCCACCTGACTCATTGTCGCTATGCTGACAAAAACCATGTCCGCATTGTCATAGACAGCACGACAAACGAGATTATCAACCTTATGGCAAAGATGCTGTCATATAGCACCACAACTTTTATATTTCACCTGCCAATACATAACGAAGCCACTTATGTAACTGGTTGTAAATAATGGGGTGATACATTATATAAAATGAACAAATTGGATGTGATCCATTATATATAAGATGATATTTGATGTTTCACATAAAATTAAATGCAAGTGAATAACCTTTCTTTTATAATGAGAAATAGCATCGACGCTTCAGAGAACCATCATTTGGTTAACCGTCACGCTTGCAATAAAGCAGCCTTGACGTTAAAACATTTGCAGTGGAATATATCTGAAGTCATTATCGTTGTATATTTGGCAAAGCAACATGCTAGGCATTTCATATTTATTAGAAGGATTTACCCATAAATCCTCGCAAATGAATGCTTGATGCATGCTTTTCATTCCTAATGCATATTTTCATATGCATGATTTGGCAGATTGAGCTCATGGCAACAACAGGGGGCATGATGTCATGTAATTAGTTTGCACTACCAATTTGTGGGTGAACAAATAAGAAGACTGCTATGAACAGAATAAAGGCGTGCTGTAGTATGGATTTATGTAGTATTTGCAATAATTTGACTGTCGCTGCCCTATACTCCTTTTGGTCAATACATCGCGGGTACATTGTGGTGGTTTCGAAAGTTTCAGCATATATAATGTGCGACTACGTGAGCACTCAGCTCAACAAATAAGTAACACCTCATAACGCGAGAATATAAACACAACGTATACCAGACCCATTCTACAGGATAAATAATTCTTCATTTGGTGTCCCCTCATATTGTATCAATAGGGTTAGAACCCTGTGCTAAATCGAAAGATTCGCAGCGGTAAAAATTAGAAATAATAAATCATGATTCCGCTCTATTATTTCATGGATAGATAGGTTGCGCATTGGTAGCATATTTGAGGCAGAAGGGAGGAAATATTACAAGGCTATTCGTCAGCAAATACTTTCGGTTTTTCGCGTACCAACATCTAATCAATATGAATATCCTACACAAACTGTTATATTTTATTTGGTATTGGATATATATCAAGCTGATATATAATATGAGCTTCACTACATCGCCAGTGTTTGTTCTTAGACGGTGTTGAATACTTCCATTATTTTGATGCATAATCGCATAGAAGTTATTAAGAAATGATAACAAATATGTCCATCATATCGATATTTGAGTGACCAAAAGATCACATTGCGCTAAGCAAAGAAGCTGGACCGCACCCTCATGCCTTTTGATTGAGATGCAGTGCAATGATAATATCAAGTCCAGTAAATTGTTTGTATCATTCATCTTATGCTAAGTTTCATGCGGCAATACACATCTTTAATCAATTATACAATGCAATTATGTGTCATATAATAATGCTTAGCAACTTTTGTGAAACGAGCATCTTACTTACAGTATTCATCCAACTCCAGTAGTAGTAATTATCAAATTACCATGTTTATGAAATATGAATAATTTTTTCGCGGTCCATTGTGGATAGCAACACTGAAAAGAACATAGTGACCATGCCATGACAATATATGTCAGTAGTAATCCTTATGATACCTAATTAAGTCCAAGCTGTTAACTTATTATCTATCGGTATATATCGGCGAAGCTCACGCATGCATGTGTTACCATCAATAATGACCCTAAGATCTGAATTATCAAATAGAGAAGTGATCAATTCTCCACACGTGTAACACAGGGCAACTGATATGTAATAAACAAGGCATATACACGTTTCTGTCACTAGATGAAGGCCTTAACACCAAATGCACGAGTTACGCAGATCAATGGCACAACAAGAGAAAATAACTGATTCGTTACTCACCAACAAGATCACCCTGTACAAGTAACGGATATCGACTTTTTGATGTATGTGGCAGAGTGTAATTGCAAATATAATGATTGTTGGGCGTAAATTGAGCTCACTCAAATCCAGTCACATTAGATATCTAAGAGTCAAAGCATAAGTTAGAATTACAGTGTATTTGTTACAGGGGATATCCAAGCATTCACGCTACGTCAGTGGTTAATCATTAGGCGACATATCAGTCAAAACTGAGACATTCCTAAATGTGCATGCGACTTGTATTCCTTGTGGTAAGCAGTCGCCGCGCGTCCAAATACGCTCATACAATATCAAACTAAGGTCAGAGGTGGTTAATGCAAAAACAGATGACATTATTAGCTACTTCATTATTAGCGGTATGACTAGCTACATTACTCTGTTTTTTACTACCATCGTAGTCACCATCAGTAGATGGCTCGCTTGGTAATATGTGTTTGGTTGTCTGCTCATTGGGTATTCATTTCAACATAAGCAAAAATTGATAAGAGTAAATAACGTAACTATAAATCTTTGGATTCCATATTGACAGTGTCAATGATAAAATTAAACACAGAGAAAAAAAAGTATGGTGGTTGAATGAATTGTTCATCAGTGAAATAGCCCTCAAAGAAATACAACCGACACTCGATTCTGTAATAAAAAATAACATTATGCCTTGTAGGAAAGAGTAAAACTGCAGAAATGTAACTTTGCCGTAATTCTGTCTTGGGCTCATCAAAAGACACAGCATTGGTTTGATGTGTTTCTTTTGATGAGCACGATACCTTTGGAAATCCAAATTTTTACTTCTGTAATACCTTATAATGCATGGTAATGTTTTCACTCCACGGAGGATTTCGTTCATATAAACCGACGCGCCAATTAGTTAAGGAAGAGCAAAAAGCATTGAAACATATATTTCCCTAAATACGGTATTGTTGATCACAATTAAACGAGGGTGTTATATTCCAGAAGATGATGGCTTATACATGGATTGCCTGCCGATTGACGTTTTCAAGTAACTGCTAGGCGAGGAAGCAGCTTGAAATCAGTTCATAGTGGTTGCTACAATACTTATGTTTCCATAACTTTTATATCGAGTAGCAGCGACAAGAAAAAATGTTTCAATTCCACCCTCAGGCAATATAAATATACCACATACATACATGCAGCATCGGCACATATACTTTATTAATTAATAATTATTATCAAATGTAGGATACTTGATTACTTTATCGCATTAAAGTCGCAGTGAAGTGAAGGCTGATATCAGTAATATGATCCATACACGGATGATTCTGTGATAATTGTTACATCCACAACAGGGGTCGATTAGCCACCTGACTCATTGTCGCTATGCTGACAAAAACCATGTCCGCATTGTCATAGACAGCACGACAAACGAGATTATCAACCTTATGGCAAAGATGCTGTCATATAGCACCCACAACTTTATATTTCACCTGCCAATACATAACGAAGCCACTTATGTAACTGGTTGTAAATAATGGGGTGATACATTATATAAAATGAACAAATTGGATGTGATCCATTATATATAAGATGATATTTGATGTTTCACATAAAATTAAATGCAAGTGAATAACCTTTCTTTTATAATGAGAAATAGCATCGACGCTTCAGAGAACCATCATTTGGTTAACCGTCACGCTTGCAATAAAGCAGCCTTGACGTTAAAACATTTGCAGTGGAATATATCTGAAGTCATTATCGTTGTATATTTGGCAAAGCAACATGCTAGGCATTTCATATTTATTAGAAGGATTTACCCATAAATCCTCGCAAATGAATGCTTGATGCATGCTTTTCATTCCTAATGCATATTTTCATATGCATGATTTGGCAGATTGAGCTCATGGCAACAACAGGGGGCATGATGTCATGTCATTGGTTTGCACTACCAATTTGTGGGTGAACAAATAAGAAGACTGCTATGAACAGAATAAAGGCGTGCTGTAGTATGGATTTATGTAGTATTTGCAATAATTTGACTGTCGCTGCCCTATACTTCTTTTGGTCAATACATCGCGGGTACATTGTGGTGGTTTCGAACGTTTCAGCATATATAATGTGCGACTACGTGAGCACTCAGCTCAACAAATAAGTAACACCTCATAACGCGAGAATATAAACACAACGTATACCAGACCCATTCTGCAGGATAAATAATTCTTCATTTGGTGTCCCCTCATATTGTATCAATAGGGTTAGAACCCTGTGCTAAATCGAAAGATTCGCAGCGGTAAAAATTAGAAATAATAAATCATGATTCCGCTCTATTATTTCATGGATAGATAGGTTGCGCATTGGTAGCATATTTGAGGCAGAAGGGAGGAAATATTACAAGGCTATTCGTCAGCAAATACTTTCGGTTTTTCGCGTACCAACATCTAATCAATAACAAATCTCAGTAGGAACTTATTTTTCATTAGTCTATGTTGAATATCCTACACAAACTGTTATATTTTATTTGGTATTGGATATATATCAAGCTGATATATAATATGAGCTTCACTACATCGCCAGTGTTTGTTCTTAGACGGTGTTGAATACTTCCATTATTTTGATGCATAATCGCATAGAAGTTATTAAGAAATGATACAAAATGTCCATCATATCGATATTTGAGTGACCAAAAGATCACATTGCGCTAAGCAAAGAAGCTGGACCGCACCCTCATGCCTTTTGATTGAGATGCAGTGCAATGATAATATCAAGTCCAGTAAATTGTTTGTATCATTCATCTTATGCTAAGTTTCATGCGGCAATACACATCTTTAATCAATTATACAATGCAATTATGTGTCATATAATAATGCTTAGCAACTTTTGTGAAACGAGCATCTTACTTACAGTATTCATCCAACTCCAGTAGTAGTAATTATCAAATTACCATGTTTATGAAATATGAATAATTTTTTCGCGGTCCATTGTGGATAGCAACACTGAAAAGAACATAGTGACCATGCCATGACAATATATGTCAGTAGTAATCCTTATAATACCTAATTAAGTCCAAGCTGTTAACTTATTATCTATCGGTATATATCGGCGAAGCTCACGCATGCATGTGTTACCATCAATAATGACCCTAAGATCTGAATTATCAAATAGAGAAGTGATCAATTCTCCACACGTGTAGCACAGGGCAACTGATATGTAATAAACAAGGCATATACACGTTTCTGTCACTAGATGAAGGCCTTAACACCAAATGCACGAGTTACGCAGATCAATGGCACAATAAGAGAAAATAACTGATTCGTTACTCACCAACAATCACCCTGTACAAGTAACGGATATCGACTTTTTGATGTATGTGGCAGAGTGTAATTGCAAATATAACGATTGTTGGGCGTAAATTGAGCTCACTCAAATCCAGTCACATTAGATATCTAAGAGTCAAAGCATAAGTTAGAATTACAGTGTATTTGTTACAGGGGATATCCAAGCATTCACGCTACGTCAGTGGTTAATCATTAGGCGACATATCAGTCAAAACTGAGACATTCCTAAATGTGTCATGCGACTTGTATTCCTTGTGGTAAGCAGTCGCCGCGCGTCCAAATACGCTCATACAATATCAAACTAAGGTCAGAGGTGGTAATGCAAAAACAGATGACATTATTAGCTACTTCATTATTAGCGGTATGACTAGCTACATTACTCTGTTTTACTACCATCGTAGTCACCATCAGTAGATTGCTCGCTTGGTTATATGTGTTTGGTTGTCTGCTCATTGGGTATTCATTTCAACATCAGCAAAAAACAGATAAGAGTAAATAACGTAACTATAAATCTTTGGATTCTATATTGACAGTGTCAATGATAAAATTAAACACCAGAAAAAAAAGTATGGTGGTTGAATGAATTGTTCATCAGTGAAATAGCCCTCAAAGAAATACAACCGACACTCGATTCTGTAATAAAAAATAACATTATGCCTTGTAGGAAAGAGTAAAACTGCAGAAATGTAACTTTGCCGTAATTCTGTCTTTGGCTCATCAAAGACACAGCATTGGTTTGATGTGTTTCTTTTGATGAGCACGATACCTTTGGAAATCCAAGTTTTTACTTCTGTAATACCTTATAATGCATGGTAATGTTTTCACTCCACGGAGGATTTCGTTCATATAAACCGACGCGCCAATTAGTCAAGAAAGAGAAAAATGCATTGAAACATATATTTCCTTAAATACGGTATTGTTGATCACAATAAAACGAGGGTGTTATATTCCAGGAGATGATGGCTTATACATGGATTGCCTGCCGATTGACATTTTCAAGTAACTGCTAGGCGAGGAAGCAGCTTGAAATCAGTTCATAGTGGTTGCTACAATACTTATGTTTCCATTACTTTTATATCGAGTAGCAGCGACAAGAAAAAATGAAAAAATAAATATACCATACCACATACATACATGCAGTATCGGCGCATATACTTTATTAATTAATAATTATTATCAAATGTAGGATACTTGATTACTTTAATCGCATTAAAGTCGCAGTGAAGTGAAGGCTGATATCAGTAATATGATCCATACACGGATGATTCTGTGATAATTGTTACATCCACAACAGGGGTCGATTAGCCACCTGACTCATTGTCGCTATGCTGACAAAAACCATGTCCGCATTGTCATAGACAGCACGACAAACGAGATTATCAACCTTATGGCAAAGATGCTGTCATATAGCACCCACAACTTTATATTTCACCTGCCAATACATAACGAAGCCACTTATGTAACTGGTTGTAAATAATGGGGTGATACATTATATAAAATGAACAAATTGGATGTGATCCATTATATATAAGATGATATTTGATGTTTCACATAAAATTAAATGCAAGTGAATAACCTTTCTTTTATAATGAGAAATAGCATCGACGCTTCAGAGAACCATCATTTGGTTAACCGTCACGCTTGCAATAAAGCAGCCTTGACGTTAAAACATTTTGCAGTGGAATATATCTGAAGTCATTATCGTCGTTGTATATTTGGCAAAGCAACATGCTAGGCATTTCATATTTATTAGAAGGATTTACCCATAAATCCTCGCAAATGAATGCTTGATGCATGCTTTTCATTCCTAATGCATATTTTCATATGCATGATTTGGCAGATTGAGCTCATGGCAACAACAGGGGGCATGATGTCATGTAATTAGTTTGCACTACCAATTTGTGGGTGAACAAATAAGAAGACTGCTATGAACAGAATAAAGGCGTGCTGTAGTATGGATTTATGTAGTATTTGCAATAATTTGACTGTCGCTGCCCTATACTCCTTTTGGTCAATACATCGCGGGTACATTGTGGTGGTTTCGAAAGTTTCAGCATATATAATGTGCGACTACGTGAGCACTCAGCTCAACAAATAAGTAACACCTCATAACGCGAGAATATAAACACAACGTATACCAGACCCATTCTACAGGATAAATAATTCTTCATTTGGTGTCCCCTCATATTGTATCAATAGGGTTAGAACCCTGTGCTAAATCGAAAGATTCGCAGCGGTAAAAATTAGAAATAATAAATCATGATTCCGCTCTATTATTTCATGGATAGATAGGTTGCGCATTGGTAGCATATTTGAGGCAGAAGGGAGGAAATATTACAAGGCTATTCGTCAGCAAATACTTTCGGTTTTTCGCGTACCAACATCTAATCAATAACAAATCTCAGTAGGAACTTATTTTTCATTAGTCTATGTTGAATATCCTACACAAACTGGTATATTTGATTTGGTATTGGATATATATCAAGCTGATATATAATATGAGCTTCACTACATCGCCAGTATTTGTTCTTAGACGGTGTTGAATACTTCCATTATTTTGATGCATATTCGCATTGAAGTTATTAAGAAATGATAACAAATATGTCCATCATATCGATATTTGAGTGACCAAAAGATCACATTGCGCACGAAACCTTATTTCCAGAATTTGGACATTAACTTTATATTTCAAATCTATAACCCTATGCACGAACCGATGCCAAGATTGGCCCGCATTCGATGCAGCATATGACGAACGCTTCGGGCTCCTACTAGATAAATGGTCTAAATCTACAAATTAACCCGGATGATTGACATTTACAATGCTTTATCGCAATGATTTGGTTCGTCTACAATATGTGTCGGGGATCAGTTTCAATCATTAAGCAAATATTAGTGAGGCAACTAAAAGATATTATACGCGCATGCAATGCACCGTTCCCACAACACAAACTCTAAATGAAAGTGGGCTTATGTATATTGAGTGGTAATATGTTCTCCCGTGGAATGGTTCGTACTATAACTCTTAACTAGGATGTTATCTGTTGCAAAAGCAAGACATACTTGAATCATACACACATACACACACATGCACATGCACAAACACGCACATACACATACACACACAAGCACGGTCATACATAAACACATACAAACACCCATATATATATATATATATATATATATATATATATATATATATATATATATATATATATATATATATATATATATATACACATATATATATATATATATATATATATATATATATATATATATATATATATATATATATTCGCATATTATATGTATATATACAAATATATATATGCATTTATATAAATTTATATATTTGTATATATATATTTATATACAGATATTTCTGCATATATATTTGTGTATATATGTCTATATATAGATATATATGTATCTTAACATATGCATATATATATACACAAGTACATATATATATATATATATATATATATATATATATATGTATATATATATATATATATATATATATATATATATATATATATAGATATATATATATATATATATATATATATATATATATATATATATATATATATATATATATATATATATATATATATACATATAGATATATGCATATATATATGTATTCTCAAAAGTTTCAATGAGTTTTGAGTTTACTACTTTTACATAACCAGAGCTCAGATGACCTGCATTGTATTACTTTAAGTCACCTGCATGCAGCAGTTTTTGCATTTGTCTACAGCCTAGTCAGACGTGCACAATTGTCCGCAGGATCACTGGCAACCATTTTAACAGCCGGTAGTCGAGCCAATAGAGGCGTTTCATCCACCACTGTGGTACACTATTGCACCTTTCTTTCGAAGTCCTACTTAGTTGCTTTTCAGCGGCCACTTAACCAGATAAGTTGCATATTTTAATAACTAATTCACGTGATAATGTTGAGGGTGTAGATGAAGCCTGTGTAGAAGCATCACTGTTCGGGCATCATGTTTCTGTTTAGCACTTGCATTGTCAACATATTGATTGTCAATGGAAGTCTTGCAAAATACTTAATTGGACATCATCATCTGCACCACATCCTCATCTCGAACCACACCCCCTTCACCGTTAATATCGTCCAACAATTTTCAAACCAAAGACATCACGTAATTTATGTAGGCCCTGAATGCTAATTGATACTTCATTGTTGCATCGGTTGTTCTTGGTTATTTCCAAGTTTTACAGAGCAAGTACATTTGAATCACATTCTTTCGTAAAACTAGACGGCCGAAAAGTGCAAAGCAGAATAAATCTGTAAAAAATACTCTCAGTGCTATTCATGTAATTGACATAGCGGTTTTAAGCCTAAAGTCATTAAGAAGAGAGAGAGAGAGAGAGAGAGAGAGAGAGAGAGAGAGAGAGAGAGAGAGAGAGAGAGAGAGAGAGAGAGAGAGAGAGAGAGAGAGAGAGAGAGAGAGAGAGAGAGAGTTTATCATCTTCATTCAATATGTATATAGAATGTTTAGTTATGGTAAATAAGTGTTGCAGATAATGGATTGGAAGTCGTTGACTTATGTCCTCCCTCTTATAAATACTTTCAATAACAAATGCAATTGCAATAGCAATCACGTAAATTCAACATGATAACATGGGCTAGTCAAAATTTGCTGCATAACATTTGGTAAATGTCAGTGAAGTCATTACTTATGACATGATAATCTAGCATTCATAATTAGAAGCATTAGATAAAGTGAAGTTTAAAAGGTCAAAATAAATTTCGTTTACAGTAACATTGAATTATTCATTTTGAGTGATACTCTTTCCAAAGATAATCGTCTTAACATTTTGTTTGAAAACGATATCGATTTGACACAACAGTTTCTCTTGATAAGCTTTTATAGGACAATCTACCAGTATAGACTATTGTTGTACGTAATACAATTGGTCTTATATGGTAAGGTGAACATGCCATTGAATATATTTTGCACCATTTTATGAGGGAATATGTACATACGTAACTGCAGACCTATATATATATATATATATATATATATATATATATATATATATATATATATATATATATATATATATATATATATATATATATATATATATATATATATATATATATATATATCTATATATATATCTATATATATATATATATATATATATATATATATATATGGGAATACATTCAGTATGATAGCTTCTGTGAATATATCGTGGTTATGATCATTAAAACCTGCCTTACAAATCATACGAATAAACCACTTTTGTAACATATATAGAACCTTAATGTGTGTTTTAGCTGCACAGCCTCAGGTCGTGTTACGGAAAGGTAAATATGAACATCCAAAGGTATAAAAGACTGCGGTTAAGGTTTGTTCGTTTACCTTGTGCTTAACTGTATTTATAATGTGTATAGCCTTTGCAATTTTATTCGCGATTGAGTAAACATGGCTTTTCCAGCTAAGTTAAGCATGCATAATAACACATAAGAAGTTCGTTTTATTGGTCATGTTAACAGTATTATTGGGGTTTTTTTCAGATTATTTTAGGTTGTTGTTTTGTTCTGTTGTGAAGAGCATTGCGTGGGTTGCATTGATGTTCCGTGATAGCTTAATTATAGACGTCCATTCAATAGTTTGAGCTCCTTTCGATATTCATTTTATCTTTCAGAGGCGAGGCATTTGTCGTTCATAAACAGATTAGCTTCATCTGCAAACAATACCGAGTAGAGGGTATCAGAAATACAAGGACGATCATTAATGCATAATAGAAATAACAGTGGTCCTAGCATTGAACCATGCAGGGCATCGCATGCTATAGTTTGAACGTCTGATGCAGTGGAATTATATTCAATACGGTGTGACCTCTCTTTTAAATACGATTCAAACTAGCGTAACGTTTTCCATAATATTCCAGTTTTCCAATCAGTATATCATGGTTGACAGAGTCAAATGTCTTTGAGAGGTCTATGAAAAAACAAGCTTTCTGTACTGTCTAATGCTGCAGTAATCTTTTCTATCAGTAGCGTTAGTGCCTTAGATGTCGAGTACCCTATATGAAAGCCGAACTGGTAATTTCTATGAGCTTTATGCATTGTGAGGAAATTAGTAAATGTGATAAACAAGATCTTTTCAAATAGTTCGGATATGGATTGTAGAACACAAATAGCTCTGTAAGATGACAGGGTTAATAATTTCCAACACAGACCATCATTGGGCACCAGAGACAATTAAGTCTAGAATTTAATATTGTTTCGAAAGTATTCCATAAATCGTCTTGTTAACAGATTTCCGAAAGTCACATTATAGTGGTCGATGGAAATTTGTAGGTAATGTCGATTAGAACAATATTTGGAATGACGCAGCATTCACGAACAGTGGAATACATTAACAGGGATGGTTATAGAAATTTACAAAATGCCGTAGTATTGATAAACTTAGATGTCTCAATAACAAAGTATAAAATGTAATCAACTGAAAATATAAGTGTAGGCGAAAGGTTTGGAGGGCATACAGACTGCGTACTATTCAACGTATCGTAGTTGTAGAACAGGAATAAGAAAACCCCCCAAAAAAATTATGTAAGGAGAATAGAGCAAATCATATAAAAACAAACCTAGAAGCAGTTTACGGCTATGCAAGGGCACAACAGAAAACTAAAGAAACCATAGGTATTGGGACTAGCCAATAATGTAATAGCGCACGAGAGTGCAGATTTACATAATAGTTGTTTTGCATCAGTATTCACTGACGAGATAGCTGGAATGAATTAGATTATTATAAAAAGATTACCTTGTATTCATTAAAAAGCCCACACATTGTTTACGTTGTTAAAACCAACCAAGGCCCATGGTTTAAATAACTCTACCAACAGCTTCTATAACAACTTGCCACAGAATTATGGTTACCACTCTTTCTTATATTCAACCATTCCATTAAGGAAGGTATTTTTCACAGGATCGTAAATGCGCTAATGCTACCCCACTATTCGCAAAAGGCAGCTATCAGCAGCCAGCAAATTATCGGCCAATCAGCTTAATTTCTGCGGTAGGCAAACCAATGGAAATACTTGTTAGAAGGAAACTCGCAGATCACCTACTTGCACATATGTTACTGAATAAATCCAAGCAAGGTTTACTGTGTAAGCGGTCTGGCCTCACCAACAGTTTGGTATTCCTATAGGACATTGCTACAAATGGTAAAATCTGGGGACAATGTCGCTGTTGTTTATTTAGAATTTCAAAAACACTTATGACCGATACAATCGGAGGGAATTTACAAGACAGAGTATGGTGATCAATAGCAGTGACTCGAATTAGACAATGGTTCTTAGTGGTGTCGCTCAAAGGTTAGTCCTGGGACCAGTTCTGTTCTCAAGCTTCATAATCTATTTAGATAGTGCTGTTGACATAATGTTCAAACAATTCGCGAACGACACCAAACCTCACTCCAGAATGAGAACCAAAAACAATCATACTTAAAATAAAACCTTATATAACACATTTAACTAGATAAATAATTGGCTAATGCTTTTCAACATAACAAATGTGAAGGACTGCATAAAGGTCGGGCAAACATGCTGGTGAATCTGCTCGGGATGATGAGTAAGAGGTACGAAATTTAATCATAATTGGTCAGTCGTTCAAATCCACCCAGCTATACAGTGAAATGGCAATTAAGGCTAACAGAGTTCTCTGGGTGATTATACGGCCGTTCATTAGTCGCTCTAGGGGTTGTTCTTTCCCAAATATATTTGACACCATCCCTTCAACGCGGCATAGACATATTAGAAATATTACAAAGGCTGTTAGGAGAGACATATCATATGTCACGGCGTATCCATGGAGACCTCATGCAGGTATTCAAAATGTTTATTGGATTAAATAATGCCTTTGTTGTTTGTTGGTTAAGCTTGAGAGTGCTGGGAACCGAAGCCGTCAGGGACCCTTTACGACCCGACAAAACCTGCTGCTATGGCAGGGAAGAATATGTATTTCTAATCGCGTTGTGAAGCCATGATATATTTTACATATCAATATAAATGTAAATATATATATATATATATATATATATATATATATATATATATATATATATATATATATATATATATATATATATGTGTGTGTGTGTGTGTGTGTGTGTGTGTGTGTGTGTGTGTGTGTGTGTGTGTGTGTTTGTGTGTGTGTATGTATGCGTGTGTATGTGTGTGTCTGTGTGTCTGTGTGTGTATATACATCTTATGCTTACTAACGGTCTTTAAAATAAGTCAATTCAGCAATTCACCCAGTACGCGCTTAAACCCACGCAATAATTTAAAACAAATCTTCAAAATATGTTATACCCGAAGAAAGCAGATATCTTCTGTCACAGTGACTCTCAAATAGAGCGTGCTGAATTTGACTGCCGTATTCGTAATGCAGTGAGTCATCACCCATTAATAATAATAATAATAACTATGCAGATATGCGCTACAATGTAGCATTTCGTTTTATAGTTTTTTTTCGGATATATTCAGCAACATGTGGCAACTTATTGTCCTCTAGAGGGTATGCTATTGTACATATGTGTTATACTGAAAATAATGTGATGTTTTCATGAATTCTTAACATAAACGCCACGTAGAATTATTCTTGCTCATATCACATTATGAGCCCATGTACATAACCTTGACGCTTACAATGATAACGCTGCTAGGACAATCAATCTAGTTAAATATTCATCATCTTCCCTCATACTATGCATGAACTGCAGTATGTATGGTATGGGGAGAGTGTTTTTGCATTATTGAACGACCGACACAAACAGAGCATACAGTCATAGATCTCTGCCTCTAAATGAATGCCTAAGGCATATTTAACATTCTGATAGGTCATTTGTCAGATGAAGCGTATGGCCGGATCACATTAACTTGATGGTTTTATCATAACGCTTCGTGTTCTAAGTACTGTGCAATCGCTTGGTATGTAATCCAATTTGATCGAAATAAACGGGTTAGTGAGAGGGCGTGCAGCAGGATCTAACATACTACGGTACTACGTGCAATGCCGATCTACACTCAATCTTTTTAATAACTTGATATGGTTGATAAATTATCAGTTTACGGAATTTATGACGCAATCTGTAGGATATTTGATATGAATGATAACGTCTTTTCGTGTGAATGTAAGTGATCCGATTATGCCGAGATGCAATAATGTGTCACTTGTGAAAAATAATATTAGATTATAAATCTATCGTCTAGTATGCGGTTAGCAATGGTTTGCTAAACATCATTTTGGAAAGTACTAATCCCATCCTATTTCACTTTTGCAATTTCGAACAGCTATTGCACGCTTTGACTCTGTGTATAACCAAGCTAATGAAGATAATTCTATAAAGATATATGTACATCAACTAATTGCACCACATATTTTTAGGGCGTTATAGGTCCACACATAATAATTGTCACAACGTAGAATCATAATGACATTCAGCAAACGTGAACGTGCAGCATACACACATACATTGAAGTTTGGAAATATCCAGCGCTGTGGTTAATCCACTTATGTATGACACTAAACATGTGACTTGTTTAATATTGCGTGAATGATGGTGGTTTAACTACCAAGATGAAACCGGCAAAATGATACCACAGATTACAGGTGTCTGTCATATTAAGGAGAGGAGGTGCTGCTGCTATGATGAGACATATAAAGGCTATTAAACGAAATGGCCATCTTGGCGAGTATCGTACAATTGTACAGCCTATGTTCGATGATAATGTAAATCACCTCAATGTCCCCATATGTGTCTTAAACGTTAATAAGCCGAAAAAGGCAACCTCGACAAAATGAACAATCTCAGCAATTTTTTGTGCTTGCCACATTGTCAATTTTCACGCTCTGACAAACAGAAGTAACATCTTACACAACTGTTTATAAGTGCTAGATGCAGATATATATTGCGTAAATATCAGTTTTGTCAAAACCAAGATGACATCAAGTAACTCGGCGGCAAGCAGGCACCTGGCATATTATTTTGCTGCAAATGGTCTGCCCAATATTTCGGCCGTTACCCGTCGTTTGATTATCCTTGACAGACAATCATCATGTACATTACAGTGACCAGTAGCAACATCTATATACTCAGGCTACTTTGTTAATGCTAGTATAACCTCATGCTGCAAATAGCCATATCTATATACCCAGGCTACTTTGTGCACGACATTTTATTCCCATAAAGTAGCCAAATATACATATTCAGGCTATTTTATGCAAGACAGTATATTCCCACTCTGAAAGTAGCCATAAGTTGAAAGTAGCCCCTTTATGAAAGTAGCACTGTCAATATACATTGAAAAGCTGAATATATCTCCAGGCTTCTAAATTACTATTATATTATTTCTTATTATCATGTAAAAACGCATGAGTAGAAGCTTATATTCCTAATTTCATACAATGTTTGGGTTCTTTTATAGATCGTGACGGTTCAGCCTCCACCACGGTATGACTGCATATTCCATATTGGACAATTATCAACTTCTCCTTTCTTCCATTGTCAGTGTATAATATAACCTGTAATATACTCACTGGTGTGACCAATGAATTATCAAAGTGCATAATTAGTTTCTGTTTTTATCATGGTTTGAACATCAGGTTTCTTATGTTGCATGTGTGCAATTCTTTACAACAAGCCTTTGAAGTTATTCAATAATAACATGTCGTCGGTATAATTTTAAATACACGATTAAGTATGCATATCGGTGTTGGCAAAGTGGCGAGTAAAATTTAATAACCTGTGATCAAAATTGCTCTACTATGACAGGATTAGATTTTGGTATTGGGTGATAACTAAACACCAGAAATTACGGTAACACGGGACCTCACCAGTCTCAGAAAGAGGAGGGGGGATAGGGGTCACAACAAACTGTCCATGTTGAGAAACTTAAGGACTGACATAGTGTATAATTATCTAGATACGCATCGATCACAAGACCCTGACAACTGTTAGCTCATCATACGACTAAGGATTTGACATGTCATGTTGCACGGAAATCTCATTGAGTCATACACTGAAACGTTTGGCTGAGCATGGCATAATGTATCGATAACTACTACCAATAAACCATCCATGATAACGCCTTAATAGAGATATCGATAGAGGCCCCGTCGAATCTCGGGATTATGTTTAGCTTTACTCCGGGCTTATTTCGGTGGTCGGCGCCGATAGGCTTAAATAAATTGCTGGTATAAAAATGCTTTATGCGTCCGACCAAGTCTTGCCACAGGTAGGGCCACGAAAATAAACGCGGTAATATTTCTCAATTCTCTACCATTTGCTTAATTATTGGGTTAACAGCCGCAACATAAACATCTGATCTAAAACCCCTGTAAGTCAGTTAGTAACACGTTGCAATATATCGGTTCCCACAACTAGATGGACCCCGTATGTTAGTTGGGTTTGTGAATGAACCCATCGAATCGCGTTGCTGCCAAAGATAATAAACGAGCTTGTAAATGGTAGGCTTCCGAATGCCTATTGCTCTGCGGCGGACCGTGATTAAACGCGAAATACTAGCCGTTGGAAAGACAACCATAGAAAGCTGATGCTCAATGGACGAAAATATTCTATGAAGCATCAGAAACACTATTCACAATGTAAAAGTGAAAGAAATGGATTTCGCATGTGAAATAGCGGTGGGGGGGGGGGGGCGGCGAGAGTGTAGGATTGATTGGTTTCATACCTTCTTGTTAAATATAGATGGCGGCTCGACGCTCGGAAGCGTGGCATTGGGAACCGAGCGCCTGTGTTTTCATGGATGGTTTATTGGCAATATGTATCATCTTTTTCATGGGCTCCAATGCCGGTATACTTGCCATTGAATTTGTTTTCCTTGTTATTCAATGGTCAGCTTTAATCTAATATCTCAGCAACCAAGGTCATGTGAGGCTGATAATTTCATGGAAGCCGACAACATATGTGCAGATTTAGCAAGCTGACTTGAGGTAATCAGGTGATGGCACTAATGCTACACTTATCCAGCGCAACATTGATCTTTATTCACACGCTTGCCCATGTTTTTGTGATATTGAAAAGATGGTTTCACTCCCTATTATTTCTAATGACTATGCATTAAGGTGACAGCCATATCAAGGCTGGTTCGCATGTTACTTGTGAATGAATATTTGCCGGATAGGCCTTTCACTAGATGAAGCTCCCATCGTGTGAGCGAGGATGCAATTACTGTTTGGATCGCAAGTGTTAGGTGAATGTACGCTGAATCATAGACTATTGTATGTTACCTGATTCTGGTTATTTAGTAGTAGACCTGCGCTAAATAAATACTGCATGGAAAATTTTCAAAATAACCACTCTTTCTTTTTTAGTGAAAGCAATTAAGTGCTTTTTTACACGTGCAGCATGGTTGTTGCAGATTCAAAGTGTATGATTGCACAGAACAATTGACCATACAGTATTTATCACACTTTCATCTATCAGCAGATCATGAAAAGCGGTTGGAAATATAGCTTTGTTCTAGTAACACGAAGGACGAGGCAAGAGTTGCTTCGTTGCGTTCAGACAGAAGTTAACGGACACTAGTCAGTGTATTTGTTGGGTGGAGTTAAAACATAAATCGAACATATGAACACGAATATTTGCAGATGTTGCAACCGCGTTAGGTAAATATTTCTGCCTTTATCTGCGTGACATTTTATTGAGGATGCTTGGTTAATAAAAGTATGGCATAGATGACAAATATAAAATATAAACAATACCTGGAGACATCAAATATATAAAACCTTTACGCATGATATTGAATCATGCAGAAAAACACAGGCGCTATCAGTGAATAAAGTGCCAAAACAGAAATTGATTCGATGTGTTTAATTGACTTCCCTTTACTCGTTCTTGACGCATTCATCAATAGTACCCTGGTTGAAGTGTCTTGTGCCCTATGTCTTTGGAACTATCTCTGTAAATACAAGTTGAGGGAATGTAATTTCTCGCGCCGGCACATACGTACGGCCACATGTGGTTAACTCGGGCATTATAAACCACATGTCTTGTATTGTTGTTGGGCAAGCGGGCACTGAGTGAAAGTACATATTTTTACATTTCCAAATCACGCTATGAGATGTTTAATGCGAAACGGTATAACAGTATATGTTGCTTTTTAGGTCAGGATAGAATTGCGATACACAGCAAAAAAAAGTTTCTTTGTGTAATTGGCGATAAATTTTACAACATACTAATAATAATAAAGCTACATGGGTCACCATCTGTATTGCACACACGTTAATCATATTTTATGCATCATTAACCTAGTTGCAACCACGATAGATAAGATGTTAACTGTGCTAGCTCACTATGTAATAAACCAGAGCTACGTACCAAAAACGCTGCATAATGGAGATTAATATTACGATGCCAGAATATTATTAATGGTCGGATAATTCTGTGGCAATTGATTCATGGTTTGCGCGCACAACATTGGCCAATTGGCCGCCTGATTCCTAGTCACTGTGTGTTTCATTACTGGCTTACAGGGAAGAACCTTGTCCTCATTGACATGACAACCGACTATGAACTGCTTTGTGGCGCATTGTCCAACAGCCTGCACATGAAAAAGAAAACGGTGGTTTCCCGTATATGGCAACAGAGAAGTAAAATATGAGCAGCCTGATGAAATCACATTACGCATTATAGTACGAAAGAAGTATTTGCTGTCTGACTATGCAGATAGACGTGCTTCAGCGTTGAAGACCATTTCGTTTTTCTGGAGGCTAAATGCGTTCCAGGAAATGACTGAACACGTGGGATAGGCCGTGGTTATGGGGAAAGAGGAGGAGACCAGTGAATTATTGATAGTTTGATTGATAGGTTCGTCGATGGGCAGGTGTTTGGCCTACTGGCATGGTTTGGTGAACGTTTAAGTTAACACATGAGTTTCAGGTGTACATCCAAATTTATGGGCAATTTGGATAAGCATATAAATGGTGTATTATTGAACGCCAGAATACATGTGTGCTTGTGACCTGATTTTGCATTAATGTGTTACACTAACGCTGTTGGATTAAACATATATATTTATCATCCTGCATAATTGTGGCCGGCTCCAAATTCATACAAACGGTCAATCTACCGATATGAGGCGCCTGGTTTAAGGCGCCACCAAATTGGATGAGGACCACTTATGGAAGTGTCGTGATGTGCCATGCACTATAGAACAATTTGCCTGGCACAGTGGCATTACGTCGTTCAGTATTAGCCAAGCAAAGAAGCTTCATATTCCGCTTGATCTCTATGTCGTCGTATAAACAGTTGCAACGACTTTACTAAAGTAGGACTACCGTAATTGATGCCTATCTGTAGCATGCTGTATGGTAGTTATTCATACCATAGAGTTTGCTGCTGCGTTAACATTGATTTCTTCAATAGTGTACTGTACAATATGAGTAACTCGGGCTCATTGGCTTAACAATTTCTTATACCTGATATCATCTCATACTGTACAATCTGATTGAATTTGAATTGGTAATAAATGCATTAACAGCTGTGGTCAAACACGGTATGAAGACTTTCTGTTGTAACAATCGACTAATACAAACAACGTCGTAGACTAGTCATATAAACTGATTCTTTTGTCTACATATGGCTATTCCTCGTCATGTATGTCATGTAATTTCAGCCTTATTGACACATCCTATTAATTTGTTTCCAATTTTGTACGAATCAAACTGCAATCATGTGTAAACTAATAGCAAATAATATGTTTTGGCTATCCGTTAGTATATTCAGACCACAACCTATCTTCTAAACATGGTAACGCTTACAAGTGTGACGGAATGAAATACAGATAATCCATTCTTAATATATAATGTATGAACTGTACCGTTTATACATGTGTGGCTTTCCGAGCCATTTGGTGATTTCCCGGTTGTGATTGATCCAGCTGCAGAGATAATGTTTAACGGATGTAAATGCATAGTCATATGTAGCGCTATCCAAGCCAATGCGTGTTTCCCGTCCATCAGTTACTCACGTCGGCTAATTACACATATCGTGCCACCAAGAACATACATTGTATTATTCCTCGGTAATGTGTCTTAACGAGTTTAAAAAAAACTAATCGAAACGCAAGACGCTGCTAACGATTTTTTGTTCTTTGTTTGGTGTAGAAAGGCGTTCTTTTAATGTTGTGCTTCGTATATCAATGGCACTATTAACTGCTAGCTGCATCATTTTCATGTCGTGCTTCGTTCTTCAAAAGATGAATGCTAGCAAAGGTGACCCATTTCTAATGGGAAACTGCTAATGTGCCTCGCCACGCGATATATGAAAACTGCATCAGAAACTACAGCCCTTAAAGTAAGCACACAGCTTCTCAATGTATTTAGTTGTGGGTAACTCATCCGATGTTTCTCGTTATAATCAGTGTCTTAACGAGTTTATGATACATAAGTATATACTTCAGTCCAAACTTCTGTCATTCTTACCAAGATCATCGGGATGGTGAATAAAGTCACTCATGATGCTATTTACTTAGAGATTTGATTTAACACCTTTGTCGTTATCACACCACAAATCCTGTGAATATATGATTGTTCACACCTTTGCACGCGAATATCCTAGATACTACTTCCATCATATGCTTTTATGTCTGTCTATTGATAGATTTACCACAATATCTGAACGTTGCACCTCTTGATCACGTTTATTTGGCTCACATTAGATGCAATTGCACACATCAGTATATCAACACACATTATCCCATGTAGCCTTAACTTTGGGAAAAAATCCCAGGTCCTCATTCGTGGGCACGATGAACACCCTATTATTACGGACCGCAAAGTGATTCTACTGGCACAAGCATCCCCCTTTTAGCAGATCCATAAAAGTATCACTTACATACGAAAGGATGTAAAAATTTAATTTCATACATGAATTTATATATATATATCATTAATATAGATATATAATAATTATATAATGCCCCTTTCCGTCAGTGTCGTATTCTATATCTAAATCAGAAGATATATGAATATATTTTACAGACACATATATATCAGGCTTATATATAAAATAATAGCTTGCAATAACATATAATATATATGCGTTCCACAACAACCTTTTTCACACCTTTTGCTCTCCTAATTTCCTCACAGAATATATTCTAGAATAGATGATCGTTATCACACACCTTCGCACCCCAAATCCTTCAATTACTACTACTTCCTGCTCATCTTCTTGATTTCGTTGCAATTAAGGGCGTGGCCGTTTCCAAATGTAATTGAGCCGCGAATGACTCCATAGCCTCTATAATTTCGGTTGTAATCTAACGGGCACAACAAGAAGTCTGAGGGGTTATCATGAAATATAACGGCGAAAATTTATCACTATGTTTGATATGCACTTTATGGTTTAGCCAAAACGTCAACTGCTCCTCATGAATTGCAGCTAAATGCTGATTTCTTTCATGCTCAAAAAAGAAGATTGCTAAATGCAAATGATGATTTGTATACTGTCACAAACTGAAGATGTGAATCACTCCAGTGTACATAATTCAATTATAGCACAAAAGTGATTCTACATAATTAATTTTTAATCATTTGGTTGAATAAAGAATGGCGTAAAAAAGTACCAGATATTTATTATTCAACTCATTCCCTGATTATTAGTGACCATGTTTTCCACAACATTTCTCCTAATTTCTCTTTATTCAATGACAACACTCGTTCTCCATTTTTGCAAAGGGACGGGGTGGCCGTTTCCAAATGTAATCGATCAAGCTTGTCTGAGGGCGCATAACGCTTTATCACTATAACTGTTAGCCAAACGAAGAATGAATTGATTCATCAGTTTGTGGAACTCCGCCTAGAGATTTACAAATTAACCTAATAATTTCATGCTGAACAGCAATATTATATCGTTGCAGTAAACATTACACATTGAAATACAGCAGAGCTATAGTGTAAAGTATCGAAGAGTAATCTAATCCACACAGAGCACAGAGCCTTGGTGGGGATGGCAGGTCTGAAGAGCACCACAACCCAACTCAATCTTATGTCATCTTGGTAGAATATGTCTGTACGGACAAGCTATGTGTAACAATGAATAGGATACAATTGATCGTGATAATCTATCAACTTCCCAATAAAGAACTAGCAAATATATCAGCCCTCGTGCTTAAAGAGTATCACTAGAACGTAAGAAAAACAACTGAGCAGATAGCTTTATAGACGAATCAGCACGCTTAGTTAGTGTGGACAGAGGCCCACTATTCAATGATATATATTAACGATTTAAGGGCATTATCAAAGGCATTACGATCAGAACTATTTAGTCATGCTTACAGGTTGCGAATGGCGCATTAACACCAGTCTATGCAGCCATTACAGCTAAGCATGACGTAATGCAATCTAAGCTATAACTATTCCAACCGCTATCGCCATGGATTGCACTTTTAAAATAAATGCATCACTACACAGGCACATTTTGCGCGGTGTTACCTATAGTATACAAATTTAGTGAAATCGTACTTAATTTATTATCATCACGCTGCGCTTTTAGGTTTATTACCTTTGTAATGCAGTGACTGACACAAACCAACCAATGATAACCAGCTAACTGAGTGAATTAACCTAAGCAAAAGTGAGAGCTAAAATGCGAATGAGTCACGACTGTCTAAACTAATCTATATTGGATACTATTATAATAATCATTTGGCAAAACTGCACATATTGCGATTGCCGACAAGAAGTATGCAGTGAGTGTCACCCGTTGTGACTGTTACTTGGTCTTTGTGATCATATGGCTTGATAGCTGGGCGGAGCAGTACGTGTCGAAATATTGTGTAATCGTATACGATCACTTTTTACTGCACAACGTTTTGATCAGTAATGCTGCATAAAAATGAACAATTTGATACATTATATTATAACTTTCATCCGAAGCAGCTTCGGCCAGTGGAACGAAAGCCGAGTTTGTCCATTACGGTAGTTATTTACAAAATTCGCGGACATTATATGTTCTGCAATATTCACTCAAACTGACCTATGATCTTTCAATGATAGCGAACCTACACATAGGATGTGGCATCATATAATTATTGCTAACGTTGATGCAAAGATTGCTGTTGAAAGTGATGGTGAAATAATTGCTCTGGGTTATTTAATCATCGATGCTTCCAACCGTTGGGTCACATTTGTTTTGGGGTTTGAGATTCTACGACATTAGCATTAAGCTACTACAGTAAACTTCTCGGTGGTCCGATTATAATGGAAATATAGGTTGCATTTCATTTCCATTGTTAATGCAATCTGCATTGAAACGATGGATAGAAACATACCGTTCCTAGTAACTAGTAATTCTTATATCAGACTTCATTACAATTGCCCAATACAATAAAGCATGTTTTCAATTAGTATGCTGTTCGACATATATAAGGTAAATATTACAAGGAATATATATATACATATATAATCGTATAGATATAACTATATATTATATTATATATATATATATATATATATATATATATATATATATATATATATATATAAATATATATATATATATATCGTATGGTAAATATGTTTGAACATAAGCGTGTACATTACAAGGTATAAAGCAAACAGGATGCATTGACATATGGTATCTAATAAACAAGAGGTTTTACATTTTGAGACTCACGAGCCATACTTATAGATAGATAAGTATGCAGACTCCATTTCATTTGGCAGTGCCAAGTACTGTGGTGCAACATATACCGACGGTTTGCGTACACAATGCACTTATATAGCTTATTATTTCAGAGGTGCGAACATTACATAATGCTTGGCATGGTATCTTCCATTAGATATCGCCACAGGGAGCACTTATTGCCAATATATTATCCCACTAAAGCACAAATTATAGCCACTAATAATTGAAAGTAGGAATATGAAGGGAATGTTAATGTGAAACCGTTTTGCTTCTATGGCGGCGCGTGCATAGAGCGGAATGCAAACATTATTTATGACCCTTTGTTCTCTTTGACGACGTCTCTGAAAAGCCAAGTTGAACGAAACACTCAAGCAAATCACCATAAAAGAGCGCTGATATCATCACTTTCAGAAAAATACATTGCACTCTGAAGTACAACGCTGTGGAAAATAATGCAAGGCTGACAAGGAACAATGGTAATATAGAATGTACAAGCATGCTTCTATTGCAAATATGTCACTGCAACACAGCAATAAAGGCAGGCGTTAATGGTGTAGTCTTGTTGTTCATTATTTGGAGGATTAAATGATCAGTTTAAAAAAAACAGATCTCAGGTGGTCTGAAATGTTCTTTGCTGCACCTGCCACTTGACGTTCGGTTATGACTTACTGCCGATTGGTACACACACTGTATGTCCCACAATCGATCAATTATTTAGCGACACGTATTATCCTAGCCTTAGAAAGAAAATACAGTGGCCAACTATTTAACATCACATTACTTGTCCTTATTGAACTAAGGCAGAGTGACTATATTATATCACAGACCCCGGCAGTGGATATCTAATTATTTCTGCTTCATTTGCATAGGCCGCCATTTATGATGTTTAAATTAATGGATCGATGAATGAACATTTCCATACTTTCCACCGAGTCGTGCGTTTGTCATGAGTTATATCTTATCAATCTGTCTCTTGAAATAATTCGTTTATGATTATATCTTATCAATCTGTCTCTTGAAATAATTCGTTATATATATATATATATATATATATATATAGGGAGATATATATATTCATATATATATATATAGATATAGAGAGAGATATTATATATATATATATATATATCTATATATATATATCTATATATCTAGATATATATATATATATATGTATATATATATATATATATATATATATATGATTTAATAAAGTTATATGTATATATATGTATTTAAACATATATATATATATACATTTATATATGCATATTTATGTTCAAATATATATATATATATATATATATGTATATATATATATACACACATATATATATTTATATATATATATTCTTATTTTTTATTAATGCATATGTATATATATACATATGTATATCTATACATTAATATGAAAAAATATAAATATATATATATTTACATATTATATATATATATATATATGTATACATACACATATATATATATTTATGTATGTTTATGAAATGAAAATATATACATATATACGTACATATATATGCCTATATATATATATATATATATATATATATATATATATAATATATATATATATAAGTATATATATATATATATATATATATATATATATATATATATATATATATATATATATATATATATATATATATAACAATTAATCCACAAATTTGTGCTTTAAGCATAACAGTTCATTTCACACCAACATATGTCTGTGCCTTTTTCATTATGTATATCGAATTTGCATAATGTTATATATGTTTAACGAAATGTTCTCTTATCTTGTCCTTTCAACATAGAAAGGTAGTGTAACACAGAACGGTGTGGTGGAACTACATGAGTTCTTGGTTGTTTTGCGTGTTATTGTTCAGGTAATAAAGTCATAGATATTGGGCAGTAACGGTGAATTTATCATGCCAGTCGTTTGCCTGATTTCAACTAATTATCGTCTTATTGGATCTCTGATTACTTTTTGCCGGAGCGTGGTGTTATAACAAAGAGATATACGAGGTGTCAGCTGTATTTGCGTATGGGTTATTACTGACAGCACCTCTATAGAATGATTAATATCAATTAACTTTTTGAATAACTTCACTCATCACCTGTCATTGAAGGCCTACATTTGTGTGGTTAAAGACGAGAAAAACGTGCTCAGTCCTTCACATATGTTAATATTGAGCAGATTTCTCGAATATTGTAACACTCTTAACTTGCAACTAAACTCGCTGATTAATCGGTTTAAGATTAATTATAAGCTATTGTTCTCCACAGCAAAGGTAACATATTTTGGCACAATAAATCACTGCATTGCTTTATCTTCTAGTTTATGTCAGTTATTTCGTCGTGCTGAATCGGTACATTCGCTCTTTAGAGTCATCTACACAGAATTGAAAGCGCATCCATGTTTGCTGCCCCTGTACTATAGTTTATTGATATCATCGTGTAGTCTTTGATTAAATATACGAACGCTGCCATTTACATGATGCAATTCAGATGTACAATAAGAAGCACATTGGACAACTGGGTTTTGCACTTAAAAGAAGCTCATCACATTACGTAAAGCACATACCCATAATTCATATCTGGCAATACAACCTACCTAAATCGTAGATCACACAGTGCGCAGCACATTTGATTTATGTGTGCAAATGCAATGTTTCGTATATGCTGCAGGTGACTTTAGACGATGGTGTAATATATGGCGCAGAGTTTAGACAACAGTCTCGCAATATACCCGTGTGAATCTGTGTCAGTCCATTCATAGAATATACTTCAGTTTATTAGATTATTAATATCATTATCTTTACCATTACCCATACATTATCATTAGTATTACACATTATATAGCATTGCACATCACTACACTAAAATCAAATTTAGCTTGATCGTTTCGTGGAACGAACAGGGTGTATTATGAAGTATGTTTGCTAACAATATGCACATATGCATCAAACATTGCCAAGGGAGTTGACATCATAAATATAATAATGTCTTTGCCATTGTTGTCACAGCCACAGCTTGTTGACCAAAGCTTCGGGTGCGTCGTCATTTCTCTTGCTTTTGTGTCAAGAGCAGATGTTGTCCCGCTTGCCTTTGCTACCCTTAATATATTATCAGTCACCGGTCAGTACATAAAGGGGATGCATTTTAGCGACGCTTAAATAAGTTCAAGGTACAGGTTAATATGCCTCAATTAGCTGCTGCTCCCATGACACAATCATGAACTTTGATGACGTATTTTATTACCAATGTTACTATTAATTCAAGGACTATATTTGCTTAATTGCCTTTGCTGTGGCTGACATCATCTTATCACTTAACCCCAGCGCAACAAGCGGGGTAATTTGAAATCCTCTAGATATTTGACATCAAAAAGACCCTGCTCGACATTGCAGCGGAAAATGGCCTTTAAGACCGGGCTGTGTACACCCGATACATAGGGTTGGAATAAAATTAATTTGCCAACACGGTATGTGGCTGCTATTAATACATTTAGACAAGTGATCATTAGCTTATTGAAAGTTTATATAACTCTCTGTATCGTGATAAATTCTATACATCGACCGATTTAACAGTTCCACTTCGATTGATTATCATGGCAAACCATGCCGTCATTGTATAATACTGTGCACATCAGAGAAGCAGTCAACTCTACTTTCATATGGGTGAGGTGAATGTATGCGCAACTAATGTTGTCTGTTTTAATGTAGAATACATAACTTTTACATGCACCACATTATGGATTATCATTAATTGCCTACGGAATTAATCCTTTTTAAGTCAACAACCCGCAGTGTCAGCTCGGTAAAGTGCGCAAATCGGTTCATACTTCATGCATCCGTCATGGCATAGCTTCTATCGACAGGCATTCAAGACTGGCCGTACAGTTGACGTCTGGCCACCGATTGACGCTGTTTCCATTATCTTGTGAACGTGGGCGCTGAAACATTTTCAGGTCTGAGTCATTTGGCACAAAAATTTACCCTTCGCGGAGTGCAAAGGGTTAAGACGTTAGATATGTGTTTGCAGTGATCAGTGCTACGGCTCGATGCAGTGGACTTCTAGTCGCCTAGCAAGGTGTTATCCTCGATGTGGGGTGCTTGATGTAACAAATAGTAACGTAATACAGTATGGCATCATGTACCTTGAAGTGGTCCTTATTGTACGAAGAGTTGCTGAAGATATTGTCTTGCTGCCATTTTTTCGTAAATTAAAGGAGTTGTTATTGTTCGAATCAGCTTATCAATACGAACAAATGACATGGACTACATCAGGAACACTGTCGCAGATACACGGGTAACAGCTTTATATACTCCGTGTTAAGCAGGTTTTAGTACATAATGCTAGAAAATCGTTCGTGGATATTTATTTAAAGTCGTCTCCAATTCCTCAGCTGGTACATGGACGTTGCTCTTTGAGGAGTAGCGACAAACGGCGCATTCATGCACAGGCAACACATTACTGGTAACATCAGCCTTGCGGCGCAATCGACAATTATTTGACTATTAATTAAACCCTGCTCGATGTTCTCCCTTCTGTCGAGCCCTGAGCGAAAAGCAATTTATTTCCCCTGCTCATCCTTGGTTAACCACAACATGTGTGGGAGCATTCATCAGCATATGTAAATATCAGTGCGGTACTGCTACTCCGTATTCACACATACACACGACAATACGTACACACATGCATACAAACACAATGCTTACATACACGCACAAACGTGTGTGGGTGCATGCAGATGTTTTATCGTGCCATTATGATTCTTGCATATGCAGTCGGTGATGCTTTACGAGAAGCATTTTGAGTAAAGAGCTGAATGCTACGGATGGGGGTCATTGACTGGCAGTAAATAGTTATTTCACCTGCCCAAACGTGTGCTGCTCGTCATACAGTCCTAGCCTTGTTCATATTTTGCGGAGCGTGGCCTCACCTTGACATTAGGTCAGCCTCCACCAGAAGGTGGGTATGCTGTTTCCTTATGGAATTGGTCACCGCATAACCAGGTAGCGTTAGCTCTCTTAGCTTTGCTACAAACTCTGATGTTTTATATCGTAAAGAACTGCCAAAGCTATGATAATGTAAGGACCAAAATAACACATGCACATCAAACAGAAAAGTCATAGACCTCATCCACTTGAAACAATACTGCGAAAGTTTGCCATTGCAGTTAGAATTTCGAATGATAGACAAAGCTGCAACAGCTGATTTAGCTTCAGTAATGTTTAGTACGATCAGACATTGTATCTACTCTAACTAATTAATATGACAAATAACATAAAACATATTCTGCATTTGAGTCATGCAATGGCGGCGCAACCGCTTGAAGACGTGTTCGTTGTCTGCCACGCGTGTACGTTAAATCTTTGTCATGACCTATTGTAAGGTTCGGGACTTAGTGTATGTATGTTTTCATCAATACTTTATTTGCCGGAAACTTCGGCGTAATTTTCGCTAAATTTGCCTGACATAAATATTTGTCCGGCATATAGGTGTGCGGTATATATCTCATATGTTTGTTTTATCATTCTACAGGCCAATGAGGTATTGTGATGCTCAAATAGTTCCATATTGTGCATTTCATTATATTCTAAATTATTTGATATTGATTTATCTATAATTCTTGCGCGTATATTTTGGCAGCAATCCGAATCTGATGCCAGCCTGTCATTAGACAACTTTGTGGCAATGCGTTACATTGGTCACTGTTGCGTTCTCATAACTGGAAACTTTAAACTATTCATTTGTCACGGGATGATAATAGAAATTGAAAAATATTTTCATTCTCAAATGTGCTGCATATATGGTGTTTCTTCGAACACCACAAATGCAGGTCATATACACTGTCCAGCATTTGTGGAATACAGGCAAAATAACATGCTGCAAATGCGGTGTTTTTTAAAACACCACAAATGCAGGTCATACAAAAATATGCCTGGGCAAATATGCATGTATGTAGTATGTATGTATGATGTATGTGGCAAACCTAGAATTTGTATGCAGCATGTATGTATGTATGTATGTATGTATGTATGTATGTATGTATGTATGTATGTATGTATGTATGTATGTATGTATGTATGTATGTATGTATGTATGTATGTATGTATGTATGTATGTATGTATGTATGTATGTATGTATGTATGTATGTGTGTGTGTATGTATGTATGTATGTATGTATGTATGTATGTATGTATGTATGTATGTATGTATGTATGTATGTATGTATGTATGTATGTATGTATGTATGTATGTATGTGTATGTATGTATGTATGTATGTATGTATGTATGTATATGTATGTATGTATGTATGTATATGTATATGTATGTATGTATGTATGTATGTATGTATATGTATGTGTATGTATGTATGTATGTATGTATGTATGTATGTATGTATGTATGTATGTATGTATGTATGTATGTATGTATGTATGTATGTATGTATGTATGTATGTATGTATGTATGTATGTATGTATGTATGTATGTATGTATGTATATTTGGAATGCACCTTTTCCTGACATTTGTGTCCCAAGGAGACCACCACGTCCATATTGATATGCTCTTTACGGCTAATACTGAATAATTCAGCTCTTACAGCTGCATTGTTGCAGAATACCCAGTCACTCTATCAGTATTTTGCAAGGCATGTTTTCCAAATTAATGAAGTTGAAATAAGAAAATAGGAAACGGTCGTTTCCCTTATGAAGTGGCAATGAACAAAATGTAAACCAGCGTTTCCCATTCCCTATTTGTAAGTATCAAAAGGAAAATGAACTAACGGCTGATTCCCTGACTTTCAACATCCAAATGGCATTGTCTAGTTCAGTCATTAGAAGCATTTTATCCGCTCAGCGAGGTGAACGATTGTGTGCATTTGAGGATAAAACGCGGCTCGTATTTTGTGCAGAAGCTAGCATAGCTTTTCCCAACTCATCTGCTTACACTCATTTCCGGAAGGCGTTCCTTATCTGGTATAATGTTGCGTCAACTGTAAGACAATCTTGCACCAAAACATGACTGCTTATGTAACTGGTAAGGTACATGCGCTCTCGGTTGTTTGTCATATTGCCCATATCTTGATCAATATAATTGTGGAGAGGTAGTTTAGAAAGCATCGTTGAAATAGGCAGAATATCGTCCAATACCGTGCACGCATACAATTGTTTTCCGGTGTCAGGACTCAGTGGCTTGTTTATGTTCGATATAATACCATATAATGTATCTGCGTCGAAGTTGTGACTACGCAGTCTTAGCTGCCCTGAAAGATTCATGTATTGCTGAAGCCTTTCCTTTCAGTATGATAGCCACTCGTTACCAGTTACATCCATTTTATCTGTAATGGCGAGTTTGATGTTGAAAATACTTACCGTTTACGCAATGAACATATATACTGCATTGACATAAAAGAATATATGACAATGGATTAGAGTTACAAATCAACTAATCAAGTCAAATCTTGCAGCTTACATGACTGGTTTCGGATCCAGTGAAGGCCACACCTCAGCGCCAATTGTAAAACCTTTCAAAACTGATTGATCCAAATCAACCGTTTCACAGATAGTCGCTGGCTTGATGTTGACATTAATCAGGGATTGAGTATAAAGTATACATAGTATATGTGAACTGTATTTACACTCTACTTACATCAACTATTATCTCATTTTGAGAACAATTATAGGCATTGCTAAGTAAATGTACCTGCCCGGTTTACAAATAGTCAATCGATCGTATAAACACTGCGTTTAACGAAAGCATTCGTAAAATTTGAAAATGCATGTGTTTAATAAATCATTCCCAGTGAGCCAAAATGTTATCATATAAGCAGGTTCACAATTAGTAAAGGGAGCAGATTTACTTGAGCCTCGCTATTTATATAATGTATTACAGATGTAAAATAGGGCATACACCGCAATGCAGAAGAATATATATATATAACGTTTCTGAGCACTAAGTAAACTCGAGAACATCTGCCACTTGCTCTTTAAATTGGCTTTTATAATAATAATAATGAAGCAACGTACATCTGCAATGCATCATACTATTTGCTTATTGTGTAGAGTGGCTATCGGTATATAATACTCTGTTCGTCAATATTGCTACAGACGAGATCAATCATTGACTTAAGCTCGAGCAACCAATCGCGACGTACTTCACACTCTTGCGGTTAACTATGGAAATAAGCAGCATATGCTACGCAACATGTCGAAGTGCATCCTTGCGTGCTCAAACTTCTATATTTATATAATAGTAATAAAGCACCGTAGATCGGCAATTCGTCATGTTATTTGCTAATTGTGCTATCGGTTTATGATACTCTATTCGTCAACATTACTGCAGACGAGATCAATCATTGACTTCCGCTCGGACAACCAAGCGCGATATGCTTCACACTCTGCCACTGTCTTGCGTTTAACTATAGAAATAACCAGCATTTGCTACGCAACCTGTCCAAGTGCATCCTTACCTGCGCAAAACTTCCATTGAAATTGGCACATAGTTGCAGCAAAAGTCAATTTATGCCTGCATTATTCAGTAGGTTTGGCTCGGCACTAAGTGTCTTGACATTACTCGGTTAACCTTATGTCTTTTCTCAATTATATGTTTGCACTGGACTACGCAAATTGCCAACTTGGCTAATGATGCAAATTTCGCCATGTATAATATGTAGCATTGCTCCCAGATGATTCAACACATTACATTTGCATGTGTGGGTTTGTTGTGGACGCAAAAGATTTCCTTACTTTCTCTGCAGCATTCAATCATCTAAATTGCAGCATTGAACCGTATTCTGTTGACACAGTAGTAATACTGAGGTTTGGCCCTATCCCGATGCATAACCGTAGATGTATATAACTGGCTTCCCCTTAAATGCGCGCATATTAGCTCGATTGCGCTGTGAAATCCAGGCTTAGTACCTCTTGTTTATCATACATATCTAGATTTGGTATATATTTCATCGATAGCCCACAATCCAAACACGTGCGCGCATTGAAGCGTTTGCAATGTAAAAACACCCATAGTGGAGAAGTATTTTATGGTGGCAAGATTCAGAGATTATCACGACATCTGCAGGAAAGTGTTTATAAACTTGCCTCAATTCTTACCATGCAAATTAGTAATTGCCTCAATGTATTCAAAGTGAGATAGAATAAAAGTTTGCCGGTTTGCTTAACTTTTCGAAACGAGCAGTATCAACACTACATCTTGAGGCACGGATCAGCGATGTGCAAATGTATGATACACAGCAAACTGAATTAACTGCTCGCATCTGCTCCACTATCCAGGCGACGGGTTTCGGAATCTTCCTTCCAACCAATGCGGAATCATGGGGTAGCTATTGACAAGCACAGTCATTGTTGGCACCACTCCAGCGGGTGCAAAACATTGCTGCCAGAACCATCATCCAGGCTTCTGAACCATATCTACCCGATTAGCGCCAATATAAGAAGATAAGAGGCATTCAGATTCAAAGGAGTATGGGTGAAACGAACAGATGGTTCACACACACACACACACACACACACACACACACACACACACACGCGTATATATATATATATATATATATATATACATGTATATATATGCATATATATATGTATATATATATATATATATATATATGTATATATATATATATATATATATATATATATATATATATATATATATATTTATATGCATTATGTTATGTCATGCCCTGCATAGTTTGCCTTATTTAACTGTACATTACTGTACAAGCAAACGATGATAAAGTAGGACGATTGCATGTGCCATGTTTATATATGTAAACAGACGGAGACAATCATGATTGACAATGCGTGATTACAAGAATAATGTGTCATCATTTTTAATATAATCTGTTGGCGCTTATTGCATTACAGAGGAGCCACATCGACGTAGTAAAGTGCTTCTATATAAGGTATAACCGACCAAATGCGGTTGGCTAAACATTTGCCAAGTGTAAGCTACAGTATATCTGTTTCGTAGAGGAGCTAGAATATAGGGAAGCAGCTATGTTAGAAGGGGAATATTAACTTCATATCGCTTCAACCATGTGGATTATAATACATGAAATTTCTTGCAACGACATCCCGCCATTGTAAGAGCTTACCTATGAATGACAAGCACATACATAGACATAGCTACTCGGGATGATAGTCATGTTCAAGACATGGGGCAACAGGAACAATATGCTTGGCTAGGAATATGGAGTTCTTACAATGAATCCTCGCTAATAAGCAGCTTTACCGTCGGCTTGTTGGACACACTGTGAGCTGATCCTCGTCATAGCACTTTTCCATTGCTTGCAGGGTCTGTTCAAACTCAGTGAGCATGGGTACAATTAATAAACCAACTACGAGAGAAGCGCTAATTCGTATGGTTGTATTTGCGTAAAATATGGCAAGTATTAATGCAAAACCCCTTCACACAATAATGGTATTTAAGATGCTGCTGTCACAAAACCATTTGCAGATGGAACATTTGCCATATTGCTGACGAACTAATTTTGGATGAGCACTTGAAACTTTTTGGAGCATAATCGGATTTGCGCAAAATACAAGGTATGTTACCAGTAATAAAGACATTTAGTTTACACCATTGATTTCGGAGCTAATGGTGTTGCCAGAAATGGTGCAATTATGCGGCTGTCATCGGTGATATTAACATGAAACAAGTGCATAATGACCTACATCATTATGTATTATGTATTGCAGGGTTTCATATTTCCATGTTTAACGACATAGTGATGTTTTTACCATTGGTCAATCAAGGTTTGTTTGATGATCAATGATCATTACGCTATTGACTGACTGAGAGAATACACCAGTTCAGTAGGATCATTTCGATAATTCGTTATGCAAAATACCATATTATTATGCCAGTGGATAATTTCGATCAGTGAAGGATTAACTGAAGAGGAAAACATTTATGCCATGATAATATGACACTGCATTTGACATCTCTCCTTACGAGTTCCAATCAATTATTGATGGCCTTAATTTTGCTACCCCATTCAGCCTTTGATGTAATGTTGCATCGAAACTACCTCCAGCATGAGTGCAACACTTTGGCCGGTGTTTGCAAAATACCATATTGCTATGTATTGCTATCATAATGGGATATTTGTTGATCATTGGCATATTCCACTTATTATTTGTCCAGATTTATGAACCCAGATGTGGCATTTATTTTACTTAAAATGCATATTGAATGAGCAACATCGCCGCCATTAACGTTCATAGTTGAACGCAGTTTCACATATAACGCCATCTCATTCCAGTAAATTATCCTCTTTCTAGAATATGCCGTAACTATGTTTTGGAAAGTTAAACTAGATAGGCTAAATTGAACTGGTTGGGTGGAACACTTGAATGAATGTCCATCACTAAGCGGTATGTTAACTCGTAGGGATAAAGAGCTTAAACACTGCCAATGTTAATTTTATTCATACTTGCAAAGAGACGGTCACATAATTAAAAAGCTTGAAAGTGACTACATTGCTTTTTAAAGAGAAGCACAATATTGACCATACAACAACGACAACAGAATGAACCAACCGAATGTCATTATTTTGCAAACTTATCTCATCAAACTGTATCACATCTGATCCACTGACAATAAATAACATCCATTATTATTGTGATCAATAAAGTGTATTTATAATATAAGCCTATACCATATCATGACGACGGGTCGTTTTCCGCCTTTGATGTTTTGCAGAGAAGCTAACATATTACCGCATAAATACTGTGCAAATCATATTTTAGCGACCGCAGAAATGCATCGTGTACTATAAATCAATGCTTGCTACAATGTAGCGGCGGTGATATTGCATGATTAGCAAATGATATGAAGTTAGTAAGCTAGTGATCAAAGCACTACGTTCTCCCTTACCTATTTGTCAAGCATAATCTTACACAATGGCTGCAACTGAACTGTCATTTGATGAAGATATTTCCTTTTCCTCCCACAGAATCTATGGCTTGCCAAAAACGTAGCTAGGTGGTGCACTTACATGATTGGGTTGGTCGATGTGTTTTACAATATTGCCAGAGGGGATGGAATGGGGGTGGTGCTCACAAACACACGTCTACACGTAAATATGAACAATTGTGTATTCAACTACTCTTGTTAAACACACAGATTCAGCTTATTTTAGAAAAGCACCTACAACGTTGTTTAACAACAATGACTGGTTAATAATGTTACCTTCTTTATTACGATGAGTAATGAAATAATCCATTCGACGGTCAAGTAAGTATAACTGGCTGAAGAATGTCCAATTACCGAATTCAGCCATTGGTGTAAAAAGGTATTTGTAAGGTCGAGTTATCCTTTCATATACATCATGGTTTGCGCACCGGAAATTAATTAAAAGCGTAAACTTGACAGGCAAAGTTAATCTTGCTCTTGATCTGGGTGTTTGATCGATTGTTAATAACAAGAACATCACAGGGATTTATTATTATGGATTTCACAACCACGGGGGTTTTGTCTCGATCAAATCGTAAAAACAATTTCCATGGAAGACAAAGGACAAAGCGTGCGGAGGCCATTCATAAAAACGTTGCCGTGTTTGAATCAGTTTTGCTGATATAATTTTATCACTTGGCTTTCTCCATTTGAAAATTAATAAACGGGGCACATTATCGCCTTTTGGGATAATACGGAATGGCAAGGAACTAAAGGTGTTTTGTATCATGTTACCAAGCAATTACTACCAATAACCGAGATGAGCGTAATAAACAATGCTAACCTATCGAATACAAACACACTTTGTAATTGTTGTCACCTTGCAAACGATGTAAACAGACACTATTTGGTAATTTTCAATAGGTTTGATTATCAATTCGACGCCGTTTCTATGCAACTAAGTGGCATATTGAAATATCTAAAGCTTTGTCTCTTCAATGACCAGAACGACTCAAGAGTGAGCTACATCTTTCCACAGCGGCATCTTGATGCTATCCATTCATATAACTGAGTTATATCCCGTTAGGGCGTTTAGCCTTTTGGAATTGCTACAAAATCAATCCGTCAACTAAATTGATGTATTCGTGATATCTATATTATCTATACAGCTACATGCATTTCTACATGACATATATTTGTCTGTGTGACTTATGTTACATTATGCGTACAAATATGTAGTCACACATGCAATGTCCTATATATATATATATATGTAGTACAATGTTGGATATGCATTAAGATATTGAGAAGATATTGTGTAGTGTTTTATTTTTAAGTAATTTCGGATTGTATGTTGTTGATATGTACGGTATGTGCGAGCTGATAATATGTCCCACCTAGATAATGGCCCAAGCGTCTCTCTGCATCAGATCTCCGGCAAACATTGAGAAGAGCGAATAAGTAGACAGAATCGGCATATTGTACATTCACGTTAAGGAAAACTATTTCTAAGAAGTAGCTAGACTGTTGCACTTGTTACTTAATCAATATACTGCAATGATGTGTTTCGCTTACTCACTTCGGTGCTTGTTAGTGCAACGGAACGGAACATACAGACATATATAGATCCAATCATAGGGATATGTAAAACGGTCAAAGAAGTGATGATTCCCATTCGAGCGCCCTGGTTGAATCAGGCATGCATCCACTGATCCATGAGAATCTTTCCCCCCCCCCCCCATTATTTCTGTTTCCTATTTGCAAATGGTACTCCAGATCGCTAGCTCTCCAGGGATAATGGGTCAAAGAGGAGGGTCAGCTATTATCTATAAGTGATATAGATGCCCTATCAATCAGCCTTCCTATATCACATAGGTTATGAGCATGCGTAAGAAGACACTTGCTAAACTGTTGGTATCGTGACTGTTGACTATGATCGTTACTGATTACAACGTTGTCATCTACAAAGGTGCAGAGAGCAAGCGCAAGAGTTATTTCACATATATGATTGCTTCTTCGGAGAGAAAGGCATGCAGAGAATTGTCGATTGGCTGCTCCATGATAACGAAAGTGATGCTGCATTACCAAATCAGTACTGCACAGCCGCACTGGTGGACAATGTGCAGACTAAATCTGTAAAACGTTTACCGCCATCATGAAGTCTACTCCACAGTTTCTGGCGGTCAGTATGAACATGTCTGACGATTCGAGCGCCTCTGTTGATCCTTCCATCGAGTTCCAGCCCCACACCTATCATAGTGTTGATTCGTTCATGTGACCAAATAGATTGAATGCATATGAAATATAATATATATATTATATATATATTATAGCAATATATATGATATAAATATATATATATTATATATTTATGTTATATATATATATAAATATATCATATATATATAGATATATATATATATATATATATATATATATAAACCGCCCTATATATATATATAATGTAACATATGCTATATAATATATATATCATGCACATATTATTTCACACATATATTGCAACTACATATATATTATCAATATATATATATATATATATATATATCATGTTATATATTTATGTGATATATTTGCATTTATGTATATATATGTGTGTATAAATATATATATGATACATATATCAATGTGTGTGTGTATGTGTATATATATCAATGTATATCATATATTAATGTGTTCTCGTATATGTTATATATGTACAGTTTTTTGCAATATAAAGATGTGTTGTTTTGATACAGCAATATATATATATGTTGCACTTGTGTGTGTTGTGTGTGTGTGTGTGTGTGTGTGTGTGCCTCCAGTTCATCACATATAATGTGTAGTATCAAAATGGATATCCACGCGATCACGCTAATAAACCGATTGTGCAATAGACTGCATATTGGTGTAGATATCTATACTTCGTTTGCATGATGTTATAACAATTGTCACTGTTACATAGAACGCTGATGGTAATAAATCTTGGCAATGAGAAGGCTTAGTTCCTTTCAGATGAGATTATTCTACGGATATTGCATATGCCACATGGCTGTAATTTACTAAGCAAGAGATGGCCGTGCGTTCGAATTCACTGCCTTAATATATAACAAGAATCAGAGGTTGTTGTTGTATAGACAATATGACACTAATCGTTACATCAGCTACCCAGAGCCAATAATTATTCATTAGATGCTTTTTATATAATGTAGTTATACATTAATTAATGTGAGCTATTCCTTTTTTCAATTTCGTGTGTTGTAGCTGTAATCAAATGCGCTCGCTAGGTGTCTTGATCGACTGTTTGTTAGGTTATCTGTCCTACACAGATTAGAGTTACATCAGTGGATAGCATACTGACAAAGGATTGGATTAGAAATTGTCAGTGCCATGTATATAACTAATCATTGTTATATTGCTTTATTGCTATCACACACAACAAAATGGCATACTGTGTGGAAATAACTGTATTCCCATGTAAGGCTGGGCACAGTAATAAATAGCTCCCAAAGGAATAGAGCCGACTCTCAATTATTTGCATTCATTACATTACGCCTGACAGGAAGCGTTAGAAGTCAGAATCATAGCTCTGCAGGATCTCTGTCTTGTGAGACCTGCTGCTCATCAATTGATACCAGCTTTACGAGCGCTGTTTCTAATACGTATCGTACCGAAGAATATTCTACAACTGTAATGATGTGTTATGCATGGCATAGAGGATTTAGTTTTTTTACCAGCTAATACATTCATCAAAACGAAATGCGTTGATGACATATGTAGAAATGCTAGACCTCATGTAGTATTATAGGTCGAAATGAAGCGGCGCTGTAATCTTTCTGAAGAGGATGCTCACTGGTTGTCTTATCAATTGTTTGCGTATAGATCGACCGTTTTGAAGGGACTACTTGGCATGGAAGCGTCACGGAGTCAGTTGTTGTTATCACAATTATTGTGTTGCCAATAAAATTATCAACCAGCTGCTACAACGACAGCCATTAATATTCCGCAGTCAAGCACATGCACGCACGTAATAAATAAGGAGATCCGAGGATGTTATATTTTATTGTCTTATTAAATTAGCAGCGTAATAAACATTTGATATCATTACGTATTGTTTAAACACGGATGATTCTATGGTAGTGCTTCATGCACAACAGGAGTCGATTAGCCACCTGACTCATTGTCGCTATGCAGCCAAAAACCATGTCCATATTGTCATAGACAGCACGACCAACGCCAGAAACGATTGCAACCAAAGCAGTCACGTATCATCATAAATAAGACAGTTTTGCGTCGCATTGTCTGACTGCCTGAACCCGCACCTGAGAGGGATGGCCCCCATTCCCACTAACGGCTATCATATGAACAGGTCGGCAAAACCATATTACATTATATAATCAGACATTCTTCTCAACTGACCAAGCCATTAGATGAGTTGAAATGCTGGGAACCATTACGTTGCGTTTTTGGAGGCTGTGCATGTTCAAGTTGATGGCTGACTATATGGAGAATGTCGGGATGGGGGTGGGTAGGCACTCCGCTGCTTTATTGTTAGTTAAAATAATGTGTTTGACGATGGGCAGGTGTTCGGGCCACATGCTTGGCTACGTGAGTGTGTAAATGAACAAGTGAATTTGTACTTGTCATCGTAAGCTTTGCTCAATTTGCATAAGCAATTGGCCGATAATGTGTGATTATCATTGGATTTTAGATTGAGCGACCGATAATATGTTTTTTTAGATCACTTTGACTGTGAATAAACGCGTAACACTAATTTTAGCGCTGAATGCTCAAAACCGTATACTTTGATATACTTCATTTTAATTACACTGTATCATTTTGAAGTAGCATCAATACCGACCAGTTCGATAAATAAAACGGCCCGTGGTTGAATGCGTCAAGGCAAGGGCAATAGAAATGCTGCATCGAACAGCATCACTCGGCCACATTACTAATTGCTGCACATCCCCACCTCAAACTCATTACAATGCCTCGCCTCCTCTTGGGGCTGTCAGGGATTATATGTAAATAATATTATAGTGCGTGCGGCTGGCATGGTGCTTGGAGCCAGGACAGTGGTGTCGTGGCAATGGAGAATGCTCCTGCTGATGACGGCTTCCTTCTCTAGTAAGAAGCATCTCTGTCAGTACGTCTTTATGATAAGCCGAAGCTAGTCATTTGCAGAGAGATAAAATACGAACTACCTAGAAACGAAACTTATGGATCCCAAAGTCATGCTTTTTGTGTGACATACTTATGAAAGCTGCAATTGTGTAACAGCTACTTTTACGGACCAATGACAGAATAATTAAGCAGCACAGCGTACAATGGTGAACGCATGTGGCACATTGGAATTTAAAGACAAAAGCATGAATGATCATGAATTGTATTTGTTATTGCTCATCTCTTGAACAAACAAAAAGTCTAAATATATTTAAGATGATGGGACGCAATGTCTAATATCATTTTGTCCATGCTAGGTTTTCGATGCAACATCATTCAGAAGTAAAGCTAAGACATGCCATGCTTAAAAGAAAACGTTAGATGTAGTTGTTGAGTAGACATCTAATATTGACAACCGTATCAAAATCTGTCACACCTGCTTTTACCTGGCGTTTGCTTCAGTGATAAATTTCACAGTGAATCGACCACCCAATATACTCAACAGAATTATAACTTTTTGGGCAATATCACATCTTTCATCTACAATTATCCTCTTCATGACTGCCACAGAGCGATATTCATCCAATTTGTAGCTTCCGCAGCTAGCCAATGAAGCCCAAAAAGCATTCCATAAATATGTCTGTACTTTACTCTGAGTCAAAGTTCAGTCTGAGTGACTTTAGCATTTAGCCTGCTCAGTATTTGTACAAAGCATGTTCACAGGAGATATTTACTCATATTTGTTCCATGCTTGTCGATAATAAAATGTTTTGTGTTCTCAAGTATTGTGGCGTAATGCCTTGGCTGGTTTCGTTATCTTATTACATCTCACACTCTAAAAATTGCATTATCGCACGCATCGCGTGTCATAGGTGTGCGTTATTTCATCATCACAGCATAGAATCATAACGTCGTTCAACAATAGGAAACATACACTACAACCAAACCTAGTAATAAGATGATAACATCATCAGGAACAACCGATTAAGACTGTTAAGCAAAGCAACTAGATGGGTGTCATGCAAATTGCATACTGGGACACGTTTTGGGTGGAAACATGACTTACAAGAACGTGCAAAATGGTGTTTTAAACAGAAAAAAAATGTAAAAATCATGGTCCAAGGTAGTAACTTAAGTAAACAAAGCCACTCGTAATTAGCATTACAGAATATGCATAAATTATCGATGTATACAGTTAATTATTGTATTAACGAAATAGATATCGCGGGAATGGCGGTTGTATCAGAATCAATATGACACCGATGCAATCGCACTACAGGACGTCTGTCAGTTTAAGACACAGCATCTTGAAGTAATACCCGCCATATACGTATATGTTCATTTGTTCGAATTTGGAAATCAAATGTGAAGTTCTTTTACTCTGATAGCCGTGCTAGGATCCACTGAGTAGCATAGGCTTAAAGAGTTGCGTGGGCTTACTTACCTTCTGCATGTGCGTCCAGTATTTTTCAACCGGAATTCGGTCAAAGCGATAATACTGAAAATACCGTCAATTTGTACACATACTGGGAATAGGCCACACATTCATAACTTTTCGTTAGTGAGACACGAAAGACAAGTAGGAAACACAGCGCTAGGCAAATTTACATTATATATATATATATATATATATATAGATATATATATATATATATATATATATATATATATATATATATATATATATATATATATAAATAGAAATATATATGAGATATAAACAACATAGATATATATATGTATAAATGTATAGAGCTTTAGATATATATATAAATAAAGATATACAAAATATACATAAACATGTATATATATATATATATTTATTAACACACATATAGATATAGATACAGGGAGATATAGATATAAATAGATATTATATATATATATATATTTTACACACACATAGAGACAGATATATATATTAATATATATGTATAGATATAGATATATACAGATATATATAGAAAGATATGTAGATATATATAGAGATCTATATATGAGATAGAGATATATATAGCTACATATATCTATTTATTCTCTCTGAGAGATAGATATAGAGATTCTAGAGATAGAGAATAGAGAAAGAGAGACTTTCTATATATAGAAAAGAGATAATATAGTATTATCTCTCTAGTAGATATAAATCTCTCTCTTATATGGATAGATATATAGATTTATCTCTCAGGCATGGATAGAAAATAGATAGAGATATAAAAAAAGAGATCTCTCTTTCTCCGTAGGCCTGATATAAAGACAGACAGAAAGAGGGAGAGAGAGATCTCTTATTTCTCTCTCTATAGATATATATTTCTGTCCCTCTAAATATATAGAGATATATCTCTAGATATTTATTTATATATATCTATATTGATAGATCTCTATATCTCTCTCTCTCTAGAGATCTCTATTTATCTCTATAGATAAATATATCTCGCTATATCTATTTTATCTATCTATTTACTATATATCTATAAACATATATAATATATATTCTCTATATAGATCTCTCTCTCCCCCTATATCCCTCTATATTTCTCTCTATCTATATATCTATAATATATATATATATATATATATTCTCTCTATAAGCTCCTCTTTTATCTACACATTACTGTATATGCATATATAGCATGGGCATCATATATATGACACCCTAAAATGTCCGTGATGCCAATGTAACAAGGTTCGAACGGCTGACATAGTGTACTCTATTATTTACTCATTCGGTTAGCCGGTGTGATTATTTAACAGCTGCCCTTAAATTGAATGATGGTCTATGGTCATTTGCTTGATGTACGCGTGCAATAATAGTTCATGCATTATAAATCGCCCCACTACAGCGTTCATCTAATATGTGAGCATATATAGATATGTATATATATATATATATATCGCCCCATATATATATATAATATATATATATATATATATATATATATATAATATATATATATATATATATATATATATATATATAGAGATATATATATATATAATATATATATATATATATATATATATATATATATATATATATATTATATATATATATATTCTGCACCTACATATTTATACTGTTGTATAGAAATGTATAGTGCACGCATATGAGCAATGCCTATTCCACCCTGAAATGTCCGAGATGCTGGTGAAAGGAAATGCGCTGGGTTAACATAGTCTCCTGTATTATTTGCACTATCGGCTACCTTGACTCAATTGCTTTAACAGCTTCCCATGAATTGGATGAGGAGTACGGTTATTTTAGCGATGTACACGTGCGATAATATTACATAAATTATTAATTGCGCGTATGCAATGTATGCTGTATGTGACTTTTGTCACGGGAAGTGTAGCATCATAAGCACACATAGTCATGAATGTATATGCGTATGGCTACGTATAAATATATCTTTATATATATATATATAATTGATGAAAGGGAATGGACCCCGCCTTTCTGTGGAGTAGCTGATCTAAGAATATAACAATTATTTCAGAGCGAAAGCAGCATATGACAGGATATCGCTTGAATCGATCTCTCCCTGCCTGTCTTGGCTAAGCCTATCTCACGGCCAAATATTTAAATGCTGCTGTTATATCAAAAATTTTATTTCAACAATCTTTACAAGCTCGACGGACGACAAAATATTATTTCACTGTAACACGGCCAAGTAATTGACAAAGCGGTGTCAAAGAGAAAAGGCAGGAAGGATTGGCTTTGAGGAATGGCAACGAGCGTAATAATCACAGCATTATATGACATCTTCTTATGTCTAATGCATCATTGCTTTCACAAATCTATAAGTAAGCATTCACGTTATCAAATATGTGTACTACAAGTAATGCAGTGACACATATAATGAATTTAAAATTTAGTTTAACGAAAACGCAAATCACATCATCACAACAATACCCAACAGTTGACGCTATTAAAATGCTAGGAACGTTGAACGTTGAATGCGCGTCTTTGTCAAGTTATTCTATGTTTTAAGGACATTTTGGTGACGACACTGCACTGCCAAGGATGACAATGTTTGCTTGGCATGCGCGATAAATCTTCAGGCTTCCCTGTCTCTCTCTCCTCTCAGTGCCTAATGTAATCGTCTAGCTGATAGCGCTGCAAAAATGGCCTTAATAATGATGCAACATGAATTTCCTGGAAAGTACTTCTGTGATGATAATCGAAGAGAGAGCTAGTCATTCTGTGGAGCAGAAACTGCGTATTGATTAATAGTTCTGCTCCTTTTGTAAAGGAAAATTGTCCCCAAATTATCTAAGCGGTCGGGCCGACTGGAGCTATTTATCCCGCAATGTTGGCCGTCTCACGTGTATGACATTCCAACATCACGTGCCGTCGTCAGCACTAGTGCATTGATATAAGCCTTTTGTGAAACAGCTCTCACCATCACTTACCAGATTTGCACGTTTTCAATGCTGACACGATTTCAGGTGATGTGTAGTGTGTGACATAGCACGAATGAAATATATGTGGATAGAAGTTAGGAAGTTCAGGAATTTAAGACTGCACTGAATTCACATCTGACCACAGAACTTGTGACGCTTCTCCAATTTGTTTTGTTACAGTAGGTGTAAACATAGGCCATGAACCAGCTGAAGTTGACAACAGACAAATCGTGATGCAATCAATGTCACTAAACGAAGAGGCAGAACCGCAAATGCCGAGTAAAGATGAATTTGATTCCGAATAAATGCTATTTGATTGAGACGCATCGCGATGATAATATCAGGTCTAGTGGGCTTTATGTATTGATGGTATCATTTATCTTATGCCAAATTCCATGTGCCAATACACATCTTTAATAAAATATAGAATACAATTATGTTTCATATAATAATCCTGAGCAACTTTTATGAAAAGAGCATCTTACTTACAGTATTCAGCCAACTCCAGTAGTAGTAATTGTCAAAATATCATCCCTCAGCAGATGGTGATGGGAATATACCGGAGCTAAAACAATGTAATATATATGAAACGCGTCTCTTTGCCGCATACAGGCGGAAGAAAATGAACACTACGCAGACAGAGAGCGATCTTCTGCCACCTCTCGGTATTAAACATACAAGAGTTATTTTTGTATCGCGAAGAATTCAACAAATAGAGGGCGAACAATTCCACTAATGATAAGACCAATGTAGCAACTCGAACGCAAAGGTCGTGTTCAGCTCATTTAGTATAACCGTAGCTTATTCAGAGTTTTGGTTATAACCTGCGTATGGAAAATTCATCTTAGTAACGTCGACCTGTTTCGTCCGCTGAATGGTATTCTACGCATCGATGACATAAAATGAGGTCACAATTATTTTCCACCACACGTTTTCTGGGTATGCTTATAAAATATGAACAAACTTTTTTTCGATCTATTGTGGTCATCAATACTGAGAAGAACACAGTTACAATCCCATGCCCAATATATGTCAGTAGTAATCCGTATAATACCTGATTAAGTCCAAGCTGTTAACTTATAATGTATACATCGGCGAAGCTCACACATGAATGTGTTACAATTGATAATGGCCCTAAGATCTGAATTACCAAATATAGAAGTGGTTTATTCCGAACTCGTGCAGCGCCGGGCTACTGATATGTAACATGCTAGGCATGTAGACATTTCTGTCACCAGATGAATGCCTTTACACAAAATGAGGGCATCAACGTTTTAAAGTATGTGGCAGAGTTTATAATTGCATTTATAACGATTTTGTGGGCGTACAATGAGTCGTATCCTATCTGTCACATCAGATATAAAGAGTTAAAACTTTGTCCGAATTATTATGTATTTGTTACCGGTGATATCCATTCGTTCACGCTACGTCAGTGGTTAATCACGAGGCGAGATATCTTTTAAAACGGGAACATTCCTAAATATGCCATGCGACTTGTATTCCTCGTGGTTAGCGGTCGCTGCATCACCAAATACGCTCGTACAATATCAAACTAAGATCAGACGTGGTTAATGCAAAGACAACAGACATTATTAGCTACTACATTATTAGCGGTACTATTAGCTACATTAAGCCAATCACTAAACATAAGATGCATTATACTATATTTCTATAGTATATGATAAAAGTTACTCTGTTTTACTACCATCGTAGCTATCATCGACATTGCTCGTTTGGTGCTATTTGCTTGGTTTTCTGTTCATTGGGTACTCATCTCTACATCAGCAAACTAAAATAAGAGTAAGTAACCTAATTATAAACCTTTGGAGTCTGTATTGACAGTGTCATTGATAAAACTAAACACCAGAGAAAGGCATATGGTGGCTGAATGCATTAGGCATTATTCCCATGGAAGGCAAGGCTCAGTAATAAATAGCCCTAGACGGAATACAATTGACATTCTATTCTTTACTAAAATGACATTTTGCATAGGAGGAAAAGGTAAAACTGCAGAATCATAACTTTTGAGACTTTTCATCAAAAGACACATCATTGGTAAGATATGTGTCTTTTGATTACCACCATACCAACGAAAATCCAGAGGTTTTCTTCTGTATTGCCGCGTAATGCGTGGTAACGTTTTCACAATACGGAGGAGTTAGTTCAGACGCGCCAATTAGTTTAGGAAGAGTAAAGTTTTTGTACCATTTTACTTCATTTATCAACACAAATTGCTTTGAGACATATATTTGCCTAAATATGGTATTGGTGATCGCATTATTGTAGACAGGAATAGTTGTCTTATAAAAACAATTCTTTTTATTGAAGAATCAAGGTCCATTTATCAAGACAAAGTGTTTTGTGTAGGTTATGAACAATGCTGGAGAATGGAGAGAGAGAGAGAGAGAGAGAGAGAGAGAGAGAGAGAGAGAGAGAGAGAGAGAGAGAGAGAGATCATTCATTAATGCATATTAGAAATAACAGTGGTCCTCGAATAGAACCTTGCAGGACACCGAATGATATAGTTTAGACGTCTGAGGTAGTGGAATTGTATTCAATACAGTGTGATCTCTCGTTTGAATAAGATTCAAACTAGCGTAACGTGTTCCCCGTTTTTCCATTATACTTCAGTTTACAAAGCAGAATATCATGGTTGACAGCACCAAATGCCAAGGAGAGGTCCAAGCTTTTTTTATTGTCTAATGCTGCAGTAATCTTTTCTGTCGGTGGCGTTTATGTCATAGATGTCGAGTATCCTATGCGAAAGCAGAACTGGTAATTACTAAGAGCTTTGTGCTTTGTGCGAAAATTAGTAACTCTGATATACATGGATGGTAGAACAGATACAGGTCAGTAATTTCTCTTTTGTTTCTTTTTTGTAAAAACTGGCACAACCCTGGCTTTGTTTAATTCATAAGGAAACATACCTTGTTATGTTATGGACATATTTTAATGCTATAGGTTTTATACCATCCCATCCACAACTTGAGGTTTTCATTACAGATATCATTCATTATATCTTATAGGGTGTAACTGGTTCAAGGAACATACTAGAGTGAATGAGGTCTGATAGGAGAGTAATATTTATTTTTAAGTCACCCATTATATAGCATGTTTTGCTTTTAGTTTTGATTATGGATAACATGTTTTGTTATATTACTGTTGAATGTAATTAAGTTGGTATTCGGCGGTCTGTTCATAAGACGTATTATAACATTTCAATTTTTTCCAACGTTAGACCTATCAACATCAATAACAATTCACTCCAGATCGTGGTTGAAAACATAAGTTCATAGCGCGTTTTATATTTTATACCATAGATTAAGACCTCCACCTCTTTTTTCTACGACACGAGTGTAAACATTCATAATTTTTGGGGGGATAAAGATCACACGTAGCTTCATTATGCTACGTTTCACTAATTCCGATTAACGAAATGTTACACCTAATACATTATAAATGGTTTACAATCATATTATTAGTACAACATATATCAATTGGATCATATGTAAGAGTTATATTGTCATGTAAGGACATACTGAAACGTATAATAGGGTCTGACCCTTAATTAGTCATGAATGTCATACACCATCGAGAGATAAGGCTAGCCGACAATGCAAGAGGCATTTGGCCTGTCATTCTGCGGACCTTTACAATTAAAGGCAAGCATTAGCATTAGCAAGAGTATTTCCCTGGTTAATCATTCTTATTCTTCTTATGCAGCTGGGCCGAATATTGTCACGCACTTATTATCCGTTGGATGCATCTTGTTAAAGGGGCTACGTTTGAAAAGCGGTATGCGTTTCGATTAAGCAGTTTCACACATTGCAATCTGGCAAACCACATTGCCATCTGCCGACTGGGGTAATTTGGAGTTCAACTTGAGTTTACTTCTAATATAATATGATGAATAGGAATTAATGTCGTGTTTGGTGGTAGCCCGTGTTTATCATCATTATCCTGCAGATGTTCTAAGCTATATTTTGCCCTGACATAAACACATTATAGTATCCTTTGTGTGCTAGCTCTATTAAGATGCACACAGGTTGTGGGTTTGATACCAAGGTGCGAAAACTGGAACGGTTCTCGTTAAATTGCGGTCCCAAGGAGATGCACAAATACCAAAAGGAAAAGGTAATGATTCAAATAAACAATCATGCACTATATTTGAATTTTTGAATTATATGTCTAATGTGCAATCTGGTTGTGTTTCCACATTTACTAGATTGTTTATTGATGCATTGCTCACAAAGGCAGCAAGGACGGTATCCCCTTAACTATTCTGTCGGACATACCTAAGAATTGTATGATTAATGCTAGATCGATGGATTAAACAAAAGAAAAGAAAACGTACTTTCTTATTGAAGTGCCGGCTTAAAACAGCCAGAATATCACAAACATATCAGTATATCACAGGATATTGCTTTGGTTGAAAAAAATCCTGCTTTGTCTCTGCTAAGCCTATTTCACGGTCACTAGCAGTGCTGCATATCTGGATGCTGCTTATATGGCGTTTATTTCTATCATAAATCTTTACCAGCTCCAAGGCCGGAAAGTGAGTGTTGTGTTGGAGCACTGACAAGCAGAATAAATCAGACGGAGAAAATGTGAACGCTATTTAAGTAATTGGTTTCTTAGAGAGAGTAGTTTCGGAAAGGCTGTGAAGCACGACAAACAGCTTAAAAATTACAATAATGTTTCAGAGATATATGGATTGTCTTAAAACATCAGTAAATAGGCTCTTGCACGTTCAAGTATGTGTGAGGACGAGAAATACAGTGACAACGATCATGAATTACAAATATCGTTCATTGACGATGCCAATTACATAAGCATATGTTTTACGTACCAATATGCAAGCACTATTTGGTTTTCAAACGTGTTCAATAGACGTGGTATAGTTCTAATGAAAAGCATTTATTCATATGACACAAGGAAAGCGGTATGCATTGATTTCCATCAGCCCATTCGACATGACTACATAAATACGTAACACCGCACACGTACATCGATTATTAGCTCGTGGCAAATGTTTTGTTTTCGAAAACAGGTCCTCAATTTATATTGAAAGCATAATGATCGATCAACATCCAATGCGTCCCATTTTATAGCCTGGCAAAGTAATCTAGACACAGGGTTCTCATTCCAGTGATGCATGTAAACCGATGCGGTGCTGTAAAGCTTAGATAGAGTAGAATGCTACTTTATTCACAAATCGATGCAAAATCATGCAATGGATATTGGAAAGAGAAAGGGCTTAATCCAATACTACTTGAGTTCTGCATAGGAATGTTAAAAGTTGAATTCACGTCCATTTCATATTATATGATGTTTAAAGTACATTTCGCTGACGGAACAGTACTGTCATCAGGAAAAATGAGTGCTCGGCATGTGCCATAATTGCATCAACAAACGGCATCTCTACTCAACCCTGCCTCTCTCTCCTCTCTGTACCTCACGGAGTTATCCGACCGAGCGCGGTCATTCGATTATTATATTACGTGCACATCTTTGATCAAAGAGGTAGCCGTGGGATATATCCGACACTGCGTATAGCTGATAGTTCTGATTTTTTTAAGATGATAAATTGCGGCAGATCGACGGTCAGCTCAATGCATGAAATGATCATTCGATGTCGTCTGTCTCACGTTTAGGACAGTTAGGCAAATTGCAGTGCCTAGATATCTGTTTATTTGAAACCGTAGATTCACTCCTTACTTACCATATATGTTTGTGTTCCACACTGACACCGTTTGACATATTGTGACATTGCACAAGTGTAATGCTTTGTGTTGTAACACAAAAGTTCAGGAGAAACGTAATGAACTGGATGTCAGATTTGACTACCACAGTATGGCACTTTTCCCCATTCGTTTTAGCGGTAAACAGTGGACGTTTGCACAGGACATGTACCTGATGAGGCTTCCATTACGCCACTCATGATTTCAGTTATGTCACTAAACAGTAACTCTGGGCAACACATGTCGGGTAAATGATAAATTTATGCAAAGTCATAACTAATTCATGCAATGTGATTGCAGCATCAGTCCAGTGGACGTTACAAATGACTATTATCATTCATGAGGCAGGCGTTTTCTCACTGCACTCAGACACCAGGCAACATCGAGGGCAACCCTCAGTCGTTCTGTCGGCATCAACTGCCTTAAATTATCCACGAGTATTTGTTGAATTGAGTAAAATGAGATTAGTCTATTTTGTTGCATCTTACTGTGGCCACTGTAACAGAACGATAATATTCTGTTTATGCATCACAGCCGTAGTGCAAAACAGGTTTCTGCGCTACAGCCATAAAATGAATATGCATTGATTATCACACTACTCAAATTTGTTCTCTATATAGTATCAGTACTTAAAACAGACTTTGTAGCAAGCCTGGAATTACAGCAATATGGAACCACAAAATTGTATTTACATATTTTCTATTAGATGTTACATTGAATGGCAGCAATATGGAAACACAAAATTGTATCTATCCCGTTAACATTTTATCTCAAAGGCGTTATGGTATTGCTGGGTCAATAATGGAGTGCCGATTGTAATTGGAAAAGGGCTATTTATTACAGTGTTCAGTATCCGTTGAACAACTACAATATTATCAATCGACCCAACACAAGACAATCTACTACTGGTAGCTGATAACACTCATCTACAAATATATATATTAGAGATGCTCAAGCATCCGTTGTTGTCGAATCAGAGATTGCATTGGCAATGTATCTACCACATGACAAATAGAGTGCATGTGACTAAATTAGACATTTTGCATCAACTCACGGGATTTAAATATGATCATCAAATTGTTTATGCAGCATCTAAGCCGGGATCACATTATGTGCCGGCTTTAACTAGCAGAGTTACTTATGCCATTTGTGGTCATTATAAGGCTATATATTTTGTCTTCACTAGATCAATTGTTAAAAAGCCGGTTTTCGTAGGTTGCTGAATGTGATCATTATCTGATATATCAAAGTGCATTTCAATATAAAGGTTTCCCGGATCCTATTTGTGGTGCTGAATGAGTTGAGCACTTTCGGATAACTCCATTTGGGCATTATTTGAATTTCAAAATGAATAAGCACTTGTTTTGCAGATAAAACGGTTAGAGGAGGTACATCTCCAATAGGCGATGTGCGATGGTTGATATTAACTGGTAGGGCAAGTCTGTATCAGCATGCATCTGAACTAGAGGTAGGAATATTCATGACCTTGTTAGTTCTACTGAAGATGGCAAGGTGTATAATTTTCACCACAGACCACCACTGGGCACCAGTGACCATTTAGTCTAGAATTTGATATTGTTTCGAAAGTATTCCATAAATCGTCTGGGGATCAGATTTGCGAAGGTCACAATTTAGTGGTTTAAGGACATTTACAGATAATGTTAATCAGACCAATATTTACAAGGACACTGCATTGGTCGAAAGTGGAATACATTTACAGGGATAGTTATAGAAATATATACATTTGAAAAATGCAGTAGTATTGATAAACTTTGATGTCTCAATAACAAAAATGTACATAATGTAATTAACTGAAAATGTAATCTGTGGCAAAAGGTTTGGAGGACATACAGATTGCGTACTATTTACAGAACAGCAATGTATTTGTAGAACATGAATATGAAAACCCCAAAGAGCAAGTAGGGACAATAGAGCAAATCATATAAAAACAAACCCAGAAGCAGTTTACGGCTACGCAAGGACACAACAAAAAACTAAAAAAACCATTGGTCCTCTATTGGATAGTGCCAATTTATAAAATAGCACACGAAAGCGCAGATTTACATAGCGGTTATTTTGCATCAGTATTCACTGACGAGATAGCTGGAATGAATTAAATTATTCAACGATGGTGAGGAGTAACAACTAGACAGAATACCTTGAAGTCATGACAAAGCCCACAAATTGTTTACGTTGTTAGAACCAAACAAGACCCCTAGCATAAATACCTTTACCAACAGCTTCTATAAAACTTGCCACAGAATTATCGCTACCACTCTTTCTCATATTCAACCATTCCATTAAGGAAGGAAATGTTAAGTTGATGATACCCCACTATCAACAAATGGCAGCTATCAGCAGCCAGCAAATTACCGACGGAAGGCAAACCAATGGAAATGCATGTTAGAGGCGAACTCGCAGATCACTTACTTAAATAAATCTAAGCAAGGTTTTCTGTAAGCTGTCTTGCCTCACTAACCTTTTTGTATTGCTAGTGGACAAAACAAAATGGTAGAATCTGGTGACAATGTCGATGTTGTTATTTAGAATTTAAAAAACACTTATGACCCATGGCATCAGTGAGATTTATAAGAAGACAGAGTATAGTGATCAATAGCAGTGAATCGAATCCGACAAAGGTTATTAGTGGTGTCGCTCAAGGTCAGTTCAGGGACCCGTTCTGTTCTCAATCTACATAATCTTTTTAGACATAATGTTCAAACAATTCGCAGACGACACCAAATTTCACTTCAGAATGAGGACCTAAAACATTCAAACTTACAATAAAGCTGAAACATTACATCAAACTGGGTAAATAATTGGCTTAAGCTTTTCAACATGACAAATGTGAAGGACTGCATATAGGTTGGGCAAACAGGCTAGCGAATCTGCTCGGGATAATGAGCAAGAGGAAAGAAATTTGATATTAATTGATCAGTCATTAAAATCCACCCAACAATACAGTGAAACGGCAATTAAGGTTCTCTGGGTGATAATAGAGACGTTCGCTAGAAGCTCTTAGTTTTGTGATGCCACATTTAAAAGTCATTTGTAAGGCCCAATAAAGAATATACAATTCAGGCACCATCCCTTCAACGCGGCATAGACAAATACTGTTAGGACTGACATATCATATAACACGGCGTCTCCATTGGGACCTCATACAGGTATACAAAATGTTCATTGGAATATATAACGCCATTGTTGTTCGTTGTTTAAGCTTGAGAGCGCTCAGAACCGAAGGCGTCCGGTAATTTATACACCCCGACAAAACCTACGGTTAGGACGGAATTAAAAAAATATGTATTTTCTAATCGCGTTATCACCCTATGGAATATTATTAATATTTATATAAACAAAATTGTATACACACACATAATATACATATATATATATATATATATATATATATATATATATATATATATATATATATATATATATATATATATATATATATATATATATATATATATATATATATATATATATATATATATATATATATATATATATATATATATATATATATATATATATATATATATATATATATATATATATATATATATATATATAAAAAGCCGTGCATCATTAACCTAGTTGCCAACTCGCAAAATAAGATCTTGCCTGTGCTTGGATACACTGTGATAAACCACAGCTGCGTACCAAAAACGCTGCACAATGAAGATTAATGTAATGATACCAAAATATTATTAATGGTCGGATAATTCTGTGATAGTTGATTCATGGTTTTCGCGCACAACATTGGTCAATTTGCCGCCTGATTGATAGTCACTATTTTTTTTCATTACTGGCTTACAGGGAAAAACTGTTTCTCATTGGCATGACAACCGTCGATGAAGATTTTAAACGTAACATCATAAATATAACTGTTTTGTGGCGCATTGTCCTACAACCTGCATACGGAGAAAGATAACGGTGTTCCCCATTCCCGTGTATAGCAACAGAGATGTAGTATATGAGCAATCTGGTTAAATCACATTATGCATTATAGTATGAAATCAGTATCAGCTGTCAGACTATCTAGATAGACGAGTTACAGTGTTGTAGACTAAATGCCTTCCATGAAATGACTGAACACATGCGATAAGCCGTGATTATGGGTGGGGGAAAAGGATACCAGTGCATTATTGATAGTTTGATTGATAGGTTCGTCGATGGGCAGGTGTTTGGCCTACTGGCTTAGTTAGGTGAAAATGTAAATCAACACATGAGGTGCAGGTGTACATCCCAAATGATGGGCTATGTCCCATTTATACATATATATGTAAATGGTGTATTATTATTATGCATTATAATAACAAAGAGGTATCCGCTTACTGACTATGCTTATATACGAATTAAACGGTCAATCTACCTATATAAGGCCCCTGGTTCAAGACGCCACTAGCGATGGGGGCAATCAATGTACTGCATGGCACAGCACGAATCAATTGGCCACATTACTAGCTCCCGCACATCCCCCACCTCCCACTCCTCTGAGTGCCTCATGCGGTATGTTGCTGTCAGGGATTATATGTAAATAATGCAGCAGCGCATGTGACTGGCGTGGTGTTTGTTGATTGGCGGAAAGCAAGTCTGCGGCTACAATCGTGGCCCCTAATTATGATTCGGTCGAGAGCAGATAGTCAAAGAAGCTAGTGGTGGCAGTCGGCGCAGCAGCAATGCACCGAGAGCAAGTCAGGCGATTAACTCGCCCGGACAATGGTATTTCGGCAACGGAGACTGCTATTAGTTGTGGCGGCCTTCGTCTTAAGTATGATGCATCTCTGTCAGTACGTCTTTGTGATCAGCAGGCCGCAACTAGTCATTTGGGGAGAGCAAAGAGACGACCAACAAAGAAACGCAAATCACGGATCCCTAAGCCATGTATTTATGGATGACAAAAGCCGGAAAGCTGTTATGTCATTACTGCCACTCGCAAGTGTCAATGACAGAATAATTGAGCAACTGGGCTTAACATGGTCAACCTATATGAGAGATAAATGGAACACTACGTCTGACGCTGCGGATGTCAAACGGAAAAAGATTCTGGTGGTGGATGGATATCCTCGTGGAGTATACCCTGGTGATATTACATTCAAACAACAGAAATGTCCTGTCAGCCATTGTTTGTTGACAGATAACTCACAAGATGCTCAAGATGTCGATGCAGTAATTTTTCAAGGTAACATTGGCAGTGACAGTCAGAGGTTAAATAAGATGCCCCATCAGGTATGGATTTTCTATCAATTAGAATCACCAGTACATACGGGTGTGCTGAATCCACGACATAGAGGCTATATTAACTGGACTGCAACTTACAGAGCCGATTCCACTATTGTTACACCTTATGCAAAGTTTGTGCCTTACAACTTACATAGAAACGCGGTGGAATCTCCGAAACGAGATTTTACCATAGGGAAAACCAAACTAATTGCATGGTTTGTGTCAAACTGCGACACAACAAATGCGAGGATGCAATATGTTACCCGACTAAAACGTCACATACATGTTGATATCTACGGCGAATGTGGAAATCTCAAATGCAGTAGGAAGGACACAGCCAAATGCTTTCTCATGCTTCGTCAGCAATACAAGTTTTATCTGGCCTTTGAGAATTCAAGTTGTAAGGACTATATCACAGAAAAGCTATTTGTAAACAGCCTTCAGTAAGCCTTCTTTACCTCACATATGACTACATTTGCAATAGTTCAATGAAATGTAGAAATGGCTACCTCTGGAGTCTAAATCAAATGCCTAACTAATCGTATGGGGACACCATTAAGCTATCCATGTCGAGTCACGCTAGGGTGCTCATTACCTTGTGACTCGAATGATTATTTTATGTTTCAGGAATAATCTTGTACCTGTGGTGCTAGGGGCGCCATCAGAGGACTACAAACGTGTTGCCCCTCCAGGATCATACATTCATGCTGATGATTTCAAATCCCCGCAACATTTAGCAGAATATTTGCATATTGTAGACAGAAACATTTCATTATATAATCAATTCTTTTTATGGAAAGATCAAGGACGATTTATCAAGACGAAATTTTGGTGCCGGTTGTGTGCAATGCTCTATCATCTTGAAGGCCACGTGAGTTGGTATGATGATATTGATGCCTGGTGGAGGCAGTCCAATATTTGCGTTAGGCAAGGGACCAATAATTACCGTCTTATTGAAAATGCATACAAATGAATGCGTAGTAGAGTAACACGAGCGTGAACGCTGATGTTTCTGCGTGCTTGTGACAACTGACATGGTTGGTGAAACTTTCTTTTACAATTGGCAAAATAAAACACAATCACCACAGAGCGTTGATTGAATATGCATTCCTAGTACTGAGCACAATGTGTGAATCTTTGCCTGGGATGATAATATGCTGATTAATCAAAGAGTTGAAAGGGGCGGAGGGTGGGTGGAGGGGGGGGGGGGGGTTAGAATTTGCTTTGAAAATGAAATAGATTGTATTTGCAAATCAGTATACTCGTATAGCCGTTCATTAAGTTCTAATTATTCTAAGACGTACATATTGTTCACAGTTCTTAGACATTAAATTACGACTATCACAACGATTTTATCTGTTACATCAATAAGTGTTTTTTTTACTAACATACGGCACTTAGCAATAAACAGTATCGCGTTTAATACACCAAAGCACCAATCTATAAATTGCTTCAAAATAAACTATAATGGAATAAGCCAGCGTTAAACATATTTAGCCGGGAACATATTGAGAACATTCTATACATAGTTATTGGATTTTGATTTGTTTTATTTGGGCGGTGTGGCCGTACGTAACAATATCATAAAGCAAAGTATTAAACATCAAAGGAGCTGTTTTTTATATATGGTTATCTGCAAGTAGATATCCTACCTATTATTATGAATATATAACATTACATCTACGCGGAATAACCCTCCATTAACACAGAGTGTTACTTATACGCGTGCACAACATTAACCCTTGTCATGATAATGTTGCTCTAACAAGCAAACATGTACACTAGAAGTAATTTAATAACATCCATTCTCGTTTTGTGGGGTACAACATCGTACAATGCATTATATATGTAATGGGTGGAATGTCTTTACATTATTGAACAAACGAGACCAACAGAGCATACAATAGTATATCACTTTCATTTACATTACGTTAAATGGATACCTTAAGCATATGTTGCAGTAATAATGCAAATGTTCTTTTGAATTATTTGGCAGCAAGAGCTTATGACAGCATCACGTTGACATGATGGTTGATCATTGCGTTATATTAAGCAAACCCACTTTCATGTCATGTACAACTCTATGTTTCTAGTATCACAAAGCCAGTAAGTATGGTCCCAAGTATTGTTCTTGGTCCCAAGTATTTTAAACCAATAAGTCTGTACACAAATCACAATCGGGTTGATACACACAGGCGGAGAAAAGGGCGCCGCAGCCTCTTTCTATATTGCTTTGGTCTTAGTTTCAAAGCAGCTGCCTGGGATCAGCATTTATTGTCAGTGGTTAATGTTTTTGATACAAACTGCAGTTTAATGAAGTGTGTACGAAAACGTTGATATAAGCGTACTTATCGCCGGTGTTTATGTCATGCTTCTATCAACATACACGTGATTTCCTAGCTTCTGAGACTGTTGATATTTTACCAATGTGGGAATATTGCCTGTTGAGCAACACAGCCAATTACATTGTAGATGGATGATATAGGACCAATGTGTATTGCGCGATATGGTTTGGGCATATTATGTTCACAGTCATGGAATCGCTCTTTGGTCCCGTTTCACGCGTTGCAGGTTGATATATTGCCCTTTAAAAAAATCATGCTGCAAATTATATCATAGATATGTCTGGAAGGGAATGCTAGCCTTTGTTATTTGGTACATAATTGGTCGTCTCCCGCGACATTTGCGTTTCATCCAATGGCACAATAACCTGCCCCGCTACCAATTGTATACATAGGAATGAAATAATTAAATAATCAATTAGGGATTGCGACTGATAAATTTAATGCTGTAGCGGACTGACTGGACAATATTGGTTAAAATTGGTAATCAACACATACAGCACAGAAAATATGGCGCAGTGTCATTACGTCGGGCAGTATTAGCCAAGCCAAGAAGCATCATATCTTGCTTTATCTCTATGTCGCCGTATGAACCAATATAATGAAAAACATTGGAAAGATATTTGAAGGGCGTTTGGGTAGATTAATCTTGGCTACTAATGTTATTTAATTTCTATTTCTTGGGGCTAAGTCTAACTTATGCAGTAACCTAAGGTTAACCGAAATGATCTTTTGATGTATAGTCTGGAGGTTTGGATTAGATCCAGAAACACTTGCATTACTAATGGGTTGTCAGACAAACTTTTATAGTTTACTGCCTATGCTTCATACAATGATATCGCATTAACAATACATTATTCGATTTACGCGACTGAGCAGAACATACCATCCGGGTTGTTAACATATGTCAGACCACCCATTGCAGTTGCTTTATAGCTAACGCATAAGTCACACTAATTTACTCAGTTGCCAGTTGAGCATATGTCGGTTATATGGCAACGTAAAGATACATCTATATTGCTTCAACAAAATGTAAATTGAAGAAATCGCCGTCATAGATGAATGAATGATTCACGAAAACATTCTCATTTCCGCAAGGTCAATTGTAGCAACCTCGCAATGTTTTTCTGTTATTAGCAATTTGTCAGACCCATATGATTCATTAAGGAATGGGCTATGTAAAAGCCTGTTGAAGTCAATATACTGCTTGTTTGAATAAAACGCATGTGAGGGTCTATATCATTGACAACATGCGTAAAATGCTCCCCATTTCATATTATATATTGCATCTTTGAATTTTTAATCGGGTGGAGACTTAGCATATATCGTTGCTTCATAATTCATACGGTTCATAATGCTTCCGCGAAGCTTATAAGCATAAGCAATTATGAACCCACTCTGACACTAAAACGTCCATAAGCTTCTATATGGGAAGTGGAGGAATGATACAAGCTCGTGTATTATTCACTCCATCGGCCAATTAGGCTTAATACTCTAACAGCTGCTTTCAAATAGGGCGAGGACCAAGGGGGTTTTTTATATATGGAAGTGTTGTGATGCGCCATGCATTATAGAACGATTCGCCTGGCGCAGTGACATTACGTCGTTCAGTATTAGCCAAGCAAAGAAGCTTCATATTCCTCTTCATCTCTACGTCGCCGCATAAACCGGTAGCAATGATTTTAGAATGGATTGACTGCGTAATTGATGCTTATCTGTAGCGTCTTTTGTACATATCCTAATGTATGGGAGTTATTGATCCCATTGAGTTTGCCGTTGCCTTTACATTGTCTTCCAGGTGGTTTCAATTGCAAAATGATCTGCCAAGATGCAGTGCAAGGCAAAATGATAGCATTAGCTTTGTATCGACGCAATAAGATTCACCCTGGCACGAAAATGGTCAATGGCACAGTTGGTATAAAGTACAATAACTGTACGTAGCTGCAGTGGATTTACAATCGACCTCTTCTCTGAAATATCAACTTTGAATTATTGTACTGTATACATTCCGACTACTAATTGATCATAACAACATTACCGATGAAAGATACCAGTACTAGATTATCTTTCTGTTTGGTCCATTA
>CM067358.1:60976132-60998632 GCA_034190875.2 Urechis unicinctus | reverse complement strand
ATCTAGTATTTCTCATTGCAGATTGACATAGAAGGGAATACACAATAGCTATAAATGTATCCCAAAAATACTTGGTCCTGTTTGGGGTGACAGTTTAATGTCATAAACCTATGCATTTCATTGCATTTTAGCCTTTTTCTGTTAAGATGATGCTCCTTAAGATATGAGACCCTTCATGCCCTTTGAGGGATAGATATACCTCTCAAGAAAACTTTTGTTTGGTTCTGTAATATAACACATATATGTTTTGGTGTCCATGTTTTAGAAGCAAGTGATGGTCCTAAACTAATAAAACACTACATTAGCGATAGCAGTTTCATCCTTGATCAATTCCCCATTAACACATAATATTTTACTGTTAGCATTAGTCTGCTTGAAACCAATGAGATCCTTAAATACCCTCCATGACATTTTCAAATCAGTTTTGTTTGTTTCAAATTAGGATTGATAAAAGGCCTTTTCTGCGAGTCGAAGAGTATTTCTTAATGCTGTTATGTATTGTTTGTATTTAGATACGTTGCAGATAATGGGTTGTTTTCTGTATTTTAGATCAAATTCTTTACATTGATACATTTTTTTAGATTATCAGAGAGCCATTGCAATTTTGATATTTTCTCGACTTAAATTAATTGTTATGGAAATGCTTCATAATGTCATTTATGAAGGAACCATACGCAATCTGAATGTCTTGTTGATTCATTATCTGCGTCCAATCATGATCAATCATACTGTTTTTAAATTTATGTTTGCCTTCGCCTGTAATGAATCTTTGATATAAATGTTCGATAGACTGTGTTTCTGTTTTTCTGTTTGATTCGATAATAATACAAACTGGGAGGTGGTCAGAAATGTCAATCCAGCAGACCATTGACGGGGCTATGCTGAATCATGTAATTACATAAAATATTATCTATATGGTTTGCGGAATATTCAGTTATTCGTGTAGGCTATGTAATCAGCGGACAGTATGAGAGAGAAAAAAGATGTTTTGATTATTATTACCCGTTATTGGTCTTTCTACTTTGCCGCAGACTCGGCTAAAACCTGCTGATGCATCACACTCTCCCTTTCCGAGACATCATTGTTCTAGTATTGATTGCCTGATTTGTTTTTCTCTGTATTGCCGCTGTACCCACGATCATCACTTGCAGTGTTTGTTGACAACTTTCTCTCAGCAATATCATATATTACGGTTCATTGCTGCAAACACGAAATACCACACTCGTTATGCGCATTTTTGCAAGATGAGCATATAATGTCTGTTATCCAAAATACCTGGTTAGAGACGCTGTGCCATGCAGCTTTTCTATTGCTCGTGTTTCTAGTGGCGCATGCAATACTCAAGTAATTATCAACCACCAAACCTGACGCAATTAGGGATTGTTCATGTTTATGACGCACAATGTTCGCTTGCTAACCGGAATACATGTCACAATTCATTAATTGCATTATCCCTACATAATTCACAAAGGCAAATTCAACACGTTAAAACTATGATCCTGTCCTGCTTACAGCGTGGTAGACATAACTTTTTCGTTAACTCAGGCATAGCACACACAAACACACTTCTAAGCACCAGTGAATTTAAGCTCAGCGACAGCATTTATCCACGTTGGATATAACTAAATTAACATTACGCATGTTATTGGTGATACACAGTTGTAAACCGTCTTATATATCATTCTCTTAATGAACTTATTATCAATATATTTTTCGCCATTCGACGCACGTGAGCGGACTCCTACATTTGCTACTACTACAATATGAATATATATATATATATATATATATATATATATATATATATATATATATATATATGATATATATATATATATATATATATATATATATGTGTTTATATATATATATATATATATATATATATATATATATATATATATATATATATATATATATATATATATATATATATATATATATATATATATATATATAGTATAGGAGACAACTAGCACGGTTGTCATACATATATGCGTGAATATATACTTTTATATTTATATATAATTATTTATATACATTAAAGATATAGATATATAGCTATATTTATATATTTATGTCCTGGTAACTAACGTGGGCTGCACACAAATGATCATGGCGGCAACCTTGGTTCAAAACTTAGACAACATTTCCATTTAAAGCGAAATACTCTCGAAACGATGGTAATGTGCGCGTTATGCAGAGAAATGCACGCCAGTTGATGCATTTTGACCAACCTTGTTAAGATGTTTCAGTTACCCTTAAATATTTCTACTAAACACTGCTGAGAAGTTGATTTAACGATGTTTGCAATATTGGCAAGGTATTTACAATAATTGCTATTAAGACAAATAGTGCAGTTCTATCTTAAAAAAGGCAAAAGCGTGAAAGGGCCATTTAATAAAAATGGACACTTTTCATAGTCACCAATTGGTGTCCGGCGCTGCTGTAATACATTGCCTAAAGGAGACTGTTCAGCCCCATATTTGTAACGAGGTTGACTAGCAAGCTGCTTGGCAACCGCAACTTGGAAACTAAAAGTGTACAGTTTTCAAACTTTCAGTCGCTTCGCGAAATTACCCTTCCTGATTGTCGGTCTAATTGCTGTCCACAACATTAATTAGAGAAGAGTTGATGATATCTATATTTTGTAACCCAAGAGGAAGTGTACAGTCGATAGCGAGGAAATTTTAGACCGCGTAATGATTTACAGCTAACATTCGTGTGATTCATAGTTTTAGGGAGGCACCGTTATCGATGGAATTACACAACTAAATAAAAATGAGATTTCTATAACATATCGTTTTGTCAAATAACAATGTTGAAAATGTATCAGCATGATTTTCGATCAAGTAAAATTTGCGACACAATTTATGTCTGCGTTAAACATAGCTATGTGTTAACAAAATCCCTATATAGGAATGAACAGCCTCTTTAACGAGATGATACAACGAGGTAATAGAAATGATGCTTTGACTTAATGGCATCATGCAGGACTCTTGACCTAAATGCGTGTATGCTATTGTGTTGATGTTACAGTGTTCTGAAGACATCTATGGCTGTTGCGCATTGTGATTATTATAAACATGACCGCTGCTTTAATACGATTTTCAGAAACGCGATCGTAACCTATCTATGATATTTGGATCTTCATAATAAGAATTGGCCATATTTAACTGAAATATATCTTGTTGTAATTAGCTGCTGATAAATCTAATCTAGACATCTGGAATTGCGATGTAACTAATGTCCCGGAAAATGGCTACAAGACGCCAATTTTCCTAATTCAAAGAATCGCATTTGTACCTTTCGTGGCTTCTTAACACGAAAATGGTTTTTTGTACCTGACATCGATTGGTTACTATGGAACTATACATGCACCAACAATGGTCCAATTAATAAATCATATGCTATATGGTTTATTCCAGTGAGCGTGTTGCTTAAGTTCTAGGATATATTCAATTGTATCTGACTATAGCTGATTTTGTCAGCTCTTTCAGAGATTTAAGGCCGATTTGTCGTGCATATATATATCTATATATATAAACATAGTTTTTTAATTTTTATTTTGTTATTGCTACATCATTTACGATATGACGCATTGTATAACCCCATAGGGTTTTAATAATTCGCTTGTTTAGGCTTGTGTCGTCTGGGCAAAAAGTCAATAATTTAATGTGGTAAATGAATAGTTAGAACATTATTACATCGCAAGAGTGATTGTGACAACGCACGATGATGAATTATGGCGATATATAAAAGTGTGGCTAGGCAAACCGAGTCTTTGAACATGATACATAAGCATGTTGCGTATCATCGTAAATTTCCAAAGTTTTTCGATTGCGTTTTATATACAATAATAATCCATAGGGTATGATGATGAGGCATAGCAAATTGTCAGACATTTGCATGCTACTAGTCGTCACAGTCGTGTCCGCTTAGTTCAGACGTTTAACATTTCATCAAGAGCACATGTAACCAAAAGAGTAATCATTCAACTTAAGTCCGATTTGCAATGCTTTGTGCGGTTTGTTCCTATACAACTTTTAAAGCAGACCTCTGATCCTCTTGGCAGTTTGTTGTAGATAATGAGGAATGAAAAATATACAACTACCGATCGAACTAACTAAATGGGTATGCTGTTATAAACGTTGAAACGTGAAGCGTGCCTTCCATTGGAAGCTCCGTACTGCGTAATCTAAGGCGTCAAAAGCAAAATTCGCACTTATAAATGAATTACAGTCAACATGCGTACAATCCGTTCTACCGGCTGAAAATTTGCGGCTTTGTCATCCCCGGCGTTTTGAGAGACGTGAAAGTGATGGTCAATGAGTAATATGTGTGATGGCTTGGCTAACACCCACACCCCATCGCTTAGGCCCTGCAGTTGCAATGCAGTCAAGTTTGATTGACGCTGTGACTAACATAATACTGTGAGACATCGGAAAACTTATGCATGTGATATAATGTCTTGCCTTCATTTGCTATTAAAGATCCACAGTATTTGCGTAAAAGAGTAAATCTGTTTTATTCATGTAAATATAATCTTCACAATAAACATTTGGCCATATTTACCGACAAATATATATGCGTGAAGGACCGTAGGCAGCCATATGTTTGCTTTGCACTTATAACAAATCATTCGTTCCCCATTTTATTCTAAACTACAGTTTTAATAATGGTCTCGCCAGGTCGCCTGCTTTACCATTTATTTACATGAATACAGCAGCACTAACCCTTTTACGCAAATACTGCTTGAATTCTCCCCTCATACCTTCTGATGACTTAATCATTCGCGAGCTCGTTGCTAACTGACAGGCAAATAAAAAGTGGCGCTGTGTGAAAACATTACTGGTTCGTCATGACTCGGATGATGCCGTTAAGCGGCTCTCCCAGCTACGAAAGGGAATGCATCTAACCCAGTTGCTAAATGCTGCTTGATCTTCTTCCTAATGGCGTGGATTGCACGGCTGGCACGACGCATCTCCTCGTTGTTGACTGAAACGAAAACCCAATATACAAATACATTGCACCAAAGTATGTGAGGGTAGAAAGAATATTTTCTGAGATATGTTTGTCACCATGCACACAATTACAGCTTTTCTATTAGCTCAACCAAGATGCAGCATTGTTATGCAAGTAGCAAAATGAGAATGTTTAATGCTGCCAAGCTTTATTTGTCATAATAAATTGATCCTGTAAAATCACTCTTTACACTTCAATAGGAAATCTGATAATGTAACATTAAGCATATAATATGCGATGCTTTAATAACAAATGTAGGTCGTTTTTCCGATGCCTTACAGTGTTATGTTAGTCACAGTGTCTAGCAAACATGACTGTATTGCAAGCGCATGGCCAACGCGACGGGGTGTAGGTGTTAGCCAAGCTATCACGCGGAAGGGGTTGTTTTACTACACATATATCTTTGCTTACGTGTGTTAATTATTATTGTGCCGTTACACTGGTAATGACAAATGACGTAATCATATCAATGCAAATGCCAATACTGGGATATGACGCCGTTGCAATTACTCTGCGTTGAGAGAGTACGAGTGAACAGTACGTGCCGAGTGATTGTATTTATACCCATGCCTCCCTCCGGGACGAAATGTATAGAGAAATCGTCGGCTCTGGTGATAGTAAACTCTCTAATATGTTGGTCGGTCTGCCATAAGGATTTACATTAAACCAGTATTTGTAATTCATTCCGGCAAATATTAGAAGATGCACAAAGGTACAGCTACATAAGAGGTTGTGCTTAACTTTTTGCAGTCACATTGGTTAAGGATATGCCTTGCAAGCAATGTAGATTTATGTACAACGACTGTGTACAACGAAAGGTGTACAACGATGAAACGAAGTGGTGATGCATGGATCTAGGAATATAGATGATGCGGCAGTGATGATCAAGACATGTTGTGAGTTTGGATTTAACACAATATGGTGTGCCTTAACCAGCGCATATGTTAAAATGTCTTAAAGCATCTCCCATTGTTAGTCATCTTGGTAACAGCAACATTTATATGGAACCTAGGTTCATATTCCAATAAATGCGAAGAAAACGTGTGTACGCGGAGGTTGATTCCAGTCATCATTTAAGTTGGCTAGTTTTAAGTACTTTTATTACTGTACAGCACGTAGGATAGATAACAAAGATATATTTCAGAGATGTCTGTTAAGGGGGGAACCGGAGTATCCTCTCATTCCAAATGAAAAAACAGCGTCTTAGAATCATTCTCTTAAGTAGCAATGTGTTTGATATGTAACTGTATCATTCGTGATAAAGCAGCACTGTATTAGCCAATAGAATGGATATAAAGCAATAGAACGCATGCTATCCTAAAAACTATTATTCATTTCCAGGCACGAATCCAGCTTTTAATGGCTAAGACTATACGGACCTTAAAAGTTCCACCGTTGCATAATGACGAACCCAATAAGTTAGTTCGATGGGAAGATATTTTTCATTTCTCATTACCCGCTACAAACTGCAAAGAGGATCGGAGCAAAAGTTATATAGGAACAAACAGCATACAGAATTGCAATTCGGACTAGCACAGCGTAGAATTGATAAAATGATTACCCCTTTGGTAACTATGGCTCATGATGAATCGTTAAAAAGTAGCATTCATGTGTCTGACGATTTGCTACGCCCTAATTCAAACCGTAAATCTAATCATTTTGGGAATTTACGTTGAAAAGCAAAACGCTTATGCATCCTGTCCAAGGACTTGGTTTGCCTAGTGTCACTAATATCCATATTTTAGCAAAGTCTGTCGCCATAATTCATCATCCTCCGTTGTCACAACTATGTATCTAATAATAATCTAACGATTCTTTCACTACATAAAGTATAGATTTTTTCCAGGGTGAATGATTTAAACCATATAGTAATGTTTAATGCTTTTCACATGAAGGTTCAATTATTTCAGCACTAAAGCCGATAAATGCGCTTCATATGAGAGTGAAATTGTAGTCCATAGTATTGTCATGCAATAAAATGGTTAGTACTTGTTAGACAAAAGTCATTACAAACGCAACCATTAATGTTTTGAGACGAACCTTCGCGATATGGCTACTTGTAGGTAAAATATAAATGGCAAATAAAACATTTTAATTCTGCGCAACATTGGTATTGCATAAGTTATATTTTTACATTCTACTCCAACTATATCATCCTGCAAAACCTCCAACTTATTGGCTAGATCAAGGCATGCTTTAATAAAAGACCAAACGACCGTTGTTCAATATGTTATTTATCGTCTGCTGTCTGTAAGCGATGAGGCATTGCCGTAACGAATCAATTTGGTATTTTGTGAAATACCCTACAGGGACTGTGGAGAGTTGATAAATACATTGAGTGCCGTTGAATAAATGCAAATATGCACCGAATGGTCGCTTTTCTCTGGCGGTGCGGTACGATCATGTACTATGTCCATATAACATATATTGTTATCAAATAATAAAATTTTCGTTTACGTTTCAAACAAATTTGGGGGAAAATACTCCAATATCGTCCTTGAATATGTATTCAGTCCTACTTTAATACGTTGATTTTTGACTGATCGGTTCATGGTTGAGCAAACTCATATGGTGCGCCATATTACCATTGCCATTTTGACATGAGGGTAAACCTTGTTGTAGTCCGATGTATTAAGTGAAACTTCCTGATGAAAAAAAGTTGTTATGACAACAGATTAGACTATTTTAACGAGAACGAAAAGGGTATTCTTTGTGGGCAAACTAGTGTAAATAAGTTATGGTAACGTTTTATTTTAAATAATGCAGGCAAAAGGATCCGGCTCATTCCATCTCCTCTAGGATAGAAATAAATTCCATGACAATAAAGGTGTGGCTCTTGTTGCGCAGATTTGCCTGTCAGCTTGTAATGTCAACGAATTCGTTCTTATTGCACACAAAATGAGTATAGGATGTTTAACGAACAAATAATTGGTAGTGGGACATTATAGTTTTAATCTATTATCACTCCAGTCATTGCTCTACATCCCATTGCACCAATTAGCATTGTTATATGAGTTCAAATATATGTCAAGTGTATCAGCTTATGTTCACACTTCATCGAAGTAACCGATTGAGCAAATGGACTACAATTAATCCTTAGCTGTATTCGGGACAACATCAGATTTCATTTAAGGTAGACAGTAACTGCGGTGCATTTGTTGTCACACATATTATTTCGGTGCATACTGCCCAAATGTGGGTTTCAAGCATAACAGGTCTACGTCAACAAGTTAAAAACAACTTCAAGTGGAATTAGGCAGTGGGCACGCTTGCATCGCATTTACGATATGGTTTCACCACTAACGATGTTTGCTTGAAAATCAAACTTATTTCAACACTTAGTTATTCTAGGTCTGATTACTTTTTGCCGGATTGTGGTGTTATTACAAAGAAATTTACGAGGTGTCAATGTCACGCAGATTTATCAAATACTGTACCACTCTTCACTTGCAACTAAACTACCTGATTAATCGGTTTCACATGAATTTTAAGCTATTGTTCTCTCCAGCAAAGGTAACCTATTCCGAAGTTTTGAATTTACAATTTTTGCACAAGAATCTCTGCTTTGCTTCATCTTCTAGTTTATGTCAGTTATTTCGTAGTGCTCGTGAGTGTCATCTGGTCAGTTATGAACCCTATTTGCTACATCTGTACTTTACGTATTCATACCATCGTATTAGAATAAACAAACGCTGTCATTTACATGATGTATTTCTGATGTACAATATGAAACATAATGGACAACTGGGTTATCCATTGAACAGAAGCTCAACACACTACGTCAAACAGCAATCTCTCACATACCCAAAGCTAATATCTAGCCATTCAATCTGTCTGTAAGTTGCTATCTTTCTAAATCGTAGATTACACATTGCGCAGCCCATTTGACAGCCTTTAGATGTCGTTGTGATGACTGACAATGTTGGAAAATGCGGTTTTTGCTGATCTGCTGTTAGCATCGGCGTGCTAGAACCGCTATTCAGTGTATGTTTCATGCTAGCCCAAGCCAATGGTATGCGAATTGCACAAACAAACCGATTGTCGATATCATGACTAATTGTGTATTTATATACAGTATTTGGTAGTATATAGGATTGTAAATACAATGCAAATAGCAGTAATTACTTCTATCAGCGCATACTTTACCTATCCTTCAGTAATTGGTTTCTAACAAATCGTCCAATCTCCTTGTATTTCGTATTCGGAGTTGAAAAGTCATCGCAGATTTGTATTCGTCGTTTGCTCTCGGCATCGATCGTATCCTGTCGCAACCCGCTTAATTCTAGGAAACATTATTTCAATTTGGCCAGTTAATGCTGTAATGTCGATGTGAATTTACTCATTATGACAGCAAACCATTGCTGCAAAATAGATTTTCCAATTACGTTACATGCTAACATTCATGAACAAAATGCCATCAATAATTTTCGTGACCATATGCCGCTCGTGATGTTGACATGATAAACGATATTAGGGTCGGTATCATCTCGCCATAATGTGATGCAACTTATCACAAGGATCTTGAACATCGAAAAGTAAATATTTGAACCAATAGATAAAAAGTTTTCCATAATGAACAAACATCCTATTGAGCAAAAATATTTTTAAATGGACAAATAACTTTAACTTTTTCGGAACTTTACAATAATCTATAGCAAACTACAACATTTTTGCGATATTCCCATGAATACACAAACTTCTAATTCTGAACTTTATGAACTCTCCCCCCGTGATACCCTTAATGCATATAAACAAATTAAATTTCACGTATGCCAACAAATGTATCCACATCTCGTTTCCAAAAATGGTTAAATAATCGCAAGATTTAACTTTACAAGAGGTTGTGTCACATAGCATGCTGACTGCGAAAACTACACAAAACACTTCTGACATCACCATTATCAAAATGCACGAACATTAAATAAATATATATGCCAGTCAACTGCCACAATGTCCATTGTGCAACAAACACTTACCAGAAATATAATGACACTGTTTCTCATTTATTGATCATTCCAGAAACTTAATCTATCAACGCAAAATAATGTGCAGTTTTACCATCGGTTGCATTCTGATTTCCCCCCGATAGTGACTATGAACATATATTGTCTGAAACCTAATCCTCGATGTAGGACGGTTGACACATCGAATGGCTTACTTTGCTCGTTTTATCTATGCAGCGACTTCATACATTGCTTCTCTTGATGTGACAACAATGATAATGATATGAATTATTTAAGGACCGTCCAAAAACCGCCTACTTTAACCCATAAAAATTACCGCATGAGCTACCAAGACACGTGCAACAAAACCCACATCCGGTGGGATGCATTATGATAATAACAATCTTTGTTGGCGATTGTAGCAGCTTGTGGCTTGCGTGGTTTAAATACGAGCAGCCAGTGTTGATTCCAGGGTAGAGTGATGCCGATCAGTTGTTTCAACACATTTATTCCGCCCAAACTCCTTCTGTTCCTGGTTTTTTTAAATTGCGTTAAATGGTATTTTGGTAGAGTTGCTGCTACTGTCGTAGTTTTTTGCGACATAATAACAACTACTTGGATTTCTTCATGAGTTATCTTGACACATCTCTCCTTTAATGGACCGATACTGAGACGTCATGGTTCGTAAAAACAGAGCGAGAAAAATGTCTTTGCAGTTGCTGTCACAGTTATAGCTTGTTGACCAAAGGTTTTGGTGCCTTGTCATTTCTCCATCTCGTGAGCCCAAGAACAGATGCTGTCTCGCTTGCCTTTGCTACTCTTAATATATTATCGGTCACTGGCTCAATACATCAAAGGGATGCATTTTAGCGACGCTTATTTAAGTTCAAGGTACAGGTTAATAAGCCTCTATAAGATGCTGCTCCCGTGACACAATCATGAACTTTGATGATGTATTTGGTTACCAATGTTATCATTAATTCAAGGACTATATTTGCATAAATTCTTACATCATCTTATCACTATCTCCCAGCGCAACAAGCGGGATAGTATGAAATGCACTAGCAATTTGACATCAAAAATACCCGGTTCGATATGGCAGCGGAAATGGTCTTTATGACCGGACTGTGCACACCCGATCAATAGGGTTGGAATTAAATGAATTTGCCAACATGGTATGTGGTTGCTATTAATACGATTAGACAAGTGATCCTTGGATTTTTGAAAAATGATATATCTCTCTTAATCGTGATCCATCTCCTCGTGGGGTTAAGAAAAAACTGCATCGACGACCATGGATTGTTTTGATTGCAGATTAGAGTAAACATGTCGGAACTACTTGCTTGCAACCCTCAGGAATATGTCTTTGTTTTCAGCACATTTTGGACTTGCAACTGTGAGGAATATGTCAGTGTTGACGGCACATTTTTCATTTAGCCTCATTGTAACTGAACTCTCTGTCTTAATATTATGGTATAAAGTCCTTTGATTGAACATTAATATTGGATTTAATCGCGGCAAAATAGATGAAAAACTACAATCAATTCCTCTACAGGCAAATAACGTTTACTTGGTACTTCTGCAGTATAACTATACAATCCAACATAGCTCGATGAGTTCGTAATAGTGGATATCATCGGTTGTGCATGAATTGTGACATCAAGAGTCTGCGCATGTTTCTCTCTCGTTGTGTGTGCCTCAGAGCCTAGGATAGAAATAAATTCCATGACAATAAAGGTGTGGCTCTTGTTGCGCAGATTTGCCTGTCAGCTTGAAATGTCAACGAATTCGTTCTTATTGCACACAAAATGAGTATAGGATGTTTTAACGAACAAATAATTGGTAGTGGGACATTATAGTTTTAATCTATTATCACTCCAGTCATTGCTCTACATCCCATTGCACCAATTAGCATTGTTATATGAGTTCAAATATATGTCAAGTGTATCAGCTTATGTTCACACTTCATCGAAGTAACCGATTGAGCAAATGGACTACAATTAATACTTAGCTGTATTCGGGACAACATCAGATTTCATTTAAGGTAGACAGTAACTGCGGTGCATTTGTTGTCACACATATTATTTCGGTGCATACTGCCCAAATGTGGGTTTCAAGCATAACAGGTCTACGTCAACAAGTTAAAAACAACTTCAAGTGGAATTAGGCAGTGGGCACGCTTGTATCGCATTTACGATATAGTTTTACCACTAACGATGTTTGCTTGAAAATCAAACTTATTTCAACAGTTAGTTATTCTAGGTCTGATTACTTTTTGCCGGATCGTGGTGTTATTACAAAGAAATTTACGAGGTGTCAATATCAAGCAGATTTATCGAATACTGTACCACTCCTCACTTGCAACTAAACTACCTGATTAATCGGTTTCAGATGAATTTTAAGCTATTGTTCTCTCCAGCAAAGGTAACCTATTCCGAAAGTTTTGAATTTACAATTTTTGCACAAGAATCTCTGCTTTGCTTCATCTTCTAGTTTATGTCAGTTATTTCGTAGTGCTCGTGAGTGTCATCTGGTCAGTTATGAACCCTATTTGCTACATCTGTACTTTACGTATTCATACCATCGTATTAGAATAAACAAACGCTGTCATTTACATGATGTATTTCTGATGTACAATATGAAACATAATGGACAACTGGGTCATCCATTGAACAGAAGCTCAACACACTACGTCAAACAGCAATCTCTCACATACCCAAAGCTAATATCTAGCCATTCAATCTGTCTGTAAGTTGCTATCTTTCTAAATCGTAGATTACACATTGCGCAGCCCATTTGATAGTCTTTAGATGTCGTTGTGATGACTGACAATGTTGGAAAATGCGGTTTTTGTTGATCTGCTGTTGTTAGCATCGGCGTGCTAGAACCGCTATTCAGTGTATGTTTCATGCTAGCCCAAGCCAATGGTATGCGAATTGCACAAACAAACCGATTGTCGATATCATGACTAATTGTGTATTTATATACAGTATTTGGTAGTATATAGGATTGTAAATACAATGCAAATAGCAGTAATTACTTCTATCAGCGCATACTTTACCTATCCTTCAGTAATTGGTTTCTAACAAATCGTCCAATCTCCTTGTATTTCGTATTCGGAGTTGAAAAGTCATCGCAGATTTGTATTCGTCGTTTGCTCTCGGCATCGATCGTATCCTGTCGCAACCCGCTTAATTCTAGGAAACATTATTTCAATTTGGCCAGTTAATGCTGTAATGTCGATGTGAATTTACTCATTATGACAGCAAACCATTGCTGCAAAATAGATTTTCCAATTACGTTACATGCTAACATTCATGAACAAAATGCCATCAATAATTTTCGTGACCATATGCCGCTCGTGATGTTGACATGATAAACGATATTAGGGTCGGTATCATCTCGCCATAATGTGATGCAACTTATCACAAGGATCTTGAACATCGAAAAGTAAATATTTGAACTAATGGATAAAAAGTTTTCCAAAATGAACAAACATCCTATTGAGCAAAAATATTTTAAATGGACAAATAACTTTAACTCTTTCGGAACTTTACAATAATCTATAGCAAACTACAACATTTTTGCGATATTCCCATGAATAATACACTTAGTACAACACAAACTTCTAATTCTGAACTTTATGAACTCTTCCCCCGTGATACCCTTAATGCATATAAACAAATTAAATTTCACGTATGCCAACAAATGTATCCACATCTCGTTTCCAAAAATGGTTAAATAATCGCAAGATTTAACTTTACAAGAGGTTGTGTCACATAGCATGCTGACTGCGAAAACTACACAAAACACTTCTGTCATCACCATTATCAAAATGCACGAACATTAAATAAATATATATGCCAGTCAACTGCCACAATGTCCATTGTGCAACAAACACTTACCAGAAATATAATGACACTGTTTCTCATTTATTGATCATTCCAGAAACTTAATCTATCAACGCAAAATAATGTGCAGTTTTACCATCGGTTGCATTCTGATTTCCCCCGATAGTGACTATGAACATATATTGTCTGAAACCTAATCCTCGATGTAGGACGGTTGACACATCGAATGGCTTACTTTGCTCGTTTTATCTATGCAGCAACTTCATACATTGCTTCTCTTGATGTGACAACAATGATTATGATATGAATTATTTAAGGACCGTCCAAAAACCGTCTACTTTAACCAATAAAAATTACCGCAGGAGCTACTAAGACACATGCAACAAAACCCACATCCGGTGGGATGCATTATGATAATAACAATCTTTGTTGGCGATTGTAGCAGCTTGTGGCTTGCGTGGTTTAAATACGAGCAGCCAGTGTTGATTCCAGGGTAGAGTGATGCCGATCAGTTGTTTCAACACATTTATTCCGCCCAAACTCCTTCTGTTCCTGGTTTTTTTAAATTGCGTTAAATGGTATTTTGGTAGAGTTGCTGCTACTGTCGTAGTTTTTGCGACATAATAACAACTACTTGGATTTCTTCATGAGTTATCTTGACACATCTCTCCTTTAATGGACCGATACTGAGACGTCATGGTTCGTAAAAACAGAGCGAGAAAAATGTCTTTGCAGTTGCTGTCACAGTTATAGCTTGTTGACCAAAGGTTTTGGTGCCTTGTCATTTCTCCATCTCGTGAGCCAAGAACAGATGCTGTCTCGCTTGCCTTTGCTACTCTTAATATATTATCGGTCACTGGCTCAATACATCAAAGGGATGCATTTTAGCGACGCTTATTTAAGTTCAAGGTACAGGTTAATAAGCCTCTATAAGATGCTGCTCCCGTGACACAATCATGAACTTTGATGATGTATTTGGTTACCAATGTTATCATTAATTCAAGGACTATATTTGCATAAATTCTTACATCATCTTATCACTATCTCCCAGCGCAACAAGCGGGATAGTATGAAATGCACTAGCAATTTGACATAAAAAATACCCGGTTCGATATGGCAGCGGAAATGGTCTTTATGACCGGACTGTGCACACCCGATAAATAGGGTTGGAATTAAATGAATTTGCCAACATGGTATGTGGTTGCTATTAATACGATTAGACAAGTGATCCTTGGATTTTTGAAAAATGATATATCTCTCTTAATCGTGAAAAGGGTATTCTTTGTGGGCAAACTAGTGTAATTGAGTTATGGTAACGTTTTATTTTAAATAATGCAGGCAAAAGGATCCGGCTCATTCCATCTCCTCGTGGGGTTAAGAAAACTGCATCGACGACCATGGATTGTTTTGATTGCAGATTAGAGTAAACATGTCGGAACTACTTGCTTGCAACCCTCAGGAATATGTCTTTGTTTTCAGCACATTTTGGACTTGCAACTGTGAGGAATATGTCAGTGTTGACGGCACATTTTTCATTTAGCCTCATTGTAACTGAACTCTCTGTCTTAATATTATGGTATAAAGTCCTTTGATTGAACATTAATATTGGATTTAATCGCGGCAAAATAGATGAAAACTACAATCAATTCCTCTACAGGCAAATAACGTTTACTTGGTACTTCTGCAGTATAACTATACAATCCAACATAGCTCGATGAGTTCGTAATAGTGGATATCATCGGTTGTGCATGAATTGTGACATCAAGAGTCTGCGCATGTTTCTCTCTCGTTGTGTGTGCCTCAGAGCCTAGGATAGAAATAAATTCCATGACAATAAAGGTGTGGCTCTTGTTGCGCAGATTTGCCTGTCAGCTTGAAATGTCAACGAATTCGTTCTTATTGCACACAAAATGAGTATAGGATGTTTAACGAACAAATAATTGGTAGTGGGACATTATAGTTTTAATCTATTATCACTCCAGTCATTGCTCTACATCCCATTGCACCAATTAGCATTGTTATATGAGTTCAAATATATGTCAAGTGTATCAGCTTATGTTCACACTTCATCGAAGTAACCGATTGAGCAAATGGACTACAATTAATACTTAGCTGTATTCGGGACAACATCAGATTTCATTAAAGGTAGACAGTAACTGTGGTGCATTAGTTGTCACACATATTATTTCGGTGCATGCTGCCCAAATGTGGGTTTCAATCATAACAGGTCTACGTCAACAAGTTAAAAACAACTTCAAGTGGAATTAGGCAGTGGGCACGCTTGTATCGCATTTACGATATAGTTTTACCACTAACGATGTTTGCTTGAAAATCAAACTTATTTCAACAGTTAGTTATTCTAGGTCTGATTACTTTTTGCCGGATCGTGGTGTTATTACAAAGACATTTACGAGGTGTCAATATCAAGCAGATTTATTGAATACTGTTCCACTCCTCACTTGCAACTAAACTACCTGATTAATCGGTTTCAGATGAATTTTAAGCTATTGTTCTCTCCAGCAAAGGTAACCTATTCCGAAAGTTTTGAATTTACAATTTTTGCACAAGAATCTCTGCTTTGCTTAATCTTCTAGTTTATGTCAGTTATTTCGTAGTGCTCGTGAGTGTCATCTGGTCAGTTATGAACCCTATTTGCTACCTCTGTACTTTACGTATTCATACCATCGTATTAGAATAAACAAACGCTGTCATTTACATAATGTATTTCTGATGTACAATATGAAACATATTGGACAACTGGGTCATCCATTGAACAGAAGCTCAACACACTACGTCTAACAACAATATCTCACATACCCAAAGCTCATATCTAGCCATTCAATCTGTCTGTAAGTTGCTATCTTTCTAAATCGTAGATTACACATTGCGCAGCCCATTTGATAGTCTTTAGATGTCGTTGTGATGACTGACAATGTTGGAAAATGCGGTTTTTGTTGATCTGCTGTTAACATCGGCGTGCTAGAACCGCTATTCAGTGTATGTTTCATGCTAGCCTATGCCAATGGTATGCGAATTGCACAAACAAACCGATTGTCGATATCATGACTAATTGTGTATTTATATACAGTATTTGGTAGTATATAGGATTGTAAATACAATGCAAATAGCAGTAATTACTTCTATCAGCGCATACTTTACCTATCCTTCAGTAATTGGTTTCTAACAAATCGTCCAATCTCCTTGTATTTCGTATTTGGATTTGAAAAGTCATCGCAGATTTGTATTCGTCGTTTGCTCTCGGCATCGATCGTATCCTGTCGCAACCCGCTTAGTTCTCGGAAACATTATTTCAATTTGGCCAGTTAATGCTGTAATGTCGATGTGAATTTACTCATTATGACAGCAAACCATTGCTGCAAAATAGATTTTCCAATTACGTTACATGCTAACATTCATGAACAAAATGCCATCAATAATTTTCGTGACCATATGCCGCTCGTGATGTTGACATGATAAACGATATTAGGGTCGGTATCATCTCGCCATAATGTGATGCAACTTATCACAAGGATCTTGAACATCGGCAAGTAAATATTTGAACCAATAGATAAAAAGTTTTCCATAATGAACAAACATCCTATTGAGCAAAAATATTTTTAAATGGACAAATAACTTTAACTTTTTCGGAACTTTACAATAATCTATAGCAAACTACATCATTTTTGCGATATTCCCATGAATAATACACTTAGTACAACACAAACTTCTAATTCTGAACTTTATGAACTCTTCCCCCGTGATACCCTTAATGCATATAAACAAATTAAATTTCACGTATGCCAACAAATGTATCCACATCTCGTTTCCAAAAATGGTTAAATAATCGCAAGATTTAACTTTACAAGAGGTTGTGTCACATAGCATGCTGACTGCGAAAACTACACAAAACACTTCTGACATCACCATTATCAAAATGCACGAACATTAAATAAATATATATGCCAGTCAACTGCCACAATGTCCATTGTGCAACAAACACTTACCAGAAATATAATGACACTGTTTCTCATTTATTGATCATTCCAGAAACTTAATCTATCAACGCAAAATAATGTGCAGTTTTACCATCGGTTGCATTCTGATTTCCCCCGATAGTGACTATGAACATATATTGTCTGAAACCTAATCCTCGATGTAGGACGGTTGACACATCGAATGGCTTACTTTGCTCGTTTTATCTATGCAGCAACTTCATACATTGCTTCTCTTGATGTGACAACAATGATTATGATATGAATTATTTAGGGACCGTCCAAAAACCGTCTACTTTAACCAATAAAAAAATTACCTTAGGAGCTACTAAGACACATGCAACAAAACCCACATCCGGTGGGATGCATTATGATAATAACAATCTTTGTTGGCGATTGTAGCAGCTTGTGGCTTGCGCGGTTTAAATACGAGCAGCCAGTGTTGATTCCAGGGTAGAGTGATGCCGATCAGTTGTTTCAACACATTTATTCCGCCCAAACTCCTTCTGTTCCTGGTTTTTTTAAATTGCGTTAAATGGTATTTTGGTAGAGTTGCTGCTACTGTCGTAGTTTTTGCGACATAATAACAACTACTTGGATTTCTTCATGAGTTATCTTGACACATCTCTCCTTTAATGGACCGATACTGAGACGTCATGGTTCGTAAAAACAGAGCGAGAAAAATGTCTTTGCAGTTGCTGTCACAGTTATAGCTTGTTGACCAAAGGTTTTGGTGCCTTGTCATTTCTCCATCTCGTGAGCCAAGAACAGATGCTGTCTCGCTTGCCTTTGCTACTCTTAATATATTATCGGTCACTGGCTCAATACATCAAAGGGATGCATTTTAGCGACGCTTATTTAAGTTCAAGGTACAGGTTAATAAGCCTCTATAAGATGCTGCTCCCGTGACACAATCATGAACTTTGATGATGTATTTGGTTACCAATGTTATCATTAATTCAAGGACTATATTTGCATAAATTCTTACATCATCTTATCACTATCTCCCAGCGCAACAAGCGGGATAGTATGAAATGCACTAGCAATTTGACATAAAAAATACCCGGTTCGATATGGCAGCGGAAATGGTCTTTATGACCGGACTGTGCACACCCGATAATAGGGTTGGAATTAAATGAATTTGCCAACATGGTATGTGGTTGCTATTAATACGATTAGACAAGTGATCCTTGGATTTTTGAAAAATGATATATCTCTCTTAATCGTGAAAAGGGTATTCTTTGTGGGCAAACTAGTGTAATTGAGTTATGGTAACGTTTTATTTTAAATAATGCAGGCAAAAGGATCCGGCTCATTCCATCTCCTCGTGGGGTTAAGAAAACTGCATCGACGACCATGGATTGTTTTGATTGCAGATTAGAGTAAACATGTCGGAACTACTTGCTTGCAACCCTCAGGAATATGTCTTTGTTTTCAGCACATTTTGGACTTGCAACTGTGAGGAATATGTCAGTGTTGACGGCACATTTTTCATTTAGCCTCATTGTAACTGAACTCTCTGTCTTAATATTATGGTATAAAGTCCTTTGATTGAACATTAATATTGGATTTAATCGCGGCAAAATAGATAAACTACAATCAATTCCTCTACAGGCAAATAACGTTTACTTGGTACTTCTGCAGTATAACTATACAATCCAACATAGCTCGATGAGTTCGTAATAGTGGATATCATCGGTTGTGCATGAATTGTGACATCAAGAGTCTGCGCATGTTTCTCTCTCGTTGTGTGTGCCTCAGAGCCTAGGATAGAAATAAATTCCATGACAATAAAGGTGTGGCTCTTGTTGCGCAGATTTGCCTGTCAGCTTGAAATGTCAACGAATTCGTTCTTATTGCACACAAAATGAGTATAGGATGTTTAACGAACAAATAATTGGTAGTGGGACATTATAGTTTTAATCTATTATCACTCCAGTCATTGCTCTACATCCCATTGCACCAATTAGCATTGTTATATGAGTTCAAATATATGTCAAGTGTATCAGCTTATGTTCACACTTCATCGAAGTAACCGATTGAGCAAATGGACTACAATTAATACTTAGCTGTATTCGGGACAACATCAGATTTCATTAAAGGTAGACAGTAACTGTGGTGCATTAGTTGTCACACATATTATTTCGGTGCATGCTGCCCAAATGTGGGTTTCAATCATAACAGGTCTACGTCAACAAGTTAAAAACAACTTCAAGTGGAATTAGGCAGTGGGCACGCTTGTATCGCATTTACGATATAGTTTTACCACTAACGATGTTTGCTTGAAAATCAAACTTATTTCAACAGTTAGTTATTCTAGGTCTGATTACTTTTTGCCGGATCGTGGTGTTATTACAAAGAAATTTACGAGGTGTCAATATCAAGCAGATTTATCGAATACTGTACCACTCCTCACTTGCAACTAAACTACCTGATTAATCGGTTTCAGATGAATTTTAAGCTATTGTTCTCTCCAGCAAAGGTAACCTATTCCGAAAGTTTTGAATTTACAATTTTTGCACAAGAATCTCTGCTTTGCTTAATCTTCTAGTTTATGTCAGTTATTTCGTAGTGCTCGTGAGTGTCATCTGGTCAGTTATGAACCCTATTTGCTACCTCTGTACTTTACGTATTCATACCATCGTATTAGAATAAACAAACGCTGTCATTTACATAATGTATTTCTGATGTACAATATGAAACATATTGGACAACTGGGTCATCCATTGAACAGAAGCTCAACACACTACGTCTAACAACAATATCTCACATACCCAAAGCTCATATCTAGCCATTCAATCTGTCTGTAAGTTGCTATCTTTCTAAATCGTAGATTACACATTGCGCAGCCCATTTGATAGTCTTTAGATGTCGTTGTGATGACTGACAATGTTGGAAAATGCGGTTTTTGTTGATCTGCTGTTAACATCGGCGTGCTAGAACCGCTATTCAGTGTATGTTTCATGCTAGCCTATGCCAATGGTATGCGAATTGCACAAACAAACCGATTGTCGATATCATGACTAATTGTGTATTTATATACAGTATTTGGTAGTATATAGGATTGTAAATACAATGCAAATAGCAGTAATTACTTCTATCAGCGCATACTTTACCTATCCTTCAGTAATTGGTTTCTAACAAATCGTCCAATCTCCTTGTATTTCGTATTTGGAATTGAAAAGTCATCGCAGATTTGTATTCGTCGTTTGCTCTCGGCATCGATCGTATCCTGTCGCAACCCGCTTAGTTCTCGGAAACATTATTTCAATTTGGCCAGTTAATGCGGTAATGTCGATGTGAATTTACTCATTATGACAGCAAACCATTGCTGCAAAATAGATTTTCCAATTACGTTACATGCTAACATTCATGAACAAAATGCCATCAATAATTTTCGTGACCATATGCCGCTCGTGATGTTGACATGATAAACGATATTAGGGTCGGTATCATCTCGCCATAATGTGATGCAACTTATCACAAGGATCTTGAACATCGGCAAGTAAATATTTGAACCAATAGATAAAAAGTTTTCCATAATGAACAAACATCCTATTGAGCAAAAATATTTTTAAATGGACAAATAACTTTAACTTTTTTCGGAACTTTACAATAATCTATAGCAAACTACATCATTTTTGCGATATTCCCATGAATAATACACTCAGTACAACACAAACTTCTAATTCTGAACTTTATGAACTCTTCCCCCCGTGATACCCTTAATGCATATAAACAAATTAAATTTCACGTATGCCAACAAATGTATCCACATCTCGTTTCCAAAAATGGTTAAATAATCGCAAGATTTAACTTTACAAGAGGTTGTGTCACATAGCATGCTGACTGCGAAAACTACACAAAACACTTCTGACATCACCATTATCAAAATGCACGAACATTAAATAAATATATATGCCAGTCAACTGCCACAATGTCCATTGTGCAACAAACACTTACCAGAAATATAATGACACTGTTTCTCATTTATTGATCATTCCAGAAACTTAATCTATCAACGCAAAATAATGTGCAGTTTTACCATCGGTTGCATTCTGATTTCCCCCGATAGTGACTATGAACATATATTGTCTGAAACCTAATCCTCGATGTAGGACGGTTGACACATCGAATGGCTTACTTTGCTCGTTTTATCTATGCAGCGACTTCATACATTGCTTCTCTTGATGTGACAACAATGATAATGATATGAATTATTTAAGGACCGTCCAAAAACCGCTTACTTTAACCAATAAAAATTACCGATGTTGGCGATTGTAGCAGCTTGTGGCTTGCGCGGTTTAAATACGAGCAGCCAGTGTTGATTCCAGGGTAGAGTGATGCCGATCAGTTGTTTCAACACATTTATTCCGCCCAAACTCCTTCTGTTCCTGGTTTTTTAAATTGCGTTAAATGGTATTTTGGTAGAGTTGCTGCTACTGTCGTAGTTTTTGCGACATAATAACAACTACTTGGATTTCTTCATGAGTTATCTTGACACGTCTCTCCTTTAATGGGCCGATACTGAGACGTCATGGTTCGTAAAAACAGAGCGAGAAAAATGTCTTTGCAGTTGCTGTCACAGTTATAGCTTGTTGACCAAAGGTTTTGGTGCCTTGTCATTTCTCCATCTCGTGAGCCAAGAACAGATGCTGTCTCGCTTGCCTTTGCTACCCTTAATATAAT
>CM067358.1:60968632-60971132 GCA_034190875.2 Urechis unicinctus | reverse complement strand
AGGCGTAAAAACACCTATAGTGGAGAAGTATTTTATGGTGGCAACGAAAACGGCGCAAGATTTAGAGATTATAGCGACATACAGGAAAGTGTTGATAAACTCGCCGCTATTCTTGCCATGCCTATTTATTCATCGCCTAATTGTATTCAAAGTGAGATGGAATAAAAGTATGCCGTTTCCGAAACGAGCTGTCATCAGGGATGTTTGCAATGTTTGGAGACTCCACTAAAGTGCAACTACCCACTTGACGCAAAACCGTTACCTGGCCGGGGCCGTAAAATTCAACCACTGCATAGTTACAAGTCAGGTTGTCTCTGATAGAGTATATCTGTAAGCAACTATATGCACATTATACTGCATACACTGCGCAAGAACATCCAAGAGTTTGTATGAAATCTAAGGAATCTATAAAGTATGTTCGAAATTATCATGTACCCAAATTCATTAACGTACTGTCTTTAATAGTGACAGCAATACATAAGATGATAGATAATGCATTCTTTATTTCTTTCCCATCAGCTTAATGCTCCTCGCAGACATTTCGATAAGCTATGATATATAGTGCGTAGATATTTTGTGTTTGCTGCACCCTACAAGGAGTCGGTGAGTCACTGCCAGCCCTGTTCTCTTGATTCAATACCGGTACTTATGTTAAAAGAGTGTTAAATTGACCTGTCATCTTCCATTACTGAAATTATTAACTCTTCGCTCTAATGTGGGATATGTCCATCGGCGATGAAGAATGCTTGGGTTGCAAACGGTCTACATTCACACACACACACACACACACACACACACACACAAACACACACACACATATATATATATATACATATATATATATATATATATATATATATATATATATATATATATATATATATATATATATATATATATATATATCATGATTGATTGACAATGCGTGATTACAAGAATAATGTGTCCTCATTTGTAAAATAATCTGTTGGCGCTTATTGCATTACAGAGGAGCCACATCGACGTAGTAAAGTGCTTCTATGTAAGGTATAACCGACCAAATGCGGTTGGCTAAATATTTGCCATTAGTGAGCTACAATACATCTGTTACCTAGAGAAGTTATGATACATGAAATTCCATGCAGCGACATAACGCCTTTGTAAGAGCTTAAGCACATATATAGACGTAGCTACTCTAGGATAGTCATGTTAAAGACATGGGCTGCATCAACAATATGCTATGGAGCCATGAGTCGACGCCGATCAGCAGCTTTACCGTCAGTTGGCTACATCGGCTTTTTGGACAAATTGTATGCTGATCCACGTCATAGCACTTTTTCATTGCTCGCATGGTCTGTTCATACTCAGTGAGCAATGGTACAATAAATAAACCAACTACGAAAGATGCGCCAATTCGTATGGTTGTATTTGCTTAAAGATTAGCAAGCATTAATGCACAATGCGTTCACAAAATAATGGTATGTCAGATGCTGCTGCCACAAAACCATATATCAGCGACCACAGCATTGAATCGTTTACTCTATATGAATGTTTTCCCAATGTAGCGGTGATTGGCATATGATATGCTGTTAGTAAGCTAATGATCAACGCACTACGCGCGCCCTCCCCTATTCGTCAAGCCTAATCTTACACAACGGCAGCAACTGAACTGTCATTTGATGCAGGTATTCCATTTTCCTCCCACAGCAGCTATGGATTGCCAAAAACTGAGCTAGGTGGTGCACTTACATGATTGGGTTGGCCGATGTGTTTTACAACATTGGCAGGGGTGGTGGTCAGTGTGTTAGGCTACATTGCGTAATTGCTGTTATTGTTGAAATTGCACCTTTGAGGAGTATGACAAACGTGCGAAGTCAATCAACGGAAGCAAACGCCATTACGTAACCATGAAATACACAGGGGCGTTGTTGCACGAATCCATAATGCAATTACATAATTTCTCAGTGCATATAAATGGCTAGTTAAGCCATGTAACCGTCATTATTCTATGTATATTGCAGCTGGTTGAAAATGCGGGATGAAGGTCTTGACGTGGTAAGTGTCCTAGGAGATGAGTCTCTTTTACCACGCATATGCATGTCACAAAGATTCAAATGTATTCATATTTCCAATACACTCTAACATTGACACGCATGCATTAACACGTGTGCTCAAAAGCACACATCTTCACGTTGATATGCACAATTGTATATTTGACTACTCTTGACAAACGACCAGAGTCAACTTATTTCAGAGATGCAGCACTCCGGGCAGGAATTCCACAGCAATTAAACAAACCTTGGTGATAGAGATAATGCGGCCGCCATAGTTCCGTTCGTCTTGATTGTGGTAAAGATTATTGGACGCAGTTTGGAGCACTGCACCCGATACAACTGGGGTCAGCGTATGCTATAGGATACTGGGAGTCGCCGGTCATGCGTATGCCATAGGATGACAGTAGCGCCCTCTGGCTACTGGAAGACACTCCTGTCAGCCTATTGATACGATGACAGATTCAGTA
>CM067358.1:60952583-60960263 GCA_034190875.2 Urechis unicinctus | reverse complement strand
ATGTGAATTTACTCATTATGACAGCAAACCATTGCTGCAAAATAGATTTTCCAATTACGTTACATGCTAACATTCATGAACAAAATGCCATCAATAATTTTCGTGACCATATGCCGCTCGTGATGTTGACATGATAAACGATATTAGGGTCGGTATCATCTCGCCATAATGTGATGCAACTTATCACAAGGATCTTGAACATCGGCAAGTAAATATTTGAACCAATAGATAAAAAGTTTTCCATAATGAACAAACATCCTATTGAGCAAAAATATTTTTAAATGGACAAATAACTTTAACTTTTTCGGAACTTTACAATAATCTATAGCAAACTACAACATTTTTGCGATATTCCCATGAATAATACACTCAGTGCAACACAAACTTCTAATTCTGAACTTTATGAACTCTTCCCCCGTGATACCCTTAATGCATATAAACAAATTAAATTTCACGTATACCAACAAATGTATCCACATCTCGTTTCCAAAAATGGTTAAATAATCGCAAGATTTAACTTTACAAGAGGTTGTGTCACACAGCATGCTGACTGCGAAAACTACACAAAACACTTCTGACAACACCATTATCAAAATGCACGAACATTAAATAAATATATATGCCAGTCAACTGCCACAATGTCCATTGTGCAACAAACACTTACCAGAAATATAATGACACTGTTTCTCATTTATTGATCATTCCAGAAACTTAATCTATCAACGCAAAATAATGTGCAGTTTTACCATCGGTTGCATTCTGATTTCCCCCGATAGTGACTATGAACATATATTGTCTGAAACCTAATCCTCGATGTAGGACGGTTGACACATCGAATGGCTTACTTTGCTCGTTTTATCTATGCAGCGACTTCATACATTTCTTCTCTTGATGTGACAACAATGATAATGATATGAATTATTTAAGGACCGTCCAAAAACCGCCTACTTTAACCCATAAAAATTACCGCATGAGCTACCAAGACACGTGCAACAAAACCCACATCCGGTGGGATGCATTATGATAATAACAATCTTTGTTGGCGATTGTAGCAGCTTGTGGCTTGCGTGGTTTAAATACGAGCAGCCAGTGTTGATTCCAGGGTAGAGTGATGCCGATCAGTTGTTTCAACACATTTATTCCGCCCAAACTCCTTCTGTTCCTGGTTTTTTTAAATTGCGTTAAATGGTATTTTGGTAGAGTTGCTGCTACTGTCGTAGTTTTTGCGACATAATAACAACTACTTGGATTTCTTCATGAGTTATCTTGACACGTCTCTCCTTTAATGGACCGATACTGAGACGTCATGGTTCGTAAAAACAGAGCGAGAAAAATGTCTTTGCAGTTGCTGTCACAGTTATAGCTTGTTGACCAAAGGTTTTGGTGCCTTGTCATTTCTCCATCGCCTTTGCCTTTGCTACCCTTAATACATTATCTGTCACTGGCTCAATACATCAAAGGGATACATTTTAGCGACGCTTATTTAAGTTCAAGGTACAGGTTAATAAGCCTCTATAAGATGCTGCTCCCGTGACACAATCATGAACTTTGATGATATATTTGGTTACCAATGTTAACATTAATTCAAGGACTATATTTGCATAAATTCTTACATCATCTTATCACTATCTCCAAGCGCAACAAGCGAGATAGTATGAAATGCACTAGCAATTTGACATCAAAACTACCCGGTTCGATATGGTAGCGGAAATGGTCTTTATGACCGGACTGTGCACAACCGATACATAGGGTTGGAAATAAATGAATTTGCCAGCATGGTATGTGGTTGCTATTAATACGATTAGACAAGTGATCCTTGGCTTTTTGAAAAATGATATATCTCTCTTTATCGTGATATATTCTATACATTGACCTATGTAACATTTCCATACCCCATTGATTATCATAACACAACGTGACGTCATTGTATAGTACTGTGTACAACAGAGAAGCTGTCAACACTATCTTCATATGGGTGAGGTGAATGTAGGCACATCAAATATTGTCTTGTTCAATGTAGAATACTTAATTTTGACATGCACCTATTTTCTTTCAGCGATACATCAATCACTTATTCATTTAATTGAGATTCCTATGCAGCGCTTTAGTAATTGTTCCTCCATGGTAATTGTTGAACCCGTGTAAGTAGAAGCGCAAATATTCATTGCCTTTTTTTTATAAATGTGTTGCTGATTGGTTGATTTCGTACTGAGTGGTACGATTGTGTTATACCGCGCAGCAAACTGCGACCTCTCGCGCACAGACGGGGGATAATCACAGAAGAGACGATGTCAAGAGAATATAATTCCTGATAGTTGGCCACTGTCTTCATATCAAATCAAAACATACCTGTGAGACAACATCGTCTCCCATTCCTCCGCTCGTACGTGGACGTTGCGCTTTTGAGAGAACCGACAAAGGGCCCATTCATGCACGTGGACGTTGCGCTTTTGAGAGAACCGACAAAGTGCCCATTCATAAACGTGGACGTTGCGCTTTTGAGAGAACCAACAAAGTGCCCATTCATGCACGTGGACGTTGCGCTTTTGAGAGAACCGACAAAGTGCCCATTCATGCACGTAGACATTGCGCTTTTGAGAGAACTGACAAAGGGCCCATTCATGCACGTGGACGTTGCGCTTTTGAGAGAACCTACAAAGGGCCCATTCATGTACGTGGACGTTGCGCTTTTGAGAGAACCGACAAAGTGCCCAATCATACACGGTCATTACATTTCTGGTGATAACAGCCTTGCGGCGACTTGAAACAGAAGATCGACAATTATCAGACTATAAATTCAACCCTGATTGATATTAACCCCTCTGTCTTGGTCTCTATCGAGCCTTGAGCAAAAAGTAATTTATTTTCCCCGTTCATTTATCAAACAGATGAGTTATAGACCTCATACACTTAGAAAACTACTGCGGAAGTTTGTCATTGCAGTTAGAATTTATAATAATAGGCAAAGCTGATTTAGCTTAAGTAAAGTTTAGTACAATCAGACATTGTATCCCTCCGACTAATAAATCTGACGAATAACCTCAAACATCTTTTGCATTTTAGTCACGCGATGGCGGCGCAACTGCTCGACGTATGTATGTATATTTGCATGAATGTATGTATGTATGTATGTATGTATGTATGTATGTATGTATGTATGTATGTATGTATGTATGTATGTATGTATGTATGTATGTATGTATGTATGTATGTATGTATGTATGTATGTATGTATGTATGTATGTATGTATGTATGTATGTATGTATGTATGTATGTATGTATGTATGTATGTATGTATGTATGTATGTATGTATGTATGTATGTATGTATGTATGTATGTATGTATGTATGTATGTATGTAATTGTGTTTCAGGGAGACCGCCCCATCCATATCGAGATGCTCTTCATCGCTAACACTGAGTTCAGCACTCACAGCTACATTGTAACATAATACCTAGTCACTCGATTATTGTATTGCATAGGCATGTGCCATTGTAGCCTCACCAATAAAATAATGTCTTACCTATTCTACGTCAATCCCATGACCAACGCTGATTTTACACTCAGGGTCTTTGTTGATCTGTAAACGACACGTAGCTTCATTGCATACCACCGCCAGCTACCCATTTGTCAAACAGCAGGTGCGACATTTGCGTAACCATAAACCAGTTTATGATCAAAAATCGGGATATTAACCGTAAACTCGTTTGGGTTTATATAAAAACTAAAGATTATGAGATTGAAAACATTCCATTGTCCTTAATCTAATTTTAACTAGAAAAAGCCATTATAACTGGTACTGGTTGCTCCGCCAAAGGAAATCATCCTGCTCAATTTCAATGATCATCTAGTTATGGATAAACTGGGCCTGGTAAATATCAGGAGTATCTTGTACGAAGATAAGAGAACGAGTGAATTACTTTCGTTTTTCTATTTTATGAGGATAAAAAAAGTAAATAGGAAAACGTTTCCCTATATGAAGTGGCAATGCAAAAAGTAAACGAGCAATATCTCACATACCCAAAGCTCATATCTAGCCATTCAATCTGTCTGTAAGTTGCTATCTTTCTAAATCGTAGATTACACATTGCGCAGCCCATTTGACAGCCTTTAGATGTCGTTGTGATGACTGACAATGTTGGAAAATGCGGTTTTTGTTGATCTGCTGTTAGCATCGGCGTGCTAGAACCGCTATTCAGTGTATGTTTCATGCTAGCCCATGCCAATGGTATGCGAATTGAACAAACAAACCGATTGTCGATATCATGACTAATTGTGTATTTATATACAGTATTTGGTAGTATATAGGATTGTAAATACAATGCAAATAGCAGTAATTACTTCTATCAGCGCATACTTTACCTATCCTTCAGTAATTGGTTTCTAACAAATCGTCCAATCTCCATGTATTTCGTATTTGGAATTGAAAAGTCATCGCAGATTTGTATTCGTCGTTTGCTCTCGGCATCGATCGTATCCTGTCGCAACCCGCTTAGTTCTCAGAAACATTATTTCAATTTGGCCAGTTAATGCGGTAATGTCGATGTGAATTTACACATTATGACAGCAAACCATTGCTGCAAAATAGATTTTCCAATTACGTTACATGCTAACATTCATGAACAAAATGCCATCAATAATTTTCGTGACCATATGCCGCTCGTGATGTTGACATGATAAACGATATTAGGGTCGGTATCATCTCACCATAATGTGATGCAACTTATCACAAGGATCTTGAACATCGACAAGTAAATATTTGAACCAATAAATAAAAAGTTTTCCACAATGAACAAATATCCTATTGAGCAAAAATATTTTTAAATGGACAAATAACTTTAACTTTTTTGGAACTTTACAATAATCTATAGCAAACTACAACATTTTTGCGATATTCCCATGAATAATACACTCAGTTCAACACAAACTGCTAATTCTGAACTTTATGAACTCTCCCCCCGTGATACCCTTAATGCATATAAACAAATTAAATTTCACGTATGCCAACAAATGTATCCACATCTCGTTTCCAAAAATGGTTAGATAATCGCAAGATTTAACTTTACAAGAGGTTGTGTCACATAGCATGCTGACTGCGAAAACTACACAAAACACTTCTGACAACACCATTATCAAAATGCACGAACATTAAATAAATATATATGCCAGTCAACTGCCACAATGTCCATTGTGCAACAAACACTTACCAGAAATATAATGACACTGTTTCTCATTTATTGATCATTCCAGAAACTTAATCTATCAACGCAAAATAATGTGCAGTTTTACCATCGGTTGCATTCTGATTTCCCCCGATAGTGACTATGAACATATATTGTCTGAAACCTAATCCTCGATGTAGGACGGTTGACATGGCTTACTTTGCTCGTTTTATCTATGCAGCGACTTCATACATTGCTTCTCTTGATGTGACAACAATGATAATGATATGAATTATTTAAGGACCGTCCAAAAACCGTCTACTTTAACCAATAAGAATTACCGCAGGAGCTACTAAGACACATGCAACAAAACCCACATCCGGTGGGATGAATTATGATAATAACAATCTTTGTTGGCGATTGTAGCAGCTTGTGGCTTGCGCGGTTTAAATACGAGCAGCCAGTGTTGATTCCAGGGTAGAGTGATGCCGATCAGTTGTTTCAACACATTTATTCCGCCCAAACTCCTTCTGTTCCTGGTTTTTTAAATTGCGTTAAATGGTATTTTGGTAGAGTTGCTGCTACTGTCGTAGTTTTTGCGACATAATAACAACTACTTGGATTTCTTCATGAGTTATCTTGACACGTCTCTCCTTTAATGGACCGATACTGAGACGTCATGGTTCGTAAAAACAGAGCGAGAAAAATGACTTTGCAGTTGCTGTCACAGTTATAGCTTGTTGACCAAAGGTTTTGGTGCCTTGTCATCTCGTGAGCCAAGAACAGATGCTGTCTCGCTTGCCTTTGCTACTCTTAATATATTATCGGTCACTGGCTCAATACATCAAAGGGATGCATTTTAGCGACGCTTATTTAAGTTCAAGGTACAGGTTAATAAGCCTCTATAAGATGCTGCTCCCGTGACACAATCATGAACTTTGATGATGTATTTGGTTACCAATGTTATCATTAATTCAAGGACTATATTTGCATAAATTCTTACATCATCTTATCACTATCTCCCAGCGCAACAAGCGGGATAGTATGAAATGCACAAGCAATTTGACATCAAAAATACCCGGTTCGATATGGCAGCGGAAATGGTCTTTATGACCGGACTGTGCACAACCGATACATAGGGTTGGAATTAAATGAATTTGCCAACATGGTATGTGGTTGCTATTAATACGATTAGACAAGTGATCCTTGGATTTTTGAAAAATGATATATCTCTCTTAATCGTGATATATTCTATACATTGACCCATTTAACATTTCCATTCCCCATTGATTATCATTACACAACGTGACGTCATTGTATAGTACTGTGTACAACAGAGAAGCTGTCAACACTATCTTCATATGGGTGAGGTGAATGTAGGCACATCAAATATTGTCTTGTTCAATGTAGAATACTTAATTTTGACATGCACCTATTTTCTTTCAGCGATACATCAATCACTTATTCATTTAATTGAGATTCCTATGCAGCGCTTTAGTAATTGTTCCTCCATGGTAATTGTTGAACCTGTGTAAGTAGAAGCGCAAATATTCATTGCCTTTTTTTTATAAATGTGTTGCTGATTGGTTGATTTCGTTTTGAATGGAACGATTGTGTTATACCGAGCAGCAAACTGCGACCTCTCGCGCACAGACGGGGGATAATCACAGAAGAGACGATGTCAAGACAAGATAATTCCTGATAGTTGGCTGACTTCCACTGTCTTCATATCAAATCACAACATACCTGTGAGACAACATCGTCTCCCATTCCTCCGCTCGTACGTGGACGTTGCGCTTTTGAGAGAACCGACAAAGGGCCCATTCATGCACGTGGACGTTGCGCTTTTGAGAGAACCGACAAAGTGCCCAATCATACACGGTCATTACATTTCTGGTGATAACAGCCTTGCAGCGACTTGAAACAGAAGATTGACAATTATCAGACTATAAATTCAACCCTGATTGATATTAATCCCTCTGTCTTGGTCTCTATCGAGCCTTGAGCAAAACGTAATTTATTTTCCCCGTTCATTTATCAAAAAGATGAGTTATAGACCTCATACACTTAGAAAACTACTGCGGAAGTTTGTCATTGTAGTTAGAATTTATAATAATAGGCAAAGCTGATTTAGCTTAAGTAAAGTTTAGTACAATCAGACATTGTCTCCCTCCGACTAATAAATCTGACGAATAACCTCAAACATCTGTTGCATTTTAGTCATGCGATGGCGGCGCAACCGCTCAACGTATGTATGTATGTATGTATGTATGTATGTATGTATGTATGTATGTATGTATGTATGTATGTATGTATGTATGTATGTATGTATGTATGTATGTATGTATGTATGTATGTATGTATGTATGTATGTATGTATGTATGTATGTATGTATGTATGTATGTATGTATGTATGTATGTATGTATGTATGTATGTATGTATGTATGTATATGTATGTATATGTATGTATGTATGTATGTATGTATGTATGTATGCATGTATGCATGTATGCATG
>CM067358.1:60945083-60947583 GCA_034190875.2 Urechis unicinctus | reverse complement strand
GCGTGTACAGCTCGGCGGAACAAGTGCGTTCTACGCTAAGAAAACCATTTCTGTACAACAATGACTGGTTAATAATGGTACCTTCTTTATTACGAGTGCCATTAGATGGAAAGTAAAAATAAGTTGCTGCAGCATATTCAATTATCGAATTCAGCCTTTGGTGAAAAGAGGTGTTTTTAAGGTCGACTTATCCTTTCATATACATTATGGCATGCGCACTGGAAATAAAATAACAGCGTTAACTTGACAGGTGCAGTTAATCTTGCTCTTGATCTGGGTATATGATTGATTGTTTATAACAAGAACATCACGGAGTTTTATTATCATGGACCTCATTAATCACGGTGGTGCTGTCTCGATGGAATCGTAAAAATAATTTCCATGGAAGACAAAAGAGGTCATTCATAATAACGTTGCCGTGTTTGAATCAGTTTTGCTGATATAATTTTATAGCTTGGATTTCTTCATTTGAAAATTAATAAACGGGGCACATTATTATTCCGTATTATGGGATAATACGGAATGACAAGAAACTAAAGGTGTTTTGAACTATATTACCAAGCTATTAGAACCAAGAACCGAGATGAGCGTAGTAAACATTACTTACAATCACTAAACTCTCGGATACAAACACATTTGTAATTGTTATAAACAGACACTCTTCAATAGGCTTGATTATTTATAGACGCCGTGTCTATGTCAAGCTTTGCTTCCACGCCTAGCAGTCACTTCGAAAATTTACATCGGCAGGTAACCCATGTATTAGTCACCATCTTCAGGAATATTGCAACGTCTCTTTATTGTGATCATCAATACCATATTCAAGCAAATATATGTGTAAACGTATTTTGTTTTGATAAATGAAGTTAAATGGTACAAAAATTTACTCTTCCTAAACCAACTGGCGCGTCGGTTTATATGAACGGAATTCTCCGTGGAGTGAAAACGTTGCTACGGATTACACGGCATTACAGATGTAAACCGGATTTTTATTGGTATGGTGCTCATTAAAAGACACATATCTTACCATTGATGTGTTTTTTGATAAGCACCAGGTCTCGTGAGACAGAGATACGGCAAAGTTATGATTCTGCAGTTTTACTATTTCCTCCAAGGCATTATGTTATTTTAGTAAAGAATAGAGTGTCGGTTGTATTCCGTCGAGGGCTATTTATTACTTACTTTAGTCTTGGCTGCCATGGAAATAATGCATAATGCATTCAACTACCATATGCCTTTTTCTGATGTTAAGTTTTATCAATGACACTGTCAATACAGACTCCATAGATTTATAATTACGTTATTTACTGTTATCTTATTTTGCTGATGCAGAAATGAATACCCAACGAACAGATAACCAAGCATGTAACACCAAGCGAGTAATCACGATGGTAGCTACGATGGTAGCAACGATGGTAGTAAAACCGAGTAACTTTTATCATGTGATATTGAAATATAGTATAATGCATCTTATGGATAGTTATTATCTTAATGTAGCTAATAATACCGCTAATAATGTCGTAGCTAATAATGTCTGTTGTATTTGCATTAACCATGTCTGACTTAGTTTGAGATTGTATGAGGGTATTTGGACGCGCGGCGACCGCTTACCAAGAGGAATACGAGTCACCTTCTCACTCCTTAACCGCAAATATTTATCACCATACAATACTTTGTACCCTCGGCGTTCCATGCGTGACAGACAGGATTTGAGTGAGCTCACAGTACGCTCAAACAATCATCGTAGTCGCAATTACAAACTCGGTCACATACTTTAAAAAGTTGATATCAGTTACTTGTACATGGTGATCCTATTGGTGAGTAACAAATCAGTTATTTTCTCTTGTTGTGCCATTGAACTGCGTAACTCGTGCATTTGGTGTTAAGGCATTCATCTAGTGACAGAAACGCCTATATGCCTTTTTTATTACATATCAGTTGCCCTGCGCTACGCGAGTGGATAATTAATCACTTCTCTATTTGGTAATTCAGATCTTATGGTCGTTATTGACGGTAACACATTCATGCATGAGCTTCGCCGATATATACCGATAGATAATAAGTTAACAGCTTGGACTTAATTAGGTATTATAAGGATAACTACTGACATATATTGGCACGCCATTGTCACTGTGTTCTTCTCAGTGTTGTTCTTTGATAACCACCATGGATTGAGAACAAAATAGCTATTATTCTATAAGCACCTCAGGAAAGTAGATCTGCTGGTCGAGATATTGTGACCTCAATATATGTCAGCAATACGTCGATAGTTGAATTTGTTAACTTTACGCGTAGCATACCATTGGGCGATTAAAGCAGGTTGTGTGTACTAAGATAAATTGTCCATACGCAGTTATAACCTAAACTCTGAATAAGCTACTGTTATACTGAATTAGCTAACAGTGGTGTTTTAGTTGCTACAGCGGTCTTATCACTAGTAACATTGTTCGCCCTCCATTTTTCAATTCTTCGCGACACAAAACAAACTCTGGGATGTTTA
>CM067358.1:60797583-60940083 GCA_034190875.2 Urechis unicinctus | reverse complement strand
AGTATTTTCAATAGTTTTAGATTTAATGACACATGCCCGAATTTTGGTGGGAAAATACTTGACACACATGTAAGAGGTAAGTGGCACCAGCACCTCTTCAAGCACATCCTACTTAATGGATCTTAGCACGGCCATCAGGGCAAAAGAACATCACATATTACTTCCAAATAAAGACCAATAGTGATATACATATATGGCGGGTATTACTTCAAAACATGCAGATAAGATGCTGTGTCTTAAAATGACAGACGCGTGTGTTCCTGTAGAATCGGTGTCATATTGTTTCTGATACCACCGCCATTCACGCCATATCTATTTCGTTAATACATTGATTAACCAAATAAGTCCATAATTTATGCATGTTACGCGTAGCTTTGAAGGCTGTTTCATCCAATAACAATTATTGATAAAATGATATAAGACATTGCTCCTCGTCATACTAGGTATATTCAGACATTTTATTCAAGAAATGAGCGATAACAAATACGATACATAACCATTCAAGCTATTGGATTTTAATTCCAATGTTCCGGAAAACAATTTGTTTCGTTTGAAACCGTTGTATTCTATTTATCTCCCAATTGCGTTCACCATTTTACGCCGTGCTCCTCAATTATTTTGTCATTGGTCCGTGAAAGTAGCTGTAACAAAATTGCAGCTTTCCCAAGTTTGTTGTCCAAAAAGCATAAGTTGCGTTTCTTGGTTGCTCGTCTTTTTTCTCTCTACAAATGACTAGCTTAGGCTTATCATAAAGACGTACTGACAGAGATGCTTCATGCTAAAATAGGAAGCCGTCATCAGCAGGAGCATTCTCCAATGCTGCGACACCATTGTCTCCGTAATCGACTGACTTCTTCCCTGTGCATTGCTGTGTCGACTACCGCCATGGGTTCCTTTCTTGCCCGCCAATGCATCATAATAAGGGACCACTTTCGCAACCGCAGACTTGCTTTCCACCAATCATCAAGCACCATGTCAGCCACACGCACTATTGTATTATTTACATATAATCGCTGACAGACCCTAGAGGGGCCGAGGCAATGGAAGGAGTTGGGGATGTGCAACAACTAGTAATGTGGCCGAATGATGCTGTGCGATGCAGCATTTCTATTGCTCTTACTGCAAGTGGCGCATTCAACCACGGGCCCTTTATAGATAGAACTGGTCTGTATTTTTGCTACTTCAAAATGATACACGTGTAATCTATGATTAAATATATCAAGGTATTCGGGATTAAACATTCAGCGCTAATGTTAGTGTTACACATAAATTCACAGTCAAATTAATCACAAGGACAATTCTCATCTGTCGCAAAACCTAACATCCATTGCATATCACACACTATTGGCCAGTAGCTTAAACAAATTGTGCAAAGCTTAAGATAACAACCACAAATTCACGTGTTCATTTACACACTCACTCAGCCAAGCGCGTGGCCCTAACACCTGCCCACCGTCAAACCCATTAATCAAACTATCAATAATGCAACGGTGTACCTGCCCACTCCCCTCCCGACATTCTCCATATAGTCGGTCATCAGCTGGAACATGCAACCCCAACATAACAACAGCGCGCTTCAACTCATCTGCTGGCATAGTCGGTGAGTTGAAAAGTATTTCTGATTATATTGTGTAATATGGTTTTGCCGACTTGTTCATATGATATCCGTTAGTGCTTCAGCCTCCAAAAAACTAACGGAATTGTCCTAAGCACTTCAACTCATCTTATGGCATAGTCAGTCAGTTGAGATGTATTTCTGATTATATTGTGTAATATGGGTTGGCCTTTAGCGGAAATGGGGGCCATCCCTCTCAGGCCCGGGTGCAGGCAGTCACACAATGCGATGCAAAACTGCTCTATTTATGATGATTACGTGACTGCTTTGGTTACAATCGTCGCTGTCGTTTGTTGTGCTGTCTATGACAATTCGGACATGTTTTTTGTCAGCATAGCGATAATGAGTCAGGCGGCCAATCGACCAATGTTGCCCATGTATCAACTACCATCGCATCATCTGTGCATGAATAATATCCTGTTCTAATGATATCATAAGTTAATACGACAATTAGATAGAACATCCTCGGTACCTCCTTATTTACATATGCTTGAGTATGAAATATAAATGGCTGTCCTTTCAGCAGCTGGTTGACTCCGAGCCGCATCCATACAACGAAAAGATCAGTACGCAAACCAGTGAGCATCCTCTTCAGGAAGATTACAGCGCCGCTTTATTTCGACCACCAATAATATATGAGTCTTAACATTTCTACATATGTTTTCAACGCATTTCGTTTTCATAAATGTTATTAACTGGTAACAAAATAAAATCCTTCATAGAAATAACATGAAATATTGCCATGCATAACACAACATTAAAGTTGTAGACCTCTGAATTGTCTTCGGTACGGTACTTATTAGACACAGCGCTCGTAAAGCGTGTGTTGATTGATGAGCAGCAGGTCTCATAAGACAGAGATCCGGCCAAGTTATGATTCTACCTTCTAACGCTCCCTCTCAGGCGTAATGTTATCAATGCAAATAATGGAGAGTCGGTTTGATCCCTTTGGGAGCTATTTATTACTGTGCCCAGCATTCCATGTGAATACAGCAATTTCAACACCGTATGCCATTTTGTTGTTGTTGTGATATATATATATATATATATATATTATATATATATATATATATATATATATATATATATATATATATATATATATACTGATGTATATATATATATATAGATATATATATATATATATATAGATATATAGATATATATATAGACATATCGATATATCTATATAGCAGATATATATAGATATATATATATATATACATATATATATATATATATAGGAATAGCTACATTATATATATATAAATCTACATATATATATAAAATATATATATATATGTCTATATATAAATATATAGCTGATATATATTATATATATATATATATATATATACAACAACAACCTCATATATAGATTTATATATATATATATATATATATATCGAAATATATATATGTATATATATTAGTGTATATATATATATATGTATATATACATGTATATTGTATATAAATCTATATATAAATATACTGTACATATATGTATATGTATATATATATAAATATAGCGTTATATGTATATAGTATATATATATTTATGTATATATATATATATATATAGTATATATATATATATACCAATATATATATATATATATATATATCGGTTTATTAGCGTGATGTATGGATATATATATATATATACATATATATATATATACATATATATGTCTCTATATATATATATATGTATATATATATATATATATATATATATATATATATATATATATATATATATATATATATATATATATATATATATATATATATATATATATATATATATATATATATTAATATTTCTATTTTCATATTTATATGATCGTATGTATTTGTATATGCATACATTGATATGTATACTCATTGTTCTGGGGTGGCCTTCCATACCTATGCTTATGTTACCAAATGATAGTTCCTTTGACCAATAAACTTCTACCTCTTAGATTCCGTGATGCCGCGCTCAAACATAGTCGGCCTGGTCCCATAGCGCTATTGACTAACACGAGGCAGTATTATTGACACTATACAAAGGAGGTGGGACATTTCTCTTTTGAAAGATCTTTCATTTCATCTATAGATTTGCGACAATTTGAGGATTTAGTGCATGAAGTTGGTAGGACAATAATGCAGACTGTGGATATTTGTGGTTTACTAATTTCAAGAGCGCTCGAAATTATCGCAGTATATGCGATTGGATAGTGTCTGAAGGGATCGAGAGTTTGAGATTGGTTTCAAAAGAATCCATCTAGTAAAATTTTCAACTTGTGGGATCAGGTTAGCTGGTATGGGATGATGTGTGATAAACTTAGCATCGATATCAAATGAGAGAGTATCTTCCCCTGAATGCAACTGGCTGTCTGCGCTGATGACGAATGCAAACGTTGTGCTTGTTGCTTTATACCGCATGAATCGTTCGCCAGGCAATTGTACCCAAGCGTTCAACATTTGTTTTTTCGATCCTAAAGGATCAAAAAGCGTGGAATAATGTGCTGTGATATTTTCTTTGTAATGCAATAAATAACATCGTCATGTGGCTTTATTTTGTGACATGGACAGCACCGCAGGGAATATCAAAGCCTCATTGGTACTGTCAATCTGAAATGATCATACGCAAGATGGTAATTAATCAACCTTATTTGTCAGAGGAAGAACAGATCAAAGTTGATAATTGCCTTAATATGGCGTCATACTAGATGACAAAACAGTTTCACGTGGAGCAAATGAGCTAGAGCCATGCTGTTGTTCATTAATAAGGGTCGTAGCACATGTCATTATCTTGCTCAAGCCATTGCTGTGTAACCATTATTGCAAACTATTTCTAAATTATTCTCAATTGCCAAAATTGTTTGAGCTATTTTCTCAACGTGAAAATCTCAGAATGTTCTATCCAGACCACTTCGTGCATCTGTGCAATGTCGTTTTACACGTCAGATAGTGCACTGTGTAATTGGCGCCCTGACATCGACTATGTTAGTATTACTTTTGATCACTGGCGAGTTATGTGGTCGGGAGTTTTGATGACTGAATTGTCATATAAAAGCATTATAAATGTCTATCATCGGGAATAATCTTTCGGACTCCGGGCATATATTTGAAGGTTGCCAGAGGCGTTTGCCATATATTGTAACATTAATGTTCGTTCAACATCATTTGCCCTTTTTTAAAAGGCATGCTTAAATGCTAAAAAAAAAGAAAATGAGGAATCATGGACAAATGGAATTTTGCTTCATTTCTTTTGTTCCATTCAAAAGTTTCGTCTGTGTTGTTACAGCAAGTGCAAAATGCCGATTTAGTGATGTCTGTCACGATTTGTCTTCGATCCGTCCGCGCATCACAATAGTGGAAGCGTTCAACATTTGCAGAGAAATAAAATAGCTATCAAAAGCTATAATTCCATCCTATAACAATACGGCGTTGCGCATTATAGAGAGAGAACTTCACATGGTTGCAGGTTAGTATGAAACATTTATATCTTATATCAATTGAAACATACCATTTGCTGAAATGTAATCACCATGGATCAAAGTCAAATATTGCAGCAATAGTATTAGAGTTATGCTTTAATGTCGGTAGGTTTTGTTTGATGAATGCAAATTTATCGGTCGCAATAAAGCCATGCAACATATCAGATATTTTGTTCACGCCGAAGTCTATAATATCAGTACTAGTCAACACTTAATAAAGGCGTGACCATTCCATTAATGCAACAACAATTACTATTATATGTGATGATTTCAGTCGGATTTAGAGTAGTAATGGCGCCGAAATAGGCGTCACCGTCTGAAACAAATGTTTGCTACTACGAAACGTTACATCCCAATAAAAACCTTGTGCACATATCTGTGAAATAATGGAGTGCAACCAGGATATATCATTTTTATAGCACAGATTGTCAACAGACGGAGCCTTCTGATGCTAACAAGATGTATGGCGGTATCGTAGCATATTTGTTGAGCCATAAGACAACACATCATGCATCTCGTCGGTATGGTCGGGAATCATTGGCAAATAGGACACAGACAGAATCGGCGGGGGAAGGGGGATTCCATAAGATGATATCTCACGTGATGAATGATGACAGGTATTGCGGCTCTTGATATTTACGATAGCACGCAAAAAGCTGATGCATCATTGTGAAAAAAAATTCCTATAACAAATGATATCTATATGATAACACACCTGCAGTTCTGTACATTATCGCCGCATTTTTCTACCCATACTCGGAACAAATAATAGCCGCAGAGGATGATTACCTGATGCAGTTTGATATCGTTTCAACTCTATACATGTTGGGGTGGGCATGGCGGCGACATCGCATGGAATAACGTAAGTCTGTAGTCGCTAGTGTAGTTAACATCCCTAATAGACCAGCATCGCACACCGCTACAGGCAGTAGGCTGTAGTTTTGATTAGCTGATGGAAGTAAAACATTGTAACATGGAGCACGTGGGTTCTTTTCTTTAGACTCACGACAATGACGGCAAAGCATGTGAAACAAAAGGCCCGTGAACGTTTAGTCGTCGGACTAGTAATTCATTCCTCAACTCTTAATATCCCAGGTGCGGTGCACAATGGGGAACAAACAGCTTTGCTTTCGCTTAAAGAAACCCCTTCCCATTGCGCTCATATCAGAGAGAAAGTAAGGGCCGCATGTGGTTGTGGCAATTTATGAGCATTGAGGCGGCTGACTTGATGATTGAGAACAATACGAGTCACGTGATCCAGCTGACCTCGTTGACCCAGGATGAGACGACGCATGCTTCTGATTGTATATAACCCAATCAAATATTTTACGAAACGACTCTCATGACTGAAGTTTAATTTCAGCAGTTCTAACTACATAATGGAAATAATATTTCAGCATATAGATAGAAGCATAACAGCAGCAAAGATAGCATAACAACAATAGAGATAGCATAACAGCAACAAAGATAGCATAACAGCAACAAAGACCTGTTATTTTAAAATTAAGTCTTAATTTAGAAACACGGATAGCATAGCTGACACCAAAAAGTATACGAGTGGTGGATCTATTTATAATGAATGACTGAGTTCTATTTGGAGACCATCATGTCTATGATGGCATCCCGCAAAGCTTCAAAATCGGATACGGTGACATAGATATTTGCGGATATTCTCGCATATATATTCCCAGCGTGGCTGATCAAAGGACACCATATCTTGTAGTTTTCATACAATTCCTTCAATGTAGTTACCGTTTCAGGCTGCAAGCATATATATATCACTATCACCATGTGTCTAGTTGGTTTCATATTTACAAATTCAACAATATGATTAAAAAATAAATAGCAAATATGCGCTACAATACATATACACACTTCTATTTGAACTTTGAACTTGAGTGGGGGCAGTCTAACAAGGCGCATGAATGGAGGGACCATATCACTTGGGAGATCAGCCAACTCTGTACCCCAGGCTTCAGTCAACATCGGCAAGCCAACTCTCCACAACTCCTCGGCGTAAGCATACTGCGTTTCCTGTCCGTAGCAAGCATACGGGACATTCAGTATAAACTCATCGTGTAATTTCGCCAAGTCGAGGGAATCACATCTTATAAAGAACATGTTCCAGATCCTAGCGTACTACCAATAGCATACACTAACAAACAATAAATGGCTGTACAATACCAAACACACCAATCAATTTAACCTCAAGGATTACAGCTATTACAATCCACCTTACCATGCCACCAATCCAATGGTGGAAATCCATCACAGTGGGACAGGTGAGATAGGGAGTATCATCGCGAGTACCTTGCTTGAAGAAGGCCTCTGGGTGACCCATGTCCACGTTGAAGGACACTATTGCGGGTTTTATGTAGGTGTGGTGCTGTGGCGCCACCCACTGGACAGCGCAGCCACGCGGAGTGTACACCCACTTGTGGAGATTACCTTGACAACGAAGGCACTCGGTATATCATCTTATACAAAGCTTGAACAACGTATTCAATGCATTGGATTCGTACGAGGTTGTTTTTCAGCTATTAACCGGTGTGTTGAATGTCCTGTCACATATGAGAATGTTTCTAGGTATAACGGAGCTGTCAGCTGTTCTGGTTACCCAAAAACAACACGATCAACGCGTATAATGTCTACCCATGGTAAAATTTCTGTGCATATGTTATCAAATGTGGGTCCGTTATAGCATGGATATGAGCCATTTTTTTTCAGACATATTACCAATGTAGAAATCGGGGGCCATCGTATCCAGGTCGAGGCGCACTTGACCTGGGCAGTGGGCGCCATCCACCAACACGAGAACACCACGTGATTTGCAAAGGTCGATCAGCCGCTGGAGCGGAAAGAGAATGCCGAAGGATGCGATGTGATCTAAAGGTGATACAGAGTAGATAGGAAGTATTAGTAATTGTGTTTGCGCACGCAGAGTGTTGGGTATTCAACGATTAGAATGGCTCGCTCTGATGAGCGGTACTTCAAGCGAATAGAAACATAACCACCGCTAGGGATGGTTATGGTGATATGACTGACCAATGAGAGCGAGCTTGATGGTTATGGTGATATGACTGACCAATGAGAGCGAGCTTGATGTTGGGGTTAGCATCCAGAGTATCCTCATACTGCTGGACGATGACGTCAGAGCTCGCGATGGGCAGAGCGTGTGGCATTATTACACTACCAAGGCCTGCGTGCAAGATTCCAACAGACAATTAGCCGATGCTTTTTCTATTGAAAATTTTCTGCGAGAAGGGTGTTTTTGATTACTGATAAGCGTGTTAAAAACAACATAACTGTATAACTGTATAAATACCTCTATACCCCTTTGCTGAATCGATGTGACAATACGACGAGGACAGAAAACTATAGTACCGCTGTGGAGTACAGGCCGATCAAACTAAAACAAGGGACAACTCTGACCTGGAGTGATGTCTTGAATCTGCCGCACGGCGTTCTTCATGGCACCATACGTCAGACTGTTGTATAGGATGACATCTCCGTCGCTGAAGCGCAGTGAGCGGAGTACATTGCTGACGCCTGTCGCGACATCCGAGCATCCATAAAACAAACTTAGATGCTTAGTATTCCCTAATGTGGCAATATCTTGGAGGTAGCATGCGGAGAGTTACAAAAAGGGCATAAGGCAGATGCGCACCAGCTTAATATGGATCACCCTACAGGCAACCATGGGCACGTATAATTAATAGAAAAGACGTCCAAGTAACTCACCAGACGTTGTATTCTGCACAAATGTTATATTTGCTGGATCACTCCCGAGAAATGGTGCTATGCGTGCAATCGCCTGGTGCCAGTAGTCTCTCGTAGTGAAGCGGATGAGCAAGTCGGGGTTACGATCCAATTCGGCAATAAGACTGCAATACAGGCTCCGTGCTTATACACCCTGCTTACTAAGACATTCGCCAAATATATATACAAGAGACCTGAAACTGGTAAAGGTTGAGGGATCCTACCCACCAACCAGCTCAAACATGAGCGAAATGGGCGATGATGATGATGATGATGATGATGATGATGATGATGATGATGATGATGATGATGATGAGGAGAGGAGGAGGAGGAGGAGGAGGAGGAGGAGGAGGAGGAGGAGGAGGAGGAGGAGGAGGAGGATAGCCAGTGGCACCATTCAAAGTGACTCGACACTGGTAACGAGAGAAATATATATCTCAAACCCGCACATATAGCAGATGACTTGCACATAAGGAGCTTCATTTAAAATACTCGATGAGACACATGTTTTTGAAACTGTGTTCCTGATGTGCATAAAAACGCCTCACGAAAATTCGACAACAGAAATTTGACAGGCCTACCAACATTAGTTCTAAAATTCCTGGAACCCATTCTACATGCTGGCAGATTAGCGAATTCTCCAGTCGAGAACAAAAAGACCGAGTTACGTCACACGGCAGGATGCATACGTCCATACCAGGCCACATGATTGGCTAATGCCTACGTCGCTTACAAATGAGAGTACTTGATAACCAATCAGGTGCCAATGATCGAATAAATGGTCAGGTATACTCTCAAACTCCGGGGAATTACAAAGATCACCTCAAGCAAACAAGGTGAAACAATCGAATGTCTAGCATATAGTGGTACTCATTAATACGATGCAATAAGGCACTGTACCCTATCAAATTAAACACTCACTTTGACTGCGCTTCCTGCACTTGCCGAGGAACAACTCCCCATGAACCATGGTTTAGGAACGTCACCTCTGCGTCCAATGTGAACGCTTCTTCCCTCATTGCGCTACCAAAAGCGGGTGGTGTCTGCTTCGTTTTCACCTCAGCCATAATTCTGTTTTTGCTTGGCTGAAATGTCGGGGAAAGTCTGTTACTGGACACGCATTCACTGAACCATGTGGATTATTTGAAACGAGAATGATCAGTGAAATAAATGCTGAGATATTGTTAAGCCTTACATTGCAGTCTCTAGTCGCTGCATCAACGCGCCGAGCAGGTCTATGATAGCATTATATATCCCCCGAAACTTGGGCCCACCCCGTAGGGCTGGGCAAACATGATCTTGTCAGACCCTTCATCGTTAAAAATAGCATGTGCCTCGGTGAACTGACCCAGACGGTTATAACACGCTTGTCTATTTGGAAAACCATGGGTCTGATCCATGACACAAATAAGTGTGGGGTAAAGGTTGTGTGCAGGCAAACATTGCGGCATCTTTGCATCAGTTGTACATCAGCTATATCTCTTACTTGGCTTGTCCGATCTTGGGAACGCATGAACGCATAGAATGACCATCACATGTTGCCTGTAGGGGTTCGTGGTAGGTATCAGACACTCTCTAAACAATGGCTGTAAGATGATCTCCGTTATAGAGACAATTGACAAATACCATGTTTGCAGTCATTATATGACGGTTGTTCAGTCGCAGGTGGTACCCACAATTCAGCCAACATTATTCTTTCGCAGAGCCTTTTGTCACTGTGTTACATCTTTACTCGTTGCCATGTGTCCAATATGTTCCGTAACACTATCACATTAATGGCCTAGATGGGAATTATATTTGTTTTCAGTGCAATCGCTCTTGTCCCTGATATGGCTTTGACGGGCGTAATTCTGCTGTCTAGCCGTAACTTATGTTTATCTATATGTTCTGCTCGTAGTATGTGACTTTTTTTCAAAGCTATGCAAGCAAAAGTTTTTACAGCTTTCAGAAATTGAACAAGCGAACTGATAATGGTAAAAGGAAAAAAGAAAAGTTCTATGAAGACACGTGACGAAAATAGCCACTGCGCGTCACCGAAACTGTTTTCGGTTCACTTAACTCTGCAAGGAGTGTTTGGATCGATGCTATGGCACTTCGTCCGCCGATAAGAGATGTCAAGAACTCAACGAACAAACGAAGTTTTTTTATATTTGATCGCCACCTAACGAATCAATTTGCAACACCCTGAAATACGCGCTGTCAATGATTTTTTAATCTTCGGATATCAGTCATACATTTCCTCAATCATAGCATGTTGCCGGTATCTTTGATCTCCGAGACAAAACGACTAAATGCGTGTTAAAGTATCACAACTCATCTAGGAATCTTGGTCATAAGACAATGAGGTGGTATTCAACTCGAGCAGGTTCCTTTCTTCTTTAAACCAAAGAGCTATGCTGGATCACTCCGACTAGCTATGTGGTGAATATGCCAATGATTAAAATACACGCCAGTCGTAAGGTGGCGCCATCATATAATCATCAAAAGCACATAGGGCTGGTGTTCCAAAGTCTAAGGGATCTTTCCCTTGAGTATTCTGATTGGTGGAGGCGACAACGCCCACGCTACTCATAGGTGGCGCGTTCACATATTTTTCCGAAAGTGGGCGCGAGTGAGCATAGCTTCAAGGTATGACCAAATCGGGGGCGTTGTCACCTCGACCAACCAGAAGACTCCATATCTTCAACAGACACCGGTTGGCATAGCTATACGCTCTTTGGTCATACAACCAATACTGATGGTTTTTGGACATGGTTCACGATTGAAATGATTTCGTGGGTAGGTCACTGATCATTGTCGGTGACGATATCTTTGGTAACGATTACATTTACAAAAAGTGGTATGATTCGTCTGAGGTATCAATTGAGCAAACGTTATGGCGTCTACTCTGTTATATCATGGGTAAAGACAACCCCGACCCACCTATATCAAAGGGCTAGTTTAACCTGCTTGCATCCGTGTGATTTGTATGTCACAGTGCCGTAGTTTACACGGGCTGTAGCTGTATTTGATTTGGATATCGATGTGTGTTTCTCTGGATCTGATTCTATCCTTAGTATTACCAAGCTATGACATATTTGAATGTATATTTAAATTGACAGGTCTGATGAATCACGGTCGAGTGAAAGTTTCTTATCCTCTCTTAGACGTCAAACGTCTAGATTTTTAGCACGTTGTGCGCTATTTGTTCATCGAGTGCTATTGCGACGTGACCCGAAATCAGTCACAACCTCTGCTGATGTGACCATTTGCAGCCAACAAAAACGACACCCTATAATGTGGATGTTGTGGTTTAGTTAGAAGCGTGGGGTGAGTGGGAGATGCATCATTAACAACTATATTCAAGCAGGCAATAGAGCCCTGCATTTCTTGATTATCGTGAATATTTCATCCTTATTCAAAATCTTGGTGGTTGTCGGGTACCAAGATTCCATATCTCTCGTCGTTTTTGCCATATAGTTTCTTAAGCAGATGTTTGTGCTAACGGAATCTGTGGCGTGACTCATGTAATACGCATCAGTTACAAATTGGCCACAAATGTGACACGTAATTTTGATTGGCCATTAAACAATACAATATCGATACATTATTTAATGGTTTGTGCTCAAACAAAAGTCAACTCATCTTGGAAATGAGTAAATGCGTTCCATATTTAAATAAAAAATATGCGCTCTAATTTTTTTTAGTATGAGCAATCAGAGGATGTAGTTCAGCGGTAGAGCGTTTTGCATGCACAAGGCCCCGGGTACAAACCCCGGCATATACACAAATTTTCCTTAAATCTTGCTTAACTACTTGGCGCCGTTAATCGCATTTTACTAGCAATATAGTTCCTTTATCGCTTGCGGTACTCTGGGAAACTGGGTGTACATCAGTTATCAATTTTTTTGCAAAATGCAACTCACTCAATAAGACACGTCACTAAATCAAGTAGCTCTACAGAATGTCTGAATCGACAAATATCCCCGTTCGACCGGAGCTATAGATCAAGAAGGGTATAGAGTAAGGGCTGCACAAAAGGCAGCTCACCAATTTCTAAAATGTGAGGCACCCCGCGAAACCGAGTAAATGTTGTCAGGGCTCAAAATCAACAAAGCACACGAGACTGTTGATATAGCGTCTCGATGGTCGACGTCTAGAGGCTTGGGGTGGCTAATGTTGAAAAAGCAACACGCTCCTCACAGGTGGTGAGTTCACGTATTTTGTCGGGCGAAAGGGCGTGTGACCAAAATAAAATGAGTTCAAACGTACGTTAACTATAATGATCTCGATCGAATTAATTTGAACGCGTTCGAATTCACGTTGGACGTGGTCGAATTCATTTTTGTCGCGATCAAATTCGTTTTTAAACGCTTTCAGAGTGATTTTGATCACGTGATCAGCAGAATTCGATCGCAATTATTAGAATGTAGAATTTGATCGCGACCATTATAATTCTATCACGATCTTTAGAATAAGGGTACGCTCAAAATATCTGTTTTAGCCCCCAAAGCCTGAATACCGCTTCATAGCAGATTACATTATGACAGGGTACCATCATGATCACAGGTTCATATGGAGTTCTATACATGCTTCTCCATTTTGAAGCTGACCATTATGATGACCGATCATAACGCTTTATACACTACAATGCTGGCATAGACTATAGCGACCAATAAATAGCGCGGGAGTAGTCTGCTTTTAAGAGCACTTCAATTAGAGGCAATAGATTAAAAAAAAACACTTGATTTGAGTGGATCAAACTATCACGTTACATCACCATTGTTCTATGTTTAGTCAAGCTCGCTCGGGCCGTTTGTTTAGCTATACGAACGAGCAATAGTGTCTGAGAAAGAATTCTTGAAGCGCGATCGAGGCAGGAGCAGCACAGTGTGACGTCACATCTCTGATAACAGTCTTCACGGGCTTCTTAACACTTTTTCTGTGTAGCATTCTAGTCATGTCTGAGAGGTGGTATCTCAGGTACCATGAACAGCATAAATATCCAATTTACATGTTTACTTAGAGAATGACTGGGTCCACACCATTTGGATGATTCATCAGTTAGAAACGTTTTAAAGACAAAATACCAGTCCTTGTCTTGTATAGCAATGCAAAGGGGACCCCCTGTTGTTGGAGCCTGAATGGTTATTATGGCACCTTTTTACGGTCGTGACGTGCGCTAGGATGAGATTATGATGACATCATGTAGTTCTATGGTGACATCATCAGCTAATAGCCTGCCCACTAGTGGGGCGGGCGATGCGCCGGTTTCATGAAGTATTAAGAGTAGCGTGCGAGCGACTGGCGGATTGTTTCCAAGTGAAGCGTCAATGTTGGTATTGTTCTGCGTATTATTCAGTGAATCCTTGCTTTCACCGGAACAAAATTGGTTTTCATTGATGTAAAGCAAACGCCAAGAGATTATGGAAAATATTTATTGTTCTCAGCTATCGGAATGTTCCCACGGTGAACACCACAAAAATGTAGAACAGGATGCGGAACACAAGCCCATCACGAGGTAGAGTTGACGAAATGAGGACTATCAACTCACCCGACCCGATGCTAAGAGGTGTTGAACACAAAGGGACACAGAAGGTGGTACATCAACACAGAAGGTAGTACATCAACACAGAAGGTAGTGCCTCATCACACAAGGTAGTACCTCATCACATAACTGACTCAATTCTAGGTAGCACTACATGGCCACCTCTATACACAACTCTCAAAGGCTAATCCTTAAAGGCAGAGCGAAGGAGTGCGAGAGTGGGGAGAGTCAGATGGATGGAGAGAGAATGAGAGAGAGAGAGAGAGAGAGAGAGAGAGAGGAGAGAGAGGAGAGAGAGAGAGAGAGAGAGAGAGAGAGAGGGAGAGGGGTGGGGGTGGAGAGAGAGGAAGAGAGAGATGGTGATATTCACAACCAGCCCCATATTATCAGTCACCACTACTCAAAAACAGTGACGCAAAATCAGAACGGTTATACATAATTTACAGAAAGCAATATAAAGCAAACACTCCATAATCAGGCTGTCCGTCGTCAATAAGTAAACCAGCTTCCGCATCCAATGTGTGTTGCATCCCTACGTCCGGATGTCAACACGGCGGCACAGATGATTGTCTGCCAGTCGCCTTTGTTTTCACTTTCGTCTTCAGTTAATCGTCACGTGCTTTGAATTCGGTATCAGTTCCGCATGTTGTTCAAGTGCATAGACCGAAACAGCTTCCATAAGCTTCTGAAAATAATTCCGTAGATTCTTATTCCTGGGTTGATTGCTCTCAGCAGCACGTCAATTTTCACCCGGAACACAGATACATGTCACTGTGTATACCAATTCCATAACAAATGTAACACTCTTGCTTAGACAATTTCAGTCATTACAACATTCAATACAGATGGCATTGTTTCTAAATTAGTGAATCGATGGTACCCCCAGGCTACTCGTGTCACCTTGATCGTTTGAGGTTGACACGTGACTCGGCCATCACGAGTCATGATCCTCTTAGATTTTCCACATCATCAGAGCGCGCTACTGCTTCGCGTACCTATATACAAACGCCTTTAACAACCATTCATCTGACACTTATTGCAATTCAAGATATTCATAATATTCGTAGATTGGATTAGATACTATCACTTTTACAACAAACTGTAAAGCAAACTGAACGTGTCGTATACTTAATTATAATATTTTCATGAGGACAGAATGCATTTCGCAAATATATTCATAATACGAATATGGCAATATCTGAATATGCACAAATATTAAACAGTGTTCATATCAGTGAAAACTTAAGACAAATTATCAAATTGACAAAGAGTCATCGCATCTCATGATTTTCAAAAGCATTGATAGACATGCGCAACAGCCTGTGTTGTATATAATCTGCTATAATGTCGTATCATCCCCCACTCCCAAAGAGCCATCAAGCGGCGTCAGGAAATGGACGCAGAGGATTCACCATTTACGCCGATGGCAACTGTTATAAGCAAGACGGCATTTCGCTCATTCATCGGGACGGCCTTAGAGCCGAATATCCTCAGGTCACAGTATTTGGATGCTTGGAGCCTTTTCAAAGCCCGTCGTAATGGCGTCATCAAACTAATGTGCTTCCTCTTTCCACCAAGCGTGACTCTCAATATGGAAAATAGATGCCCTATCCCTGCGACCTTATTCGTTCCTGGGTAGAGCACGACCAATTTGCCACTCTCACCCTTTTCATGCCAGGCCTCTGACGAGTCAACTGCGTTAACCACTGCCATACAGTTATCAAAATAAAGGTCTTTCTCCTTATGGTGATAGTGAAATTCTCTCGATTCAATGCGACCCTCCACGCCTTGATCTATATTCGTCTCGAATTTGCGGCACAGGGAGTCGTCAGTGGGGTTGGTCGACATGGGCTCCATGGCAACTAAGTCGCCATTACTATCTCGGACTTCATTGCGGATGCGTGTCCGGACATCGGAGAGTGCAATCAAAACCACGTCGCAAGCTGATTTCTTAGTTTCGTAAAAGCTAAACTTGCATTTTCCAATGACGTGGTTTTCATCGGGCGAAGTAATTGTTGCATCAGGGTGAATCGTACCATGTCCGCAGCTTAAAAAGTGCTGTCCTTTTCTTCTGATGTACACATACGCACCAACGCAACAAGAAATACCATTGTGAATCAGGGCGCTGCCCGGAGCAAGAGTGTATTCAATCTCGGGGTCTTCAACTTTCAATAATTCTATAGCTTCGGCCGCCTCTTTTGCACCAAGATCGGCGCAGTCAACCAGAATCTGTTCAAGATCAGTCCGTATTTCCCTCTCCGCCGGCAAATCGTTGGCCTTCGCGTCGTAACCAACAACGACTTGTTTTGAACGGAAATAGAAAATCATAACCCAAGAGATGTTAAAAAACAGCTTGGTTATTTTCTGCTTCTTACTTGAGCTAAGGAAAAGACACGAATCGTCTTCCTCTCTTTCTGATTCCTCGTCGTCAGAGTCGGCCTGGTCCATGTCATCTTCTGCTGGGAATGTCGTCTGGTTGTCCTGGACCGGCGGTGGCCCTGGCGGCGAACCACAATCCGCCTGTTTCCATTTCTTGGAGACACCGTGACCCACGTCGTTATCCGCATGCCTTCTCACCGCGAGGTGCTGGTGTTCCGGAAGAGTACCACTCTCATCCTTATCTTTCTCTTCGCTTTCCTTATCGTGATCTACGTTTCCATTTTTCAATCCAGAATTTGCTCTATCTTCATCTTTTCCTGGCAACTCCATGATTCTTGATTGCCGATATAAACTAACGAAACACAGTAGAGCTGTAATGAATATAACTGTAACCACTTTTTCCTCTAATAACCACAACAGAAAGGGGATTCCATTACATCCCCCGTGCTTAACCAGGTGGTTATTAGAACCCGCCCTGGCGTCCCGCCCACTGGGATGGTCGGCGGCTTCCGAGCATGACTGGTTTTCGCGAGACCGCACCCGGGCAAAGCGTCTCGTGACCTGCATTAATTCATGCCGATCTGTTAAGCGATCGATATCTCCAACCGCAAGAAGGCTTGCTTTCCTGGCAGTCAGAAGTTCGTCAGTCACCAGGATATCGTCCACAGTTGCTTGTGTTTTGGCATGACTCATTGTCAACCCCACATATCGTATGTTCCCCAGTCTGGCCGTTAATGGCCCTTTTCTTATTCTTCCACCACACCCCCCCTTACTGAAACACTGAAGCATATTAGCATTACTCAAGTCGTTATTTTCCATATAGACATTCGATGTTGCATCGTGTACGCTCATATCAATATTGCCAACGATAAAGTTATCCACGGAAATCTCCACATCGAAATCAGGTCCCATTTTAAATGTATACATGTGCGGGTCTCGTTTAGGGATGTGATTCATATCAGCAATGATGGAGACACTGGATGAGTTATCCAAATGCATCACAAAACGTACGTATCGGCTGTACATTGGTCCAAATCCACAAACCACAGGACCCATGCTCAGCGAGACATCGGAGTCGCAGAAGCTGCTTCGTATACAGCGGTTAGACTTATAAAATGCCATCTCAACAGCCGAGCAATTGTCGTTTTGGGTCGATGCAGAAATGGAATCGAATTTCACTGAGTACTGTACGATTATCTGTTTATGTGAAAAATGTTGATCGGTGAATCGATGAGATAACTTGGTGAATACAGTGAGCGGCTCGTCAGCGTCAGTACTTGTGAGGCCAAGATGGGTTCTATCACGAGAAGCTGAGAGCTTCAGTCTTCCACCATGATCATGAACAACACTCCATCTTCTCTCCCAATAATCATAACTCGGTTGTACATCATCTCTGCATGTTGATTGGCAAATAGTGAGATATACCCAATAGCCAGCATAATCCACCTGCTTCCATGTAAACCATTTAGTGTTCAATTGAGGTGATGTGGAATTATCAATAACAGGGTCACTACGAAACAACCCCCGGGGGTCACAAAGCCTCTCCCCAATCATCCAAACTCCCCTGGTTTGGGGGCTAACTCCCACTGCGTTCTGGCTTTGAAAATAGAGATAATATGAAGTGTCTTTGCGTGGTTGTTTGGGGCGAACCATGGCCACCTGGTGAAAAGCCGGCTGGTTATCACACCAGTAGGAGTAATCCAGTCGTAGGTAAGTACCTTCCCACCTATACCCATCGCAGTCACTGGTGCTGAATGACCTGTTGTCATTTTGGTAGATTTCCAGTGTGTAACAGCAGTCGATGAACGATTCCCTTAAATATACAGTCCCGGTGACGAACTGATGGCTTATGACGAAGCAGGCCAGGCAGATGAGGAGCGCCATGACTCTGAAGCTGTGTCAGTGCCCTCTGTCTGAGGCTGTGTCGGCGCCCACTGTCTGAGGCTGTGTCAGCGCCCACTGTCTGAGGTGTCAGTGCCCACTGTCTGGGGCAGTGTCGGCACCCACTGTCTGAGGCTGTGTCGGCGCCCACTGTCTGAGGCTGTGTCGGCGCCCACTTTCTGAGGCTGTGTCGGCGCCCACTGTTTGTCGGCGCCCACCGTCTGAGGCTGTGTCAGCGCCCACTGTCTGAGGCTGTGTCGGCGCCCACTGTCTGAGGCTGCGTCGGCGCCCACTGTCTGAGGCTGTGTCGGCGCCCACTGTCTGAGGCTGTGTCAGCGCCCATTGTCTGATGCTGTGTCGGCGCTCACTGTCAGAGGCAGTGTCGGCGCCCACTGTCTGAGGCTGTGTCGGCGCCCACTGTCTGAGGCTGTGTCAGCGCCCCTGACTGGGGCTGTGTCGACTAAGCAGTGCGCCGCAAACAGCTTGGTATGGGAGGCTATGTGATCGATTATTCATCACCAGCAGGATTTTCGTCAGAAGACTTACACTCATTGATATTCATTCATTCATTTACATGGTCAAAGATACGGTCTATGTCAAAGATACGATATTTATTAATGCGTGTCTTATGTAACACCACAATATATTCGTAATCACAGCATTTGAACAATAGCTGTACGAGATACTTGTTACAGCAAATGGCTTTCCATGGTTTGTTGTATGAGCATTCTTGGCCCAGTGCGCTATCCATGGCAAAATTATTTGACGCTACGCCAACACATAACGTGCTACCCGTAGAAGCCCGTGTGTAACTGTAAAGAGATCGGGCCCAGTGATTACTCGAGACCACCTAAGTCACCCAGTAATAGGTATTTTCACCTCCAATCGATATTGCAGGTTACACAATCTCCCTTGAAGCCAGCTCATTTGACACATCTACAGGAGGAAGAAGTAACAGTTATTTAAAATATGTCACCAAACCATACATGGTGTTTCGTAAATCAGTCGTATGAGCATCACATAGTTCACCGTGTTATCAGCTGGTCAGAGTCTGGAGTAGGCACGAAGACAAACAAAATAACGACCGATTCTTAACGCCCTATGGTTAGCAAAAAAACACTACACAGTAGTTTCATGGAGGTAAATGTAGTGCACCGACAAAGATCTGTAAAGGACATGCGTAGCTGCTCGTAGCGTTCATGTTTACTTGGACTACATTCCGGAAAACCACGCTATGTGGTTGTATGATGCGAAAAACCTTATTGCTTCGAATTGCATAGCATCGATGAAACACTGCCAGTTATCATCGTGGTAACAACAAACGTTCGTACGTCGAACATACAAAGTTAATCCATAACGAAAGCGCACTTGATGTAGTCGTTCCACACACAGGTGGTGGTCTGCTAATATAAATGATATCGACGACAGCAACAATCCTGGTCTCAGGCACAGGTGTTAGCATTGGCACTGCCGTAGCTATCTTCAATGCATACAGAAACCCAAGAGAAGAAATGGAATCTCGCTTGAACCATCTTAAGTCCCGTTTACGAGCTTGTCCCGCCCCATATCCTTTGAAAATATGTCATTATATCTAACACAACCACCCTCCCTAACATTTGCAACCACTAAAATTTAATTAAGGCATTATCTTTGTAACCAACAATCAATAAATTCATTTTAGCGCGGACCTTCCCATTCATTTTACATGATCAATTGGTCCAACGATGATTTTTTTACTTTTTTTTTGGCCCCTTTTTTTGTAAAGTAGAATGACATATTTTTCAGTGGATATGGAGTGTGTAAGCGGGACTTTACATGTTTGAAGCGAGATTTTTGGGTGAGCTTGATGCTAAATCGTTGCCCCCCGTTGGGTTTCGGTATGCATCGAAGATAGAAGCGACCGGTCCATTGCTAACCTCTGTGGTCAGAGGCACCAGTGCTCTTGGGTAACCACTCCATACTGTTGGATGACCACAATGAATGAAACTAGTGTCTATCTCTTAGTTGCGCTTAAATATGTTTTTCACTCTGGTCTACTCACTTGTGTACTTCTATTATGCCCTGTTTTATTGGACTCAACGCATAGTGCTAGTGGGGCCTTGAAGTTTCTGAGATGTTTCATCATCGCCTCGTTGAATGTTCCGCACCATACCATCTGCTGCTGAAATTTCGCGAGTTGGTCACGAAAAAGACACCGAAAAGATTCCAATAGCGCACCATACCATCTGCTGCTGAAATATCGCGAGTTGGTTACGAAAAAGACGCCGAAAAGATTTCAATAGCGCACCATACCATCTGCTGCTGAAATTTCGCGAGTAGGTCACGAAAAAGACACCGAAAAGATTCCAATAGCGCACCATACCATCTGCTGCTGAAATATCGCGAGTTGGTTACGAAAAAGACGCCGATAAGATTCCAATAGCGCACCATACCATCTGCTGCTGAAATTTCGCGAGTTGGTCACGAAAAAGACGCCGAAAAGATTCCAATAGCGCACCATACCATCTGCTGCTGAAATATCACGAGCTGGTCGCGAAAAAGACGCCGAAAAGATTCCCATAGCGCACCACACCATCTGCTGCTGAAATATCACGAGCTGGTCGCGAAAAAGACGCCGAAAAGATTCCTATAGCGCACCACACCATCTGCTGCTGAAATATCACGAGCTGGTCGCGAAAAAGACGCCGAAAAGATTCCAATAGCGCACCATACCATCTGCTGCTGAAATATCACGAGCTGGTCGCGAAAAAGACGCCGAAAAGATTCCCATAGCGCACCATACCATCTGCTGCTGAAATATCACGAGCTGGTCGCGAAAAAGACGCCGAAAAGATTCCCATAGCGCACCACACCATCTGCTGCTGAAATATCACGAGCTGGTCGCGAAAAAGACGCCGAAAAGATTCCTATAGCGCACCATACCATCTACTGCTGAAATATTGCGAGTTGGTCGCGAAAAAGACGCCGAAAAGATTCCAATAGCGCACCATACCATCTGCTGCTGAAATATCGCGAGTTGGTCGCGAAAAAGACGCCGAAAAGATTCCAATAGCGCACCATACCATCTGCTGCTGAAATATTGCGAGTTGGTCGCGAAAAAGACGCCGAAAAGATTCCAATAGCGCACCATACCATCTGCTGCTGAAATAACGCGAGTTGGTCGCGAAAAAGACGCCGAAAAGATTCCTATAGCGCACCATACCATCTACTGCTGAAATATCGCGAGTTGGTCGCGAATAAGACGCCGAAAAGATTCCAACAGCGCACCATACCATCTACTTCTGAAATATCGCGAACTGGTCGCGAAAAAGACGCGGAAAAGATTCCAATAGCGCTATGCAAAAAATGGGAATTCCCCGAAGGCATCCATATCTTGTCAGCCGATTTCTCACAACGTGAATTCATTGACAAGAAAACTTCCGTCAATAATTCCCGATTGTGAATCATTTTCTTGCTGTTTGATATAAATGCAAACTTTCTCAAACTCAATGCATTTGTTTATAATGCGTAGGTTTAACAAGTCGTGGTGACATTCACAATTGTGGCAAACATTTCTACCCCTTACCAGTAATATTGTAACATAGCAACCATTTACAAGTGTGTAAAATGTTGATTGTAAGAGCGTCAACTGAATTGTATGATTAATTTTGATGTCGATTACGTTACTTCTGGCTAAATCGATGCGAAGTAACGCGTCGTAATTTCGTCGATAATTTTTTAATCTCCAAAAAAAGGTTTACATTCCCGGGTATATTAATATAATTGAAAACTTTCAAAATTAACATTCCTGCAACAACAATGCTTAGATTTTCCCAATGTCCCAGGTTGCCAAAAAGCGGTTACGGTGATCACATCCAAAACGTCTGGAGGAGTCAGTATATATGTGTGTCGATATGAGGAAGGTGAACAAGGCCTTAAAGAGGGTAATGCACATCATGTCCATACAAGATGACCTCATCGAACACCTCTACGGAACCACACAATTCATTTGTTTTGCCCTCCACAGAGCTACACAATTCCTCCAAGGAGCCAAACAATGCTTTTGCTATGGCCTCCACGAAGCCACACAATGCTTTTGCTATGGCCTCCACGAAGCCACACAATGCTTTTGCTACGGCCTCCACGAAGCCACACAATGCTTTTGCTACGGCCTCCACGAAGCCACGCAATGCTTTTGCTATGGCCTCCACGGAGCCACACAATGCTTTTGCTATGGCCTCCACGGAGCCACACAATGCTTTTGCTACGGCCTCCATGGAGCCACACAATTCTTTTGCTATGGCCTCCACGAAGCCACACAATGCTTTTGCTTTGGCCTCCATGGAGCCACACAATTCTTTTGCTACAGCCTCCACGGAGCCACAAAATTCTTTTGCTTTGGCCTCGGTTACTGCTTGAAGAGGACAGCAATCGCAAGGATGACAACTCTCTGTTAAATTTGTACTTGCGTATTTATAAACTATCATGGGTAATTGTAACTAAAATAATGATAAACTTCATGTGTTACATAATAATGCGATGGATACAAGGGGACTAGTGTTTTTGTAAGTTGTGGGTAATTATTTGCAAATTGAGGAACTTAGAGGACATAGGTTGGTTACGGTTGCGAAGGCATCACTTTTCCAGTCGCCTATAGTTTGGAATGCATCTACTGGGAGACCCTAGTGCAAGGTCCACGACGCACCACCACGTCGGAAACTGTGGCCAGAATACTTGCGTATATCAGTGCCAAGCTGACGAAGAGTTGTGCGCAATTTGTGAAGAAAAACAGGATAGCGCTTAGGTCAAACTGAATTAAGCCTTCGATGTCATCGCCGATTTGCCGAATTTGTTTGGAAAGAGAATTAAAGATTTAATATTGCCCAGACATAAATGAGTTTATTAGTCACATATTCCACTTTTGAACGAACAAAGTGGGCACGGGACAGTAACAAACAAAGACAGTCAGCTCAGCTGCCAAAACTTTAAATCGAAACCGAAATGAGGTGAGGCATGAGAGTAGACCCAACCAGCAAGTGTATGTTGTGAACAACAATGTGATCTGGCTGTTATAGTCTTTTGGGCTAGAATGAAGTGAGCTAAGAGATAAGACCCAACCAGAAAGTATATATATATGCGGCATTAAAGTGTATGTTGTGGTGCTATATTGCAATTAGCGCACGCCCGCTCAGTAGAGCACAACAGGCCGCCCGACAGAGTTTGTCCGTGTAAACAAATGGTTTCCTGACGTCTTGACACCTCTTACTGAGTTCAATTCGCAGCGAGCGGGAGGTCGGGTAATTAATCCCTGCATCAACCATAAATCTGGTGCGTACGATAAGAAAGCTTCCAGGCTGTAATAACGCATCTTAAGTAATTTACAATTATTGAACCCCAACGTTTAAAACTTCTAGTTGTTTGAAAACGTCATAAAATGCATGGCCAAACACGGTGGATAGTTACTTGAGGTATCTTAGAATGACGCATGCACAGAAGACTGGTTACTAGATCAATATTCCGAGAGCGTGATCATGTAGAGCAGCAGACCGAGTTAATTGAAGTACGCACCAGTATATATTTGGGATGTGAAAGTTGAACATGGAATGTTTATTCGTTATTGCACTCATCCAATTGTAACTGTATAGCATTTTCTGTTCTATATATTCAAGAAGCAGCCCATTTATCAGGTCCGCAAACAATATTAGGGTATTGCTCCCCTATGCCTCTCGCTCCAAATATACAGCGGTTTTTTCCGTAGCAGCCTCGCGTTTTCGAAAAAAAACCATGCTGCACTACCTGACCGGTGCGGAACTGACCAGCATTTGAGTGAACGGTATCCATGCATCAACATACATCTTGCTGGTTGGGTCTCCTCTCATGCCTCACAACATACAATTGCTGGTTGGGTCTCCTCTCATGCCTCACTACCAACACTTGCTGTTTGCACTGAGTCTCAACTACCAAACTTGTGGTTGGGTCTCCTTCTCACGCCTCAAGAACCAACACTGCTTATAATTTGACTCACAGTTTACTGGATTTCGTGTGGCGGCAAAGGATGCGTGAAATTTAGCGTCAAGTGTTTATGTCACTTGGAAGACTGCCTTTTGAGACTTAAATTGAAGTGCAATTAAAGGCTGGCAGCTTGGGCCTCAGAGACGACGTGATTATTGGAATTACAAAGGAGTCTGTAATCCTTGATAATTGGCGGACGCAAAATGAGGGTCTCTTATCTGCGTGAATGTCTGAGTGCAGGATGTTTAATCATTCCGTATACGGGCCGACTGTTAAAACCTTAAATTGGACTGATAAACATTTGAATTTCACGGCTTTGTTATCTTTGACACTTTAGTTGGTTCCTGAGTTCGCCTTGATAATTTGAATTTGTCTAACCGTCAGGTTCATGCGTTTGAATGCGTTTGACACGTGGTTGAGATCGTATCGTTGGTAAAATGTTATATGGTTGGAATAATGAATGAAACATGCGTGTGAAAATCATGTGTGAAATAATTGCATGTAAAAGTGGTTATGCATATAAAATGAATATAGGCGTCCTGTTCTGAGAAGATAGTATATGGCTAAAAATAATATGACATTGGTGGAAAAATTTCTAAATGCGAAATATGTACAAAGAATACTATGAAAATGAATCAATGAGGCTAGGTAAACATAATTCGTAATTGTTTCAGAAATGGTAATGCTCATCTTCCGCGCCACATCCTTGCGTCCTCGAAGACCCACTCATATTTTTCGCCAACAAACATTATATTTAATACTAAATTTGTATATGGAGGATATTTAACCTCGAATATTTATCAAATTTCTCTTTTCCCATCCTTGCATGATAAGGTTTGTCGGATACGGAAGGTTTAAATTTAGGCGATAGTGGGAGGGGTGTTTTTTTTGTGTTGAGGAGGTACTTATGCGCGACGGAAGGTCCAAATGAGCAATTATAATTTTACAGTCAACTTATTTTAATGTAATATATGAGTGAGGTACTTACCAGTGGTAGAAGCTGAAAGGGGGTATGCGGTCGTCATCTCCGATGTCTTGATAGCGCCAGGTCGCTAGTCCGCCTTAGTTGAGTCTAGTGGAAGAGGCCGATGTACGCTGCCGTTGCCCTGGATCATGATCGCGTCGTAGCTTGCGGCCTCGTATCTCTTCTCTCGGCGCGTGAAGCAATTGCCAGCTTTCTTCTCTAACGTAAGAGCGTGTAAGCGTCAGGAAAATATGTACGTTGACAACAGTGGAAGTTGCCAACTCCCCGGACTCTCACACCAAATGTTAAGCTAGATTTTCTAAGCTTTTCTTGCTTATGCACGCTCTTCGTTATAGTACCTTTACTCACTGCCTGTAGTTGCTGGAGTGAGGACTCGCTTTGATTTTCTCTGGCAAGAATCTAGCTTAACAACAGCGCACCATACCATCTACTGCTGAAATATCGCGAACTGGTCGCGAAAAAGACACCGAAAAGATTCCAATAGCGCTTTGCAAAAAATGGGAATTCCCCGAAGGCATCCATATCTTGTCAGCCGATTTCTCACAACGTGAATTCATTTTCTTGTGTGAACTGGGCTGTTGTGTGTCGTCGCAATCATGCGGAGATCAGAGAGGTATTGTTTTGACCTTGACAACAAAACTTCCGTCAATAATTCCCGATTGTGAATCATTTTCTTGCAGTTTGATATAAATGCAAACTTTCTCAAACTCAATGCATTTGTTTATAATGGGTAGGTTTAACAAGTCGTGGTGACATTCACAATTGTGGCAAACATTTCTGCCCCTTATCAGTAATATTGTAACATAGCATCCATTTACAAGTGTGTAAAATGTCTATTGTAAGAGCGTCAACTGAATTGTAAGATTAATATTGATGTCGATTACATTACTTCTGGCTAAATCGATGCGAAGTAACGCGTCGTAATTTCGTCGATAATTGTTTAATCTCCAAAAAAAAAGTTTACATTCCCTGGTATATCAATATTATTGAAAACTTTCAAAATTAACATTCCTGCAACAACAATGCTTAGATTTTCCCAACGTCCCAGGTTGCCAAAAAGCGGTTACGGTGATCACATCCAAAACGTCTGGAGGAGTGAGTATATGTGTGTCGATATGAGGAAGGTGAACAAGGCCGTAAAGAGGGTAATGCACATCATGTCCATACAAGATGACCTCATCGAACACCTCTACGGAACCACACAATTCATTTGTTTTGCCCTCCACAGAGCCACACAATTCTTTTGCTTTGGCCTCCAAGGAGCCACACAATGCTTTTGCTATGGCCTCCACGAAGCCACACAATGCTTTTGCTATGGCCTCAACGGAGCGAGACAATTCTTTTGCTACGGCCTCCACGAAGTCACGCAATGCTTTTGCTACGGCCTCCATGGAGCCACACAATTCTTTTGCTATGGCCTTCACGGAGCCACAAAATTCTTTTGCTTTGGCCTCGGCTACTGCTTGAAGAGAACAGCAATCGCAAGGATGACAACTCTCTGTTAAATTTGGAGGCCAGAAGGACTTGAGTATTTATAAACTATCATGGGTAATTGTAACTAAAATAATGATAAACTTCATGTGTTACATAATAATGCAATGGATACAAGGGGACTAGTGTTTTTGTAAGTTGTGGGTAATTATTTGCAAATTGAGGAACTTAGAGGACATAGGTTGGTTACGGTAGCATTGCGAAGGCATCACTTTTCCAGTCGCCTATAGTTTGGAATGCATCTACTGGGAGACCCTAGTGCATGGTCCACGACGCACCACCACGTCGGAAACTGTGGCCAGAATACTTGCGTATATCAGTGCCAAGCTGACGAGGAGTTGTGCGTAATTTGTGCGCTTCGGTCAAACTGAATAAAGCCTTCGATGTCATCGCCGATTTACCGAATTTGTTTGGAAAGAGAATTAAAGATTTAATATTGCCCAGACATGAATGAGTTTATTAGTAACATATTCCACTTTTCAACGAACAAAGTGGGCACGGGACCGTAACAAACAAAGACATCAGTCAGCTCAGCTGCCAAAAGTTTAAATCGAAACCGAAAATGCCCGCTTCACAAAGCGCGCGAAACCGGGCTCGGCGCCCCACGACGAGTGCGGCAGAGGTGTGTAGGAACGACCAGCCTCGCTATGGAGAATGTTGCCAGCTCTTACAGTCTCATCCGTCATGTCCGGTCTGTTTGCCGTCGAAAGATTCACATCGCCGAAAATTATTATTCAAGCCAGGCAAAGTTGATTAATGATTAATTTATTATCAAGACAGTCGATTAAAAGAACATATATCACACTGAATAGAATATTTCAGGTGAGCTACGTAAGCATTTTCGAACTAAGTACGGGTAGTGCTGCATGCACTCCCTCTTGACAAAGTGATAAACACTAAAACAGATAAATAGCCCCCCAACAAGACGTCTGAGTATATATTTATATCACCGTTCGACCGGAGCTAGGTGATAAATAGAACCTGACGTTGGTCTTTTGGGCTAATTTGAAATGATCTATAAATTGGGGCTGTCTATTTGGCTTAGTGACCTAGTAAAATGGCTAGTTGTCCGAGAGTGAGACTGAGAGTGTCTCTGGTCAGGACATTTGGGTTAGTTCCATGGCATTGGATTCGAATGTGACCTACGTTACGGTCTGACATTTGCGCCCATAATCCATATACAGCAATGAGTTGATGGGGACGAAATCTTCATTTATGCTTTTTCCCGAACATACTCTAATCCAGGTGTGCATCATAACGTAACTTCGCATTAAAATTTCTCTTCTATAAACGAACACTTGTCTTGTGAAAAGCAAGGTTCACCAACAACAAATGATGTCACTCTTATAGTCTGAAATGTATCCCCAAAGAGTTTCGTTATCAATGCCAATAGTGGACACATTAACTTTCTTGACACAGATCAGGGCATTCAAGTAGCTATTTTGAACCAAGTTGAATGTGCTCTCAAGGTAGTACTCCATTGACTGTTGGTATGTTTGACTACATTCAAGCCTCAGACTGAGCATGTCCTGATCTAGCCCCTGTCGGACGGTAGTATACATATATACCTCCTGATCTAGACCTACAATCTGCCTCTAAGTCTGCAGTAGAGGCCTACCCAAGTGCAAGCCATATGTACTCGAGTGGTCAATTGAGAAATAGTTAAGATAAGATAAGATATTTGCTTTACAGGCTACAAACTAACACTGACATATGGTTGCATACGAGACATTAGACATAGACACAGTGCAGGCTAATTAGTGGTCAATTGAGAAATAGTTAAGATAAGATAAGATATTTGCTTTACAGGCTACAAACTAACACTGACATGTGGTTGCATACGAAGACATCAGACATAGACACAGTGCAGGCTAATTAGACATTATTAAAAACATGAATAGAGTATGGCACAAAACTATGTTGATATCGTTTTGTGCGGCATGAGATGGCTCTCAGCCTCTTGTTTGATCTCATGGTTGAATACAAGCTATTCAGAGGGTGATCAGCGTTAGACATTATGCTTTCCACTTTTCTAACGACATAGTTTACATACAACATATCAAAACAACATATATCTTGACAGCTTTTCTGCTAATTCTGTTTAAAATATATTGGTTGCCTTTACTTGTACCAGACCACCAGGTGATAAAATTGCAAGTTACAACACTTTGAACAATGGCTTTGTAGAAAAGTTGAAGAATAATATTGTTAACACCAAACGATTTCAAAAGACGTAGGAAATATAGACGTTGTCGGCATTTACTGCAGACCTTATCTATATTCAGAGACCATGACAGTTGGTCGTCAATGATAGTGCCTAGATATTTATAGGAGTGAACAATCTCAGCTTCGAACCCTTCAATGTTCGGTTGCTTATGGCATTTTTGATTTTTTCTGAAATCGAAAACTAGTTCTTTGTTTTTGTTATTATTATGTACATTACACCATTCAATAATGTCCTTCACTTCATTGGTATAATCCTGCTCATTATTCTGTGATATTAAGCCTATGATAGCAGTATCATCAGCATATGTTAAGATGTAACAATTGCCATGTTTAGGAATGAGATCATTTGTATAAAGTATAAAGTGGGCTGTAGTTCTTCACCCTACTCTTAATCCATTTTTTAATAACCATACCGTTATCTTTTTGTTTGACTATTGTAGCTCATCTAATTTGCTGTAGTCACAGGAGCAAGCTAACACTTTATCACACTTAAATATCTAGAAGACAAAAGGAAAAAAGTACAAAGTGAAGATATCAGCAGCAATTTTTTCTGCTCCGTGTCTAGCTCACAATGAGGGTGATACTATTTATGAACTTGCTTCATTTATCTGGAATAGTGGGGCAGATACATGCTACATCAGAATGCTTGTTCAAATTGTCATACAAGAAAATTTGCTGCTTGTATTATTATTTGAATGATTTATTTTCACTTCTGCTATGATAAAGTTGAAAACATGGACCATACAATGAACAGGTAAAAACGACAGGACTGCCAATCTGGTCCAGGAAGCAATTTCTAAATAGTAGACATTGGAGTCATCAATAAAAATGGTGATTGCCTAGATGGAGAAAGAACAGATGAATATTTTTGTATGATATTGTGCACATAGAGTGAAGCAAAGGTGATCTTTGTACATCAATGATAGCTGTAAGATAATATAAAATACCCAGGATTTGTTTTACTATAAAGTCAGCGATGTGAAACTTTGTTAATCATATTTTGACTTGGCCTATTCGCCAGACCTAACAAAGAGTCGATGACAGTTAGGTCTCTGTTGCCGGAATTGTCCTCGTCATGTGTTAAACAATTAAACTTATAGTGAAATTCCAATGTGACAGTAGCTGGATAGATTTAAAATGTGACTTGAATGAAGTGTGGAGATTTCGCTTGTGTACATAAAGGTATGTACCTCCACCTAACTCCCATTCTTAAGAAACAAAGGGGAATAGGCAACAATATGACAACACATGAGAGTATAGACCACAGGCACTCAAATCAATTCATTCAACGAGCGCGTTCGATAGTGTTCAGTTAATATATTATTATTATTATTATATATATATATATATATTTATCACTGTCCCTCGGGGGTATTGACTGGGGTGCCTGTGTTATAGACAACTGATTAAGATGAGTTGTCACTATCAGGGTGAGACACATTGCTTCTTTTATGAAATCTCCTGACTATATCACTTAATGTACCTAGCTGTTCGCCTCCTCTACACCGACATGGCACCACATAACACTATGCAGGGTGTGCACTGCTTCTTTTATGAAACTCCTCACTATATACTTATCTTTATGTACCTAGCTGTTCGCCTGAACCGACATTTGGGATATCCAATGATGAGTATTTAAATCACTTACCTTACTCTACACCATCGTTGAACCCATGTTTGGGATTCCAATATGAGTATTTGATCACTAACTTTTGTCACACCCCCCCCCCCCACACCCACCAACCCTTTCAGTAGTGCTCAGACTGGTTTGGATGCTCTAATGGTGGTCATTAGCCATGGTGCAAAAACTACCTGCCGCTGAGTTGTATATATATTCAGTTACATAACAAGGTACAAATGCATGGCTACCTGTGGTTACTATCCATCACAAAAATTTCCCCTTGTATGGAAGTTCCTTTGCACCACTGTATATACCGGGGTCATGTTATTCTTTGTCCTTGAGGATTCCTCGCCTTGGTTTAAGTATCAAGCTGTGTGTAAGGTTGTGAATTCTCATTTTTAGGCAATGACTGCGAAGGTTTGGCAAGCACAGTGCAGCTAAATGATGGTGTATGCATACCTCTCTTTGGACTGGGCACTTACAAAGCCTCTGATTCTGGCATTGTTACTTGTGCTATCCAGCAAGGCTACAAGCTCATAGACACGGCACAGTACTACGGGTATGATATTTGTAATTAGTCATATATTGTGTTGGCTTTCTCCCCATCTTTGGCCTATTTTGGCATTATGCTTGCAGAAATGAAAAGGAAGTTGGAATAGGTGTACGTAATTCTGGAACGCCCCGTGACCAGGTATTCGTTGTGAGCAAGGTTTCCTGGGATTGCCATGGATCCCAAGAGTGTGCTAAAGCAGTGGAGGAAAGCCTCAAAAAGTAATTATGTTTGTTTTGTTTTTTTACTAAATGTTCTCTTATGGATAATTTGTGTATTAAATTAAGATATATATTGATAAAATTGCATTGTTTGGTGTGTGAAAATGATTGAATATGCAATTTTGTATCTCATTATGTATTATAATTCAATATATGTTCTATTGAATAATGTTTTTAGTGATATTTTTGATTGCCAATGCTAATGCCATTGATCCCGTAAGTCCCGCGGGTGTAAGGGGCACTGTATGGATGGCTGATGGTTCCATATTTCTGGCACTGTGGTAGGCTGCCTTTCTTTAGGAGGGTAATGAAAAGTGACTGTATCCAAGTTGTTAGCCATTCACCAGTCATTCTAACCATGATGTAGATTCTCAACAGGATGTTTGTCCCCGGGGGCGGGGGCACTTGGCCATATGCCGGATAGGGGTGTGCCGCGGGACCTCGAAAACCTATACCCGTTTTACAAGGTGAATATGGCTAAAAGCATACCCCGTCGTACAAGGTATTATGCGAAAGAATAACCCGTCGTACAAATCATTAATTAAATGTATAACCCGTTGTACGTCGTAAGCAGGATAAAAGTGCTGGACGAATCTCAAAATCTGATCAAAAACTTCGCACGTTTGCACAGTCGAGCGCGTCGCACAGGTACCATTCAATGCCAGGGATGTGATTTGTCCGCGGATTTCCGCGGATCCGATGGCTCCAGTTTTGCTTTGCTTCGCCCCCTTTGACCCCCATTGGGGGCCATCAGCAGCTCCCAAACCCCTCGCCGAAATTATGTCAGCCCTTCAGCTGCCAGGGCAATCACATCCCTGAATGCATATGTATTGTCAACGATCGGTGGGAAATCCTGGGAGAAAATCTCGACATACTGAAATAAAATATATATCAAACCCGCTGTACAGATGAGAAGAGAAAACCATACCCCGTCGTACAACACGAAGCCCCAAAAAAACCTGTCGTACAGATTACAGCAGAAAAACATACCCCTTTGTACAAGAACGAGGCCAAACAAAACCCGTCGTACACTATATACTACCTCTATACACTTAAGTGAACCCCCCCCTGCCCCCATGTCCCAGCCTCTTCTCTCTGTTTCATAAGTTCAGCGGGAATGTTGTCAGTTCCTGAGGACTAGACACTTTTCAAAGGTTTTTTTGCAGTGCTTCCCATAGTAATGGGTGATAGTCCTTGTTTGTTGATTCATGACTTATAAGATCACCCCCCCCCCCCCCCCACCCACACACACACACACACACACACACACACCTACCCTCCCCACCATCCTGTAGGTCTGGGGGTAGAATAGGCCCACTGTATCCTCCTGCATGTTAGGGGTCTATTGGGGGCAATCTGCTCATCTATATCAGGTCAATCTTATTGGTCCATATTAACTCCACCATTGTGTGCACCATACAACATATTAGAGTTGATGTGTCATCAAACATTATACTTACTTAGCATAAGAACCACTGGGTCGGCATGTATCTGGTGGTTGTACGGTGCAGAACAATCCTGTCCATGTGTTGATGATCCTTTTTTTCCTCTCTTTGGCACCTACGTTATGAATTTGATTTGTCTCTTGAATGTTTGTGTCTTTTTTTTAGATCTTTGGCCACTTGGAATGCCCTCTTACTGTTCAGATTACTCTGATTCTGTTCAATTATTGTGCATTACTGATCAATGTATTCTTTCATTGCATTTTTCATGTCTCTTCTTGTCCTTTTGATCAAATGTGTTTACAGGCTGGACATAGGTTATGTGGATTTATTTCTGATTCACACACCTGCAGGAGGGAAAATCCTGGAAACGTATGACACATTGTTGAAATTCAAGGAAAGAGGGCTCATTCGGTAAAGGAACAAAATCAATCGGCTTCACAATCTACTATATATTAGATATAAGTAATCAATTTCATTTTCCTCTTATGCCATTTTTAATATCGACTTTAGTGGATTATTAATGATGCAGGTCTGTTGGGGTGTCCAACTTTGGAATCCACCATTTAGAAGGTCTGAAGCAGAATGGGCGGCCCTTGCCATCTGTCAACCAAATAGAGCTGCAGGTTCACTTTAATCAGCAGAAGATTGTCGATTACTGCTTGAAGAATAACATTACTGTCATGGGCTATAGTCCGCTAGCTAAATGGAAGGCTGCTGATGACAAAATTATGATTCAAATGGCACAAAGGTAGCACAATGTTGATTTGGTCAAATACTCAGAGAATGTATGTGGCATGATTCATGCATTTGCAGCCTATGCTGATTTATGTGTTTGATTACGCTATAGTGTGTGGCTTCTTCTTCTCTCGCCATTATATTTTGAATTTATGTTAGTCGGGTAAAAAGCACAATTCAAAATCATTGCTGTACTAGATATATATACTTAGCAAATGATAACTCTGACTTGGTTGTGACAGATATGGCAAAACATTAGCTCAGCTGATGATCCGCTGGAGTGTTCAGAAAGGGTACATAACAATACCCAAAACAACTCACTTGGAACGACTGGCAGAAAACGCAGCTGTTTTTGACTGGTCGATTTCCGAAGAGGATATGACCATGATTGTAAGTATAATTCAAGTGTTATATAGCCATCGGTAGTCCGAAACATTAACTGTATGCATTTGCTCTGTAAAACTTAACGCATGATGATGTTCTGTTCGATAGGCCAGTCTTCCACAAGCTTCGTGTACATGGGAACCAGTGAAATTAGAATGGCTTCCTTGACCACATACAAGACCTTGTGCCTGAATATCATACATGGCACGATCTGTTTTCTGCTTGATCCCATAGTTCTGTGTCGAAATTGATTATTTTGCTAATGCACTTTTGAAAGTGTGAGCAGCTGTTCCTTGTGTTCATATAATACTCTGTGGTGACTCAATTTGTTGCAATGAAGGCTATTTTAATGATTATGATTTTGATTGTTTTGAATAGATGTTGATATAACAATCCTGTTGTCTTTCACGGCAACCTGTAACATGTGTACTGGTGTATTGTTCAACCATTTGCTTACCTGACTGTTGTCTTGCACTCAATTCTTGCATGATGGCCTTGATGTTTGTCTTCGTTCAGTTATCAGCTCGTTAACCATGGTTTGTTTATTCATGAGATTTCAGTCGAGACGTTTTTGCTGCCACTGAGTATCTTTAATTGTAACTTTTTAATTTTTTTTGGTCTTTACATTTGAAGCATTTTGTTTTGTGACATTAACTGTTGATACATGTGCTTACTCAAGGGAACTTTTCCCTGTTCAATTTCACTCAAGTTAAAGAGTTGAAAGTATCTTTAGAATCTCTCTTAGTCTGTTGCTATGTTGATAGTTGACAATAAAAAAAAATATAAGAACAAGTGGTGCAAATGGCAATTGATAATTGTTTATGGGGTGGGGGGCATCAATGTTATGCTCAATAAACATAATACACAAAACCTCTGCTGTTAATCGGTATGCCATCTGTCAGGGATAGTAAACAGTGGTCCATGTCTGTCTGTCTGTTCTCTGTACACGTCAAGGAATACTAGATATATCCAGAGATTACGCCGGACTAACTTTTCATTCTGTATGTCACGGGCATGTGAGTGAATGATATTTTACATTATGTGTTTTAACTGAATGGCCAAACACCTTGAACTTGCAGTCTTATATGCATTAGTAATGCGACGAATCATAATGTCCAACATCATGCTTGGAAACATAACGTTATCAAATCATAGCGACAAGTTTACATGTGTTGATGGGAATATCAAGTTGACAATTCCCTTGTCTGCTTGTGTTCTGTGACTCATTGTTGATTATTCAAAGGCAAGTATTTGTTGAAATTACACTCCATCAATTTATGTTTTTTCCCAAACCGTGCAAGACATCTGCTTATAATACTTCAAATTCTGCGATATCGAATCCGACCGAGCGATAAAATAAGTGAATTTACTCAACAGCTTCGGACAAGGCGCATCCTCAGTGATGGGCTCTTTTGGACCAGGTTTGGGAGCTCGCGCTCCCTCTTTCAAGTAACCGATCCGTCTGTTGGGCTAGCCGGGATTCGTCGCTAAAGGCAGTTTTGGATATAAAAACTAGAAATATGTGTGAAAATACCGACTGTTACCGGATTTTTTAAAGAAATTGATCAAGTACTTAGGTATGGGGACAAAATTTTCAAAATTATTGAATTATCAAACAATTAGTATCACCATAAAGACCTTAAAAAACATTTAATATGACACCAAAATTATGACTCTGTGATGACTACAGACTGAGAAATTTAATGTTGAAGTCCCAAAATCGGCCTTCGTTTTCCGCCAGCTATATAAAGGATTAACTGTTAGAACAATGTGATCGAAATAGCGAATTGTTAAACCGCGATGGTTATGAATATTTGTGTGAAAATACGCAGCTTATATAAGGCTGGGGTGAACTCGTGATAAACTCGGGATGTACTCGGTGACCGAATCTGACACCAAACGTGGTTAACAGAATCTCTTTGATGTATTCATTGTGGGTGGTGCCCTTGGCGACGAGCAGCTCACGCGACGGTCGCGTAACTGTCGCAGCTCAACATCTACTCCGTGAACCCTAACTGCGGAAATCCCACGCGCCAGCGCAAGCGGCACATTGCCTTTGAAGTTTCTGGCCAGATCGCCGACCTGTAACTGATAATGTTTTAAATCTACAACCCCAGTTAGATAAATTAAGTACCATATGATATTAAGTTCAAGAATCGTATATGTATATGTAATGCTGATAACGCCGTGTGAAGGCAAGCTATGCCTGCGCCTGCAGCGAAGTTCGGCTGCCACCCGATGATGGATTTTTGCCGATTTGTTGACAGGGTAACCCGAATTCCGCTTCCAATTTAACTACGTCGGACGCAACAGATCGCTGTCAAATTTGCTACAAATTGAGAAAAGATATCTATAATGACGTGTATCTTACCTTCAGTTTCGTATAAATTATATCAGATTGAAAAATTAATGAAAATCGATCAGCCGCCTTTGAGATCTTGAGTCGGCCGTGTGAAGGCAAGCCATACGGTATCCCGGTGCGGGCATGACAAAATCGATCATTAAAAGTTTAAAATTCGACAAAAGGGTGCCAATCGATTTGAAAATAAACTTGACCTAAGGGTTCCATTATACATGAAATGTCCCCGTATATAGATGGATGTTAGAGGTAGGATTGATACATGAATCAAAATCGACTTTGTTGGCCCCAAGCGATCAGCCGCGTATGCGTCACAAGCGCGGCTGCCTGCGGCGAAGTTCGGCTGCCACCCGATGATGGATTTTTGCCGATTTGTTGACAGGGTAACCCGAATTCCGCTTCCAATTTAACTATGTCGGACGCAACAGATCGCCGTCAAATTTGCTACAAATTGAGAAAAGATATCTATAATGACGTGTATCCTACCTTCAGTTTCGTACAAATTATATTTCAAGTGGTTTTGGTGCTTGGAAATCGGACGAAATTCTTAACTCGGCTGTACATATAACAAATTGACCGAATTATAAAAAATCAAAAACGACTTGGTGGATACATCATCCCCGAGTATGGGGTCAACGGGATTCCTCAGAATTCCACTGCGCCAGTTAATGAGAGCGATTCTTGTGGGACGTGGAAATACCTAGCGGAATATTCCCGATCGCAGCGTCACGCCGTCAGCGACAGGAAATGTCCGCCGCTTATCGGGAGATATACACATACCTAAAGTACTAGAAGTAGCTGAAAATCTTCGAGGATTAGATCTGGTGTTTTCTCAGCAACCGAACAAACTTATCAGTGCAGCGTGGGGTTTGGAGGGAGCGGAGCATTCTCGCCCATTCAAGCATTCGTATGGCTGGAACCACTAGGATGATGCCAAAAGCGTCTGCACTCATTCACATGAATGTGGGCATTGGTTAACCCCAAATGTAACTTTCTAGGTGATTCACCCAATGCAAAGTGTGTGACCAGGGTCTGACTGGTGTTATGAAGTTCACCCATGACTACCACCAAGTGCAAACCCAGTTGGTGGTCACAGGTATGTCATTTTGCACCTTTATGGTGTACACAAATGTATGTATCTATATCAGACGGGATCGGGTCAACTCGTCCCCAAACCAACTCGTCCCCAGACCAACTCGTCCCCAAACCAACTCGTCCCCTAGTTCTAAGATTAATACCGGACTTGCGTGTGATTCGCTTATGTACTATAACATATAGTTTAAACATAATCAACATAAATTTATATTATTTTGACAAGCAATGTTGTCCTCCTAAACAGCTTAACTACTCTCGGTGCCGACGCACCATGCCTAGCCTCCTAGCTTGCCCGTCACAAGCGACCAGAGCGCGGCGGCCTGGGCGTGGCATACGGTGGTTGCGCTTGTGTAGGGTAAGGTAGAGTAGCGTCGGGAAGGGGAGGGTAGGGGAGGGGAGGGTAGCCTAGCTTCGGGTCGGGCAGCGTCGGGTAGGGCAGCGACAGCATAGGGTAGGGTAGGGTAACATCGGGAAGGGGAGGGTAGGGTAGCATCGGGTCGGGCAGCGGCAGCCTAGGGTTGAGTAGGGTAGCGTCGGGTAGGGTAGCATCGGGAAGGGGAGGGTAGGGTAGCATCGGGTCGGGGCAGCGTCGGGTAGGGCAGCGGCAGCGTAGGGTAGCGGCACTAAGACCAACTAGTACACAGGTGTTATATATATATATATATATATATATATATATATATATATATATATATATAGAGAGAGATATATATATAGAGAGATATATATATATATATATATAGTATATAGATATATATATATATATATATATATATATATATATATATATATATATATATATATATATATATATATATATATATATATATATATATATATATATATATATATATATATATATATATATATATATATATATATATATATATATATATATATATATATATATATATATATCTATATAAAACTATGATCTTGTGTCTCTGGATACAGACACACTTGAGTAAAAACGGGCGGAATTATTCAATAATATATCAGAGGGGATCTGTATAAAATCCAATTTAACAATATGATCGGCAATATATGCTACTACATAGGAGTGCGTGGAAATACATACAGTCAGCTTGTTCAGAAAATTCGCATTGTATGGGATCTTGGATGCATGACACTGTTCTTAAGTGCAATATATATGAATAATTAAACGATGGTAAGACAGAACGACATAGCGCGCGCTGCTCGCTATCTGACATTATTTGCGCCGAGCTTGGACATTCATCTACTCATTATCAGATTGAATCCCATTTAATTAACGGATATTAGCACGTATATGAGAATGATGGGTTTTTTTAAAAAGTGAAAGATCATCCTAACTGAACATATGTAAGCAGGAAATCATTTCAGAGTCGCCATTATAAAACCATGCATATAAATGTGTACTTTGATGTAAGGGAACGTGATTTTTTGGGTTCCATTATGCCTGTTTCTGGAATTATTTGCCACACTTAGATCAAATTACAAGTTCAAGCACAAAAGGTGCAACGTTGGCGACAGCTTTAAAGACGTGCGCAGGTGCCGTGAACGTGCGACGTGAATGCGGAATGCGCGACAGTTATTTTGTTTTTTCTCAACGTCTTGAGTAGCTCAGTGAGTACATTTATGAGTACACATCAAAGATGTAGCCGTTTTGGGTAGATCCGGAGTAGATCTAGCAGTCGGCATAAAAGGTGGCACTCATGTCGACAATGTCAGATTTGCTTACTGCAACTCCGCACAACAACTACTACGATGTATACTTGTATCAGCTGTGGACAAGAATTCCGCCCGCGTCAGCAAGCTCTGGAGTGTGAAGGCTGTGGTCTCTGGCAGCATAGAGTTTGTGACACAGGCATCACCCAGACTCAGTACCGCATGGCTGTTAAAGGTAAACTGCGCTAAATTTAAACAATTAATCTACTACATGTTTTGGCATTTGTGTAGTTTTGTGTATCAATGATATATTTGCTTGTATCAGATCAGTTGACTCTTGACTGGCACTGCAGGAATTGCAGCGTCTTGGGTACACCTGTAGGAGAAAGAACCAGGCGTGATGAGACAATCCTGCCTCCTTCTCCCCACTCTGATCGAATGCACATGGATGGCAGAGCAGATGATGCGCCGTCCAATCTGTCTTTTTCAATCAACCAAGTGTCATTTGAATTGCCCCAGCATCCCACTGAGGATTCTATCCTGGATGATATGGTGGTGAGCGATGTTGTTTCAGTAGAGGAATACGAGATCCTCCAGTCCAGTTCACAGAGGGGCAAACCCAAGCTCTTGTACACTAGTGGCTTCTCGTACACCATGAAGCAGGTAAAATCCCACTTACGCACATTACAGTAATGGCGTTCAGTTTAATTCGCTGGTCGTTCTTGTTTCATATTTGTAATTTGTTTCTGCTCTTTCAGCGCAGAGGTTCAACCACTCTCCATCGTTACCCTGCTTCTGTTGTGCAACATGGTGACACCGAGTTTTCCAGGGGGTCAAAAGACCACACCCACCCTGGTGAACCAGGACTGGCAGTCAACACCAAGTTGAGTGCTCAGGTAATTGGGCATTTCTCAATTATAAAAACCTTTATTCGAAAGAATTGAAATGTTTTTCCTATATATGTAACATACCGTAATGCAATTTTTCCATTGTAGGTGAAGTCTGCAGCTAGGGATGACGTTTAGATCGGCAGCTGCCCTTGTGGATGAAGTGATGGTTGAAGAGGTGCCTGATGGAGCCAATAGCGTACCCAAGCCAGAGCTACTCAAAAGGAAAGCCAACTGCGTGCGACAGAAGCATAGGCCTGCTGACCCAGCCAATCTGGATTTTGTGGTATATAAGCTTTTTATTTTATCTACATATTGTGCAGGAAATATCCGTGCTAGCCAGATCCCCTACAAAATATATATGTTCATAACATTTGTATGGTTGATCAGCTGCAGTAGGAACACATACCTGCACATGACTTCCTGAGGAAAGGCGTAAGAGTTGGTGGAAGACGGCACCTAGTTTTTGCAACGAATGAGCAACTTGCGTTGCTCTCGGGCGCAAAGGCATGGTACTGCGATGCTACTTTCAAAGTGGTCAAGGCGCCATTTACACAGCTGTTTAGCATACATGCCTTCGTCAAAAGTGGAGATTGCACAAGTCCACTGGTGTTTGCCCTCATGTCAGGAAAACGCAAGAAAGACTACAAAAAGGTATACATTTTTATTTAGTCAGTGTAACAGTTAGCTGTAGAAGCGTGTTGAATGGGTATGTACATATATAGTGGTGTGTTTTTCCAGGTATTCAAGGCAGTCAAACGCGTTTTACCTGTTGAAACAAGGGTGGAGAGTGCTGTGGCAGATTTTGAAAAGGGTAAGTCGTGTATATTCATGGTCAAGAATTGAAGGGGCAGTGTCACAACGTATGTAAATGTTGTTTATGACATGGGTTAACAATTTATGTACAGGTATCTGGCAAGGGCTTCGGGCTTTATTCCCGCGTGTAGCGATGCACGGCTGCGCATTTCACTGGGCTCGGGCCGTCTTCAGGAAAGCACAGGAGCTGTGGCATACAGGGCAGGAGGTGGCGTGAACAGGCTGGTACGGAGGATACTAGCGCTACCATTTTTGCCAGCAGAGCACATAATCCCAGCAAACAGAAAGCTGTCTGAGAAGACCACAGACCCTAGACTCCTGAATTTACTTCGTTATATAGACTCTGCTTGGCTCCAATCTTCTGTGTGGGATGTCTCAAGCTGGTCAAGCTTCATGAGGGCCACGAGGAAAATAATGATGTCGAGGGTTGGCATCGGAGGGTAAATGCCCGAGCGGGTAGATCCGGTATGCATTTCTATGCGCTACTCCGTTTACTACATCAAGAAGCAAAGCTGGTACCGATTCGTGTATCCTTGGTATCTGAAGGAAAGTTGCGTCGGCAACAGAAGAAGTCCACGCGACAGACACAAGGCAAACTTTTCGTTCTGTGGTGGGATTACAGCGAGGATAGGCTGACAGCTTCACAGCTTCTCAAGGGTTGTAGCAGAGTATACTGCCCTGTCTAGCTTGTGTATTAGGTGTATTAAATTTGTATATAACACTATTCGTCTGGTGTTTGTGTTTGTAAGTTGTATATATGTTGCTTTTATATATTAAATATAGTTTAACTTGTCTTCCAAAAGTTTTAGTGGTTACTGATAGCATGCAATCACCATAGACGGAGCTTTGCACATGCATTCCTGAATGGAATCACCCACACCAAGCAATGCTTTCATTTAACAGGTCACTCGGGTCCTTCAGAGTTAACCCGATCCAGTCAATGAGCCCCAATCAAGACTTTTAGATAGTCACAATCACCCTCCAATTATTCAACGTCGAGACCTTTCGCGTCCTTTCAGGAATTCTCACGATGTGCGATCACAAGCGAGCTAGGAGGCTAGGCATGGTGCGTCAGCACCGAGAGTAGTTAAGCTGTATAGGAGGACAACATTGCTTGTCAAAATAATAGAAATTTATGTTGATTATGTTTAACTCAACGTTATTGTACATAATTGAATCACACGCAAGTCCGGTATTAATCTTAGAACTTGGGGACGAGTTGGTCTTAAAACTTGGGTACGAGTTGGTTGACCCTATGGTGCCGCTGCCCTACCCTACCTTCCCCTTCCCGATGCTACCCTGCCCTACCCGACGCTACCCTACCCGACGCTACCCTTCCCGACGCTACGCTGCCGCTGCCCTACTCGACGCTGCCCGACCCGATGCTACCCTCCCCTACCCTACCCAAGCGCAACCACCTTATGCCACGCCCAGGCCGCCGCGCTCTGGCCGCTTGTGAAGGGCGAGCTAGGAGGCTAGGCATGGTGCGTCGGCACCGAGAGTAGTTAAGCTGTTTAGAAGGACAACATTGCTTGTCAAAATAATGGAAATTTATGTTGATTATGTTTAAACTCAACGTTATTGTACATAAGCGAATCACACGCAAGTCCGGTATTAATCTTAAAACTTGTGGACGAGTTGGTTTGGGGACGAGTTGACCCTAACTCATATCAGACGTATACTTGCAAATCATGAGATGCAGATTTAAACCAGGAGATACTCGATAAACTTTGCGACTTTAAGATTAAACATGCAATCTCATATCTGACAAAGCAATGAAATCACCAACATGCTCATGAGAATGTGTCACTGTTGATGTATGTTGTTTGGTTTATGTCAACAAAGAGCCAGTTGAACCATGGCTGCTATCGTTCAGTGGACCACATGTTGACATTGCTTGCTTCACTTTCAGCCCCCTCATTTCCTTCAACTTGACAACTTGTGTAATGTTCACCACAATAGTTGGTAATTTAATCACAATCTATCTGTTGACATTTACCTTAAGCCTAATTAATGTTCATGCATCTTCTTGTAATAAAATTATCGTTCTCTTGTTTTCGGCGCAATGCCTTTTTGAATGACCTGCATGCAGCTCTGACTGATCCACCATATACAGCCATAGCATCAGTTAATGCTTCAGTGAGATGTCATGACTTACTTTGAAATGCTGTTATGATAAAACAAATAAGTTACTTAAAGAACACTGACAAAGCACTGTTTATTGTGTTGATTATCAATAATGAACCCTAAGTAACTCTTGAAGTTACATGGTCAGCACTAAATAACAAGCCCTATCATAGAGATATATAATGACCAAGGATCAGAGCATCAAGAAAAACCTTGGAGCAAATGTATGTATCCTTTGTGATGCTACATGGATTCAGTTGTTGGTGAGGACTCTTTTCCTTTTTAGCTTTGGAAATGGGAAAAATAACATTTTGCACTCGTTCAGGGTGTGTCCGAATTACATGTCATATTACAACAGCGCTTCACGATGGCTGTATGATCACTTTTATTTCCCATCACTGATTACCTAGAGTTATCAACCCACTGATTACCTATATTTGTCAACCCAATAACAGGGCTCAAAATTAACACCAGCCCGCCCGCCAATTGCGGGTGAAATTGGAGTCGGGCGGGTAAATAATCACAACTAGCCGCCCGGCTGGCGGGTAGATTTATTCTGTGCTAACACCTCGCGCCCAGTTCAATACAACAGCAGCCTCCCCATTTCCTGCCTTCTGACAAATTTTATGTAACCGCTTTTCCATCGCATAAAGGCAGTTTAATTTGAATTCATTAATTTGATTTACCATGTATCATCTGTGAATGGTATTCATAAGAATTGAGATAAAAGCCAGGTTATGCAGAAAAGCTGGATTCACGCATACAGGAACATTTGCAATTATTATTTAGAAACGTAATAACACCAACAAACAAACAATACACTGCGAAAGTCAACTCATCTCGCGCTAGTAACATTTGTAAGTGACGGGACGGAAATTGCGGGAAAAACGTAACATCACCCATACGCGCGCGATGTTTTCTTCGCGCGCTCCTCGTGACTTTTCTTCTGCGTCTGCTTTGTGATAGCAGTGCGTTCTAATAGCATTTAACGATAGGCCCACCAACAGTTGTATGACTTATGTAACATTGAACTGTGGCACAGTTCAGGACTGAGAGGTCGCAGACTAGATATCAGAAGTGATGAGGAGGAAGAGTGTGTGTGTGTTGGAAAATTGTATTGTTGACTTAATTGAATAAATGCCTTTTTGTATGTTTTGACAAGATTGTAAATATTGATTTAAATGTTGCATTTAATATAAAAATAAAGTAATAAAAAACAATAAAAACACGTACATTTTTGTTTTTTACCATTATTTATAACTGAAAATGTAGGGCCGGTAGAATTGCAAGGTGACTGGCCCGGCTGGCTGGTGAAGAATCTGGCTAATTTCTAGCCCTGCAATAATTACCTACATTTGTCAACCCAATAATTACCTAGATTTATCAACCCACTGATTACCCGTAATATTTTGAGTATCAGCTACTGATTCAAAACTATTGTTAATCAATGCAGGTGTGATGGGTGTGGAGTTAAATTCATGTTCTGCTATCTTTGTTGACAGAACGGAACAGAAATGAACCTTCTGCCAAAGAGTCACCATGAGTTTGGGACTGGTGCTTATTGGGAGAAATTCTTCAAGAAAAGAACCCAAGCATTTGAATGGTGGGTTGGCTGTGACATTTTTCACAGTATTTGATCTGTATATTTTGCGATTACTGCTCCTTCAAGATAACTGGTTACTGGTTCTTCTGTGTACAGGTACGGGGAATATCCTGAGCTGTGTGGGATCCTACACAAGTACGTGAAGCCCACCGACAAGATATTAGTGGTGGGCTGTGGCAACTCCAACTTGAGTGCTGACATGTATGATGTAGGCTACCATAACATGGTCAATATAGATCTGAGTGAAACAGCCATCAGACAGATGCAGGATAAACACAGAGAGCAGAGACCGGCTATGAAGTACACTGTTATGGACATGTTGCATGTGAGTGTACCAACCACTCTATACAGGTACTGTGCTTACAAATGGGCCAGGTGTGATTATAGATAGATTCTTGTAACTTCCCTGGAATGGTTCATCATTTTATGGTGGCTGTTCTTCCCTCATTAGGTTATTTCCATATTTCCTCCATATTTCTGTGTTCATACAGATGACATTTGAAGACAAGGAATTCAGTGTAGTGCTTGATAAAGGGACACTAGATGCCATCTTGACCAGTGAAGACCCAGATGTCCTTGCCAGAGTCGACCAGATGTTTGCAGAGATTGCACGTGTCCTGCGGGTTGGGGGGAGGTACATCTGTGTAACACTCGCCCAGGAGCACATCCTTAAGAAGGTTCTCAAGTATTTCCCTTCCCAGTAAGTGCGTATCGTTTTGGTGCCTCACCGGATATCCTGATAATACTGTTTTGACTCTAGGATTGATCTTGGCTGCTGCTATAAGGTAACCATGGGGATGTGTTACAGAGGCTGGCCTGTGAGGATCTGCCGAGTGCAGAGAGAGGAGGAAGAGGATGAGGAGGCAGGGTCTTACATGCCTGTGTTTGTTTGCGTTTTCACCCGATTCAACAAAATGGCAAACATGAAGCCAGTCAGTGTTTTATCAACATCATACAAGTCTAACCTGCATTCCCAAAAATATCTCAGTTTAATGTGACGTATGAGATATATGTTCATATTACTATTGCTGCTGACAACATAATTGTTAATAAAGTTAACTACAATTCCTTCTTGGATTCCATATATGAAGCTTGCAGATGGGCCTCATTTGGCAGGCTTAGTTTTGTGTTCCATCCCAACTGTAGATGTAACTTTGGCAATGTGTCCAGATTCTGGAGATATCCTGTTTCGAGGACAAGGTCGAGAGGTGTGACCTTTCGGATGACTTATTTGCCCGAGTGCAGGAACTACAGTATTATGGCATACTACGACAACAGCTCAAGAAGAGGTAAGCATATAGCTCTCTGTTATGTTGTGCTCAGATTCGTTTATTGTGAGGTGAAGATGAAATGCAACCTTGACCCCCTGTAAGTGCCACCATTCTACCATTAACACTCATATTTCACTGGGAGATGCATTGTTCAGACTGACTCATGTCTACATAAGTACAAACTCTGCTGCCATTTTCATTTACTCTCTACTAAGCAACACACCCTGTGTTGAGTTTAAAAGCCTTCCCTTCACCTGGCCTCATTTTAGCTATGTTTATTATGGAGAGCCGGAATACATAGCTGCCAGTGTGCTTGTTGGTGTATGACAGGGGCCGTGTGGATGAGCAGCTCTCTATAGACCTCCACTCACCAGACACAAGCGTACCTCGCTACACCATCCACGTGCTCGATGCCCAGCAGCTCAAAACCAACAAGTTTGCTGTATTTATCGTTCCCCAGGGTAGGTGAGTATGAAGCTGTATGAACAGCCTGTGTTTTTCATGGAACATGGGCATTAACATGTTAAGATGCTTGTAGTCTTAAGTAACTTATATTATTCATGTTCAAGATCTGATCCTTGTGTTAATTGGTTATAGTTTTAATGGACTTGTGGCAATAATGCAGTGAATATTATGTATCGAAGTTCCAAATTTCTCTCGCGCGCAGTTGTTAACTACAAGAACACTGATCGAGTTGGGTGTGATGTGATGTGTCAGAGAGAATGAGTGGCTCTTCTCGACCAGTGCTGGGAGAGACGAACTCTGTGCCAGTGCTGGTTTCCAGCGGCTAGCCGTAGTCACTTTACATCGCGAACACTCATACACAAGTATGGACACAATCAAAGCTGAGCTATCTCAGAAAGTCATGGAACTAGGACCTGCTGACATCGGCAAAACACAGGTCTAAGAGAAAAATATGATATGATATGTTTGCAATTTTTTTTAAATGTATTTCCTATGCAAACAAAAATCTTCGAAGTTGCGAATGATGAGATGCGTAGATGTCGGTGTGATGATGATAAGAGAGACTTGGTGAGATGTGTAGATGACTGTGATGATGATAAGAGAGACTTGGTGAGATGTGTAGATGTCAGGGTGATGTGTGTGAGGTTAGGTTCCGTTCCTCTCCATCGGTGACGATATCAACGCGCGTACAGTACAGTTCTCGGGACACAGTGAGTTAAGTGGGGAGTTCGTTATCGAGGACGTGGAAGTGGACGGTGACACATTTAGGCGGCTCATCTTCTTCTCCAACCCGAATGTCATACAGTCAGAGGGGCGGTTAGTGAAAGGTGAGGTAGCCAGTTTTCTTCCCAATCCCAAACATGTGGACCCCCAGGCATATGTCATCTAGTCTATGTACAGTAGAGGATTGAAGATGGATCCTCATACAAAACAGACAGTGAATCACTTACCTTGTACATATAGCATGTGTTAGCATGGTAGCTTTACAATGGTCATTGTTATCTGTACTTCATTATTGCATTGATTGCATCGTGTGTGAATGTTTACGATCACTGTGTGTGTATTTGACAGCTGCCAGGGGGGGTAAGAGTAAAAAGCGTGGGGGTCGTGTCAAAATGAACATTGACCCAAACTATCTGTCCATGGGGTACTACCCCTACCTGATGGCTGGACTCTCATTACTGGACGACTTCCACAAAACCATAGGTAGGTCACCTGTAATGTTTCTTAAAATGCTGACGTCTGAGATTCTGGTAGTATATTTAGATTGCTGCGATGCTTTGCTCTCCATTTACTGGGTACTGACACACGTGTTGGTGATTTCTGCTAATGATTTGAATGATGCTTTTCACCAAGTGATATGTTTGGTTTGTGAATGATGTGTCTAACTTGCTGAGACTGTGCTGTGTACAGAGAGTGGTGTGGACATGTTGCTGATTGGGCTGGGAGGAGGGGGTCTTCCTCTATACATACATAACAACTTCAAAAAGGTAAGAGTACCTGAAATATCCAATCATTTGTCACTTACACAACCTGTCCAATGAGACTTCCTGTAGCAATTCTATAGGCTATGATAACTGCTGACATGAATTTCTAAATCATTTCTATTGGGGGCTTATTGGGTATTCATTGAAGTTGGTTCATCCCCTCATGTTAGACCTACATATCAGGGGCATGTGTGTTCTGTTATGTCTCCATCAGTGGTCAGCCTCACATAATGCGTGTTATGTTTTAGTTTGACACCATCAGTGGTAACCTGTCTGTCATTTGTGTTATGTTGTGACACCATTAGAACCTGCCTGTCATTAGTGTTATGTTGCGACACCATCAGTGGTAACCTGTCTGTCATTGGTGTTATGTTGTGACACCATCAGTGGTAATCTGTCTGTCATTGGTGTTATGTTGTGATACCTTCAGAACCTGCCTGTCATTGGTGTTATGTTGTGATACCTTCAGAACCTGCCTGTCATTGGTGTTATGTTGTGATACCTTCAGAATGTGCCTGTCATTGGTATTATGTTATGATACCTTCAGAACCTGCCTGTCATTGGTGTTATGTTGTGATACCTTCAGAACCTGCCTGTCATTGGTGTTATGTTGTGATACCTTCAGAATGTGCCTGTCATTGGTGTTATGTTGTGATACCTTCAGAACCTGCCTGTCATTGGTGTTATGTTGTGATACCTTCAGAACCTGCCTGTCATTGGTGTTATGTTGTGACACCATCAGTGGTAACCTGCCTGTCATTGGTGTCATGTTGTGATACCTTCAGAACCTGCCTGTCATTGGTGTTTTTTTGTGTGCAGGTTAAGCAGGAAGTGGTGGAGATTGATCCTACAATGCTTTCCATTGCCACAGACTGGTTTGGCTTTGTGCACAGCGAGAGGATGAAGGTGACTATTGCCGACGGACTGGATGTTGTCAGGAGCAAGGCTGCTGCAGGTTACACGTTCATTTGTCTCTCTGGGATCCTTGTCCTGCTGTGTTTAATCCTCATCTGCTTCCTTTGTGCCTCTGTTGTACGTTGTTTTACCATCCAGGGGACAAGGAGATGAATCCTACCTATTAAATGTGGCCGGGGATAACTTGTTAGTGACTAGCTGAACCCTGTCCACCTCAATTAGCATAGACTGTTAGTGACTGGCTTATCCCACCTCAATTAGCATAGACTGTTAGTGACTGGCTCATCCCACCTCAATTAGCATAGGCTGTTAGTGACTGGCTCATCCCACCTCAATTAGCATAGACTGTTAGTGACTGGCTCATCCCACCTCAATTAGCATAGACTGTTAGTGACTGGCTCATCCCACCTCAATTGGCATAGACTGTTAGTGACTGGCTCATCCCACCTCAATTAGCATAGACTGTTAGTGACTGGCTCATCCCACCTCAATTGGCATAGACTGTTAGTGACTGGCTCATCCCACCTCAATTAGCATAGACTGTTAGTGACTGGCTCATCCCACCTCAATTAGTATAGACTGTTAGTGACTGGCTTATCCCACCTCAATTAGCATAGACTGTTAGTGACTGGCTCATCCCACCTCAGTTAGCATAGACTGTTAGTGACTGGCTCATCCCACCTCAATTAGCATAGACTGTTAGTGACTGGCTCATCCCACCTCAATTAGCATAGACTGTTAGTGACTGGCTCATCCCACCTCATTTAGCATAGACTGTTAGTGACTGGCTTTTACAACCTCAATAAGTAGAGACTTTGTGACTAGCTACTCCCTTCTTAATTAGCAGAGACTGTTTGTGACAGGTGACAAACACCACCTGGTCATTCTAGACGTGGATTCTAAAGACACAAGCGTGGGCATGTCTGGTCCACCACAGCCCTTCATCACGCCAGACTTCCTCATCTGCCTTAACGAGATCCTCACCAGCAATGGTAATACAGAGTACAACTCTAAAACAGAGATTTTCAGCGACTGATAATTTGTTGCTTATTTTCATGTTTATAAATAGTTCCAGGTGACTTTTTCCACGTGTTCCTGTATGAATATACTCGTGTGTCTTATGTGTTTGCAGGTGTTCTCATGATCAATCTAGTATGTAGGAATAAATCTCTGAGGGAAGATGTGATAACAACACTCAAATCCATCTTTAAGGAAGTCTTGGTCACCAAAGTACCGGATGATATTAATGAATGCGTGTATTGCCTTCCCAAACACAGGCAGTCTTCGGCTGTGGACAGCAGCAAGAATAATAAACTGATAAAGAGTGTGTATAATGCTGCCAAAATACTGCAGCAGGCCATAGAAATGGAGGGCCGTGTGAGGTCCAAGGAGGTACCTCAATTAGCACAAATGTTGGAGGAGTTAAGTTTGACATAGCATTATCTGCTGTGAGAGTGTTGCAGTGAATGTGTATGTCTGGCTAGGTTTTAATGATAATAAAAGTCAATTTTATTGATAAAACATGACCTCTTGCACTAGCTGAACATACTATTGGATAATATTGTTGTTTTTTATTGAATGGTATAGAATATATAGAATCATATCAAAGCATGGGCTGTTGAATGGGTAGGTGCTTGTAGAGGGACAATATTGCTGCACGGACCAATCATGATCGGCCAACCAGACACTAGGTGATTTTTCCATTCTATTACAACAACTTCATTTGACAGTTTGATGAGCTAAATTCTTATTAAGTTGTCTGCAGGAGGTACTGCCCTTATTGTTCATGCACAATACAAAATACATCAAAAGACGAAGGAGCCATAGTGCATTCCCTGGAATGCTGGATTCAGCAGCGGGGATAATATGGGGTGGTTGTGATTAACATGTAGTGGCAAAATATCCAATATTGCGAAAAATCACAGTAACATCATTTCATCATGAGTGGATAGTGCACAGGAAGAAGGTTGCCTTTTACTTTTCACATGACCAGCCAGCAATTGAAATGTCCATCTAGATAACATGGGTCAGGCATTCATGTTGTGGTGATGGTGTCTTCATTAGTCGGTGTATGTAGAGTAATAGAGCTGAGGAGCACTCTTGACTTGGGTATAGCCAGTCACCAGTGTAAGCTTACCAATAGATCACAAGCAATCAAGTGTGAATTGGATAGAGGAATGAGAGGATCACGGGGCCCATGGTCTCCACGCCACTGCAACATATAGCAATTATATTATACCAAGGATTCAATATAACCAATCAAGTTGAGATTTCCATTTTATAACAGTCACATAATGTTTGAGGAGGGGGTGGATATATGCATGGAAAAATGTCATTGACAAATATTTGCCCTCGCTACCCATTGAGGCTGATTTGTTATAACTCGCACCCCTAATTATTGTATTCTATACAGTATATTTTCATCATGGTTTTCTTACTTTCATTGCTGTTGGTCTACAGGTTTAAAATGATGTTTCATTTTTTCTCTGAACCAGCTTGATATCACTTGATATGCCTCTGCCCCAATTAATAGTCCAAGAAAAGCCTTACCTCGCAGCAGATATATTTTGAATTTTACCTTAAGCACCATTGAAGAATATTATTTTCAAATTATTAGAATGCATACATTATGTCGGAGCTATGGACCCCTGCTGTGGAGATATGTTACTTACAGAATATTCCAATAAGTGCCATGGCAGTCAGAGCACTAATGACAGTGAAGAAAATACAGAGTTGCCCCTTTGTACAGTCACAGTGGCCGTGTGTGTTCACTTTCACTCGTTTATTTCTCACTGGCTGTGTACCCTTCTCTGTATGAATACACATAAACCTCAGTATAGGCCTAGGAGACACCACAGTGTATGTCGCTGTAAAAGGGTGCATATGTATCCAACAAATTGTTATATATCCTCTTAAATAAGATAGAATTGGTTTGAACCTTGCCCGTGACGGCCATCGTTGCCTACTTCCAAGACAGCAATGAGCTGGTTGTCGTAGAAGACCGCGTGGTGTGTGGGCAACAGGGGCTGTCTCACCCCCACCGCGCTGATATCCATCTGACAAGATCTCCTCTCAACCACCTCTCTAGTGCGCTACTTAACAATAAACGCTGACATTACACATAACGAATATGTGAAAACACTGAATATGGTTAAGATCATTATTTTCATTCATTCGAGGCTAGCATTGCATTCATATAGCAAGGTTTGATTCAGACATTATTCTATGCTTTTAGGTCATATTGAGCATGTAATGCATATATGCATCGATGTTGTTAAGGAAGGAAAGCGTATTTCATCACGACGGGTGAAGTTTCGTACATTAGTTTCCAAACAACGTCACTGAATTTGCTTGATCAAGTTCAGCGGTACTCCGTTTGATCGAACCGCAGTTCGAAATAGATTAACATTTCATTACTGTGACTCTTATACATTTTTATATGATGGTTACTAACCCATCATCGAAGCCCAAGTTTGTCAATATCTTCAGTCACTTGCAAATCCCATGAAACAATGGAACCAACTGCGCAGATTTTGTCACATGATATCTTACCGTGGTTATAGCAGATATAACCACGGGTATCCCGGCTCGGTCACGAGAACGCTGCTGGAGGTTCGCTGATGCCCAAGTTGCAATCGACCCAACTTGAAATTTCACAATGGATTCACCAAATTAATTATTGGACGGTTGTTGGGCATGTGGCTATGTTTAACGAAATAGATTATTTCAATCTAAGTTTGAAACATCTGAACCTACTCATTCCAATTTCTCGGTTATACTCGCATTCGTTTTGATAGTAATCTAACCAGGAAACGGGTGTGTATGGTGTGTTATAATACTATTCTGGCTCATACGTTCTTAAAAAGCCTGCCCCTTTAATTATCAGCACGAGAGCCCGGGTTACACCACACCACTCTTTGGGAGGGGTCCCGGGGGGGGGGGGGGGGGCACTTGGCCTTATTCTGGATAGGGGTGTGCCGCGGGACCTAAAAAACCCGTACCCGTCGTACAAGGTCAAAATGGCCAAAAAGCATACCCCGTCGTACAAGGTATTATGCGAATGTATAACCCGTCGTACACATTAAACCTGAAAAACATACCCCGTCGTACAAGTATGAGGCCAAAAAACCCGTCGTACAAGTCGAGAGGCCGAAAAAACATACCCCGTCGCACAGCACATATATACTACCTCTATACACTTAAGTGCCCCCCCAGGGGAGGGGTGTAACCCTGATTGTAGCAATCCTTACAGCAGGGCGAGTCCACCCTACAAGTGGACTCGTCCTGTCACGCGGTGACTGTTTTAACCTGGCCTATCGTGTGGACCCTTTATAAAGAGCACAGATGGGCCAGGTACAGGGAGACAATCTAGTCAGGGACAAGATTCGGAACGAGATTCCCAGGGAGCTTCATTTGTTGAAACTGAAATAAATCGAATAAGCAACTCTACTCCGGGACTCGCGTTATTTTGCTCTGGCTAGTCCCCACTCCAGCAACTACAGGCACTATCTCAATCACCCACTCACCTTAAAAGAGGAATGGAAATATTTAAACTTTCTATAATAATACATGCATCTTGGGTCCACAGCAAATAAAAACAGGTAGAGCAATCATATTTAATAATGGATCAACAGATTGCTTTAGACCTCAATATTTACAGGCACCTGCCAGTTTACAAATGCACTATGGTGGTATGTACGGGTATAAATGTGCCTCATATGATAATATTCCAAAAATGGTCCTCTCGGAACGTTCCATATTTGAAAAATTTAAAGTGAAAAACTGACAATCTGACTTATTGAGATTAACTACGTATTGTACGTAACCTAATATTTTTATACAACTGCTACATAAATATTTTATATTTCGACCAACCTGGTGTTCTGTGACCGCGACTAGCAAGGTAGGGAGTAGTAAATACTCTCCATGACTTCACCAACCTACAAAACGCATGACAGGTCACCCGATAAATCGTCATGCCAGAATTGCTTGTTGGAGACGTTGTGTTTGGGGTCTCATCCAAGCTGTATTTTACAAATAATTGTCACATTTCCGATCTGAAATAATTAATCGATCAATGCCTTGCTTTTGATATTGTTATCAAAAGAGTACATTTCTATGGGTAACGCCAGATCTAATTATGGTGTTTTGTGACATAGGGTAGAAACTATATTAGCTTGAAAATTGTGTAATTATACACCTCGTTTGCTTTGCGTTCTCAACTTAAGGCTCCTTAAGTTTGAAAGCTGTTTCTAAGTCACAGATAATCAATTCAAATTTATTCCAGCCTCATCAATATTATCAACTGGTTTTTTTTCGGTGATGGATGAGGATGCTACTGCGGAGCGTTCTAGGTGCCTCCGTGCGTTTGGTTATCATTACACGATAGCTGAGTAATATATATATACACGTAAACATGTATGTATGAGTGTTACTTGTATATATAGTGAACTATAAACATGCTTTAAAATAATCATATGCAGCGATTTTCATTACAATTGAACAAGTGAACGCAGCCACGTTATGAATACATTTGTTCCTTATAAATTAAAGCATCGTCACAATATTCACTTACTCTGAATCGACTGAACAAAACGCGTCAATATACAATGCGCAGTAGGTAAAATCAATGGGGTAAAGGACATAGGTTGTTAGCAAAAGGGGTTGGGAAATGGGGTGTGTAAAACGGAATGTGGGGCATGCGATGTGGACATGGGTAGCGAGAAAAGTGGTGCAATACATCAACTCTCTCCCTCATATCCTTGGAAATTTACGGACTGAACAATGCACACAGAGTAACGCATGGATAAAAAGGAGGTATATGTAGGTCGTATTGATATAGCAAGTAAACAATGATGTAAATTGAAGAATATTTTGGAGAATTTACTTTCACATGCTAGGCCAGTGTATCCACGCACACATACACACTCACATATATTATAGGCATAGACCCCATTACAACTGCACCTCAGAATCGCAACCTGAAAAATGTATACAAATAAACAGATATTCTGATATAAGGCGGCGGCGTTGCATTACGAAGCCAACCGCCATCACAAAACACACCAGCAAACATACAGAAATTGGATCATTATAATAAAGATATCAAACAAAATGTTTCTCTCACTGTCATCCAAAGGCAGCACAAATTTTACATACCGGACTAAAACATCGCGTATATAGTTGATTAATTATTGAATTCATATGAATTGATAAGTAAATATCTGTCAAATACAACGAGATAATGCACGAGCAAGGCTAATGACACCTACCGTGCGGTTATGAATCCGAATTGACTGACACTAGAGCAGACAGCAGTGCTGATTAAGGAGACCAAAAGAAGTGCTCGAAACATCTCGTGTTATTCGATCGTCTCACTTTAATCTTTGTTAGCTAGAGCAATACTTTGATATGTCTGCAACATCATCGTTATATAGCAACCAACGGCATTATTAACCAATATTTTAATCACATGACTTCCGTGAGACGTACAATTGGCTATAATATGGGTGATTTCAACAAAGCAGATGAAATAACGTTAGATCAATATCTAGTTGACGAGAGTTAATATGATGGTGGCATGAGTCATCAATCTCAATCTCAAAATGTGTGATCTCGAAATTCAGGTATAACAAAATATTGGTGACGACAATGAATTATCCCTCCGGAAGTTTGCTCTCCGAAAATGAAGTCTATTTCAATTCGTTTTCTGGTAAGAAATTCAATTGTTTAGGATGTCATCGGTCAAAGCAGAAATTTGTTAAGCCATTTGCAATTAAATTTATTGTAAACATCGAGGTGTTCATTTTCAGTGATTTTAGACAGCAGCTACCCTGCGTAAAGTATGTAATCTTACATTTTCGTATTGACATAACTTTGATGTGTATTATCTATACAAATGTATACATGCAGTGCGTGTTTACATAACTAGTGAAACACATGAATCAAGATCAATTATATACAACGAATTTAGTTACTATTGAACAAATGAAGGCAACCACGCAATTAACAATATTGTCTACAATAAATTATAGCATCGTCACAATTTTCAATGACTCTTAATGTATTCAACTTAACTCGTCATTATACGGACACTACATGTCTTATAACTATATTTCCTCCTATATAGTTATACTCTTGTTATACTTATATTTCTTGGTTATTCGTATTTCTGCGCGCTCCTTCGTACATAGGAATATTGTAGCTGCTTGTAGTTGTTTGAGTGGGGACACTAGCCAGAGAAAACACCAGGAGTTGAGTTGTTGTTGGTTTATTCGAGTTTGGTTTATTAGCTTTCTCTGGAATCTCGGGTCAGAATCTTGTTCAGATACTTTGTCTCTTTGCTAGGTATTTCTCCCTGAATTTCCGCGAGGCCAGCTATTTTATCGGGGTTCTGGCATTGGATTACGCTCGGAACCACACCCACAGCTGGCCTCCCATTGGTTCAGGTTTAGCCGGTCCCCCTTCACAAAGGTCAACCCCAACAGCTCACATGGGGCGTGGGCTCGAAGGGTCAATGGCCAATGGGAAAAGGTACCAGCCAGGTCTACTTATCAGGGTCACACCCCCGTCTTAAGGGCAGAGGTTGACCCGGGCTAGTGAAACATGTCGTGCTGACAATGGAAAAGAGGGGGAGCGTTTCAAAAGTCAAAAGAGCTAGATTAATATCATAACATCCTCCCCAACCATAGTTAAGTTGAACTTCCACTGTTCAATCAATTTTGATTTTTGCATTTCGAAAATAGACTAAGTTAAAGGAAATTTGGAATATGAGTTAAAGGGTAAAGGGACAGCACGACATTAGCCCAATATTATTTGATTTTGAATTTTGAATGATTCCAGAGTAGCTTGGACATGCGCCAATATCAATTTTACATTGGCACATGTCCATAACATAGATATCTAACATAGATGGATTATTGATGATGAGATTATAATAATTTTACAAAAAGTGTTTTTCTAAATTCGTTAGCTATATATATATATATATATATATATATATATATATATATATATATATATATATATATATATATATATATATATATATATATATGGATTGTGTAATAGTTGTACAATATGGTTATTAATGGTGACATACTGAAATTTACATTTTAACATTAATCACATTCCACAGTATTACTCTGCACTAAAACCCAGTGGGAAAAAAGCGATGAGCCTATACATGACAATGGTGGAATGGTGAAATAACTTATTTTGCTAATTTAATTTTGGAAGAATTTAACTAATGTTACAGAAATTATTCTATACAATAACACTTGTCCAATGCCAGGAAAATGATTAAAGTTGATGAGTGTGGCTGTTTCGTGGAGATGAGATCTCTGAAGGGCTGCGTATTGGGTTCGCCAGGTGTCGCTTGAGGTGAGGGGGAGATAGGCGTTATGACGCTTGGTTGAGTCGTTGGCCGTCTTCTGTATCCATGGTCTGGAAGACGTATGCTTTGGCTTGCAAGGCACGTCGGGTGAAGGCGCTATCTCCCTCTTGTATGGCGTAAATATACCTGGGAACAAATGAACTTACGGCAGCGATCAGTGTGCCTTGGTAATGTGTAATGTGAATTATACAAAAGAAATAAAATGAGTGCGGTGTGGTTAATGTGCGTGAGTAACTAGTGTATAATATCATGACATCAATGTTTTCAGTGGAGATACATTTAAAAATGATTTATTGTTATTTTGCGTAGTTAATTAGTGGCTCTAGATGGAGAGTGTTGTTTGTCGAGCCTGGTGGCGAATCTGAGCGACGTGGGGGTGGGCGAGATTTTGGTGTCGATAACTCCGAATTTACGTACGGAGGCGGTTGTTTGGGTTGTGGTACTAGACCTGTATTAGTGAAAATTACTCGTCGATGGTCGATATCTGTGCATTTAACGATTAATTACGCGATATACTTTACGTGTTTTTACCTTTTAAATGTCGTCTATCGCGGCCATATTAAAGAGTCCTCTGGACAGTTTCCCTACTGGTCCCAGTAGAGCCCTCCTGAGCCTGGCTCAGACGTTGATGGGAAGGGGGCGTCCAGAAGAGCATCTATGGTGCACTTCTCTGGGTGTATGATGCTAAGAATAATTGCACCTGAAATAATTCATAAACACATATCGCACACGATTACTGTATAACATGTAAGTACGGAAGAACAACGGTGTGACACTAATTGTATTTGTTGTAGGTGCCGGAGGAAATAAATATAAACATCTCACATATGCGTTGAGAATTAAATGATACAAAATACTTCTCTGTTAATTGTTTTGATGAATATGCACGTCTTCTCTTAAGCTGCAGATTCCTTCATGAAATGATACCCCGCATATACTTGAATAATATAAGATTGCGATATGGGTAATGTGTATCATAAAGGTTCACTAATTTTACGCGTGTCCACATGATATGAAAGACGTGCGATAATAGTGTAGTCGACGTTACTTATAGAAAGATTTTGTCTTATAATCTGCAAGCTTAGAGGTAAACAAATTGTTGAACATAATTGATAATATCACAGTGTCTAATTTGCGCTGTTCGGAAGAAGACAATGTAAAAGGCATCTAATAACTTACCCGTATACTTACAGTTGGTGTAGGTTACGTGTGATAGCGTATAGGATTGAGACAAGCGTCCGTTGAGATAATTAACCTTGTAGCGGTGATGTGTTTAATTACTAGGCCCGCATCGATATTGATGTAATTGCATAGAGCCTGTGATTGTTGATAAGTGGACCATCTGATCAATGAGCTTACATATGATTGGATGTCAGAGGCGATGTGTCAGATGGTAATTTAAGCAGCTTAGTAAACTTCGATAGCCCAGTGTTTGTATACAGGGCCGTAATTAGATGTCTAGAGACGATCTTTAATTGGAGTGGTCGTATTGGAGTCCCAATAAGCCTTTATAAAGCGTACGTGGGTTTAATTGACGAAGGACTTTTATTGCTAACATTAGAATTTGAATCCAATTTATCCGTTTTAAAGCGTATGTAGGTTGAATTGGCGAGGGATTGTTATCCTAACATTTAAGTTGTCTGTGTCAGTGTCTTGAATGCAATTAAAGTTATCAACGGTTCGTCGCAGACGGTTTGAAATGCGGGTGAGACAAACAAAGTGTCAATAGCATGGGTTAATGGCAGGTAAATGTAGTCTTATTGGAATAATAGACGATATATATATATGGTGTGTGAAATAACGGAACAAAAAGGAACATACAATATGAATGTAGACGTCCTGTTTTGGGGTAAATAGTACATAGGTATAACAAATAATAACATGACATTAATGGGAATAATTTCTGAAAAGAAAAAACACTCTGACAATGAATAGTTAAACATAAATTGGAAGATGAATAATCTGAAAATGAATAAATGATGATAGTTAATTATTAATCGGTAGATGGTGCATATATTGGTAAATAGTGTCACAAATCGGTAAATGTTGTCATAAATTGGTAATGTTGTCATAAATCGGTCATGTGCATCTTTCGCGCCAGAGTTTGTCCTCAAAAATCCACTCATATTGTCCGCCGGCAAACATGATGTTATGCTTTACTTTATTTGAAAATCGAGGAACCTTTGATCCAATCAATTTTACTACATCATGTGTCTTCCCATCCTTACGTACAGCTTGTGGCTCGTGGGAAGTTTTGGTTAAGGCGGTTGTTGGTGGGATATTTTGTTGGGATGGAGCATCTGCACGTGTTGTTTCGAATGATTGCTTGCATGTACGCCGTCGGGGAAGAAGGCTTGGTCTATTAGCCATGGAGGGTGTTGAAGGGGTCGCGTGGACAACGCTGGGGGCAGCGGATCTGCCAGCAGTCCGATCGACTCTAGGGCGTAGCCCTGCTCTGCGGGGCGCATTGTCAGGCACGTCCGAGTCCGAATCGTCATTATCTGTTGCAGCTTGATTAAAGCTGTCGCTGGGAAGATCCTCTTCCAATAGATCTCCAAGATCTTCAACATTCAAAGGATCCCATTTGTTGGTCTTTGCCCTTATGTGTCCCTTCTTCAAACGCATAACATTGACTGTCTTGTCCAAGTGCTTCCCGTCTGATAGGCGTTTTAATTTAACCGTGGTAGGGGTTGCATATCCGACAACGAAGAAAGGCCCATGAAAATTTTTCTGCAATTTCTTTTTCGTTTTTCTTACTCGAATTTTTGGTTGGTACACATATACTGCGTCACCGGCTTCGATTGGGTTGTTTTTGGTGGTTTTATCATACTGATCCTTCCTTTTCATTTGTTGTTCGACTAGGTGCTGTTCGGCAAATTTGGAAATTTCCGCTTGTGTTTGTAGCATTTCGACAATGTGGTCCTTGTATGTGTTGGGGGATTTGAGGGGATCTGGAAGATCCATCTCCGCTGGTAACACGGGCATTCTGCCGAACACTAACATATAGCTTGAATAGCCAAGTGGTTGATTTTCAGAAGTGTTGAGCGCAAATACTAATGGCATTAGGTGCTTGTCCCAGTCTGTTTGCTTAGGACTGACATAATTCCTTAGAAGATTTAGTATGGAGCGCTGACAACGTTCCGTTTGACCTTGACTTTGAGCATGGTACGCCGAACTGAAACTTTGCTTAATTTTGAAAAGGGAGCATAATTCCTGGAATAGGGAGCTAATGAAAGCGGATCCATTATCGGAGAGAAGTCGCTTGGGTGCACCGTAGACACAGATGACTCTCTCGTAAAAACCCTTAGCAATTGATTTGGCTGTAATGTCAGAGTCGGCCATGCGATGACATAGCGAGCGCGTTTTCGGTAATGGGCCGACTGTGTCAATCGTCATAGTGTGGAACGGTCCTGGGGCAGGCTCACGGATGAGTGGGGGCCGAATAGAGACGTTGGAACTTTTGGATGCATTGCAGGACTTACATGTGTGAACATATTCGTTTATGTCCCTGATCATCCCGATCCAAGTATAACGCGGCTGCATGACTGAAATCATTCGCGAAGCGCCCAGATGTCCGCCTAGAGGTGCATCGTGATGCATTTTGAGGAAATGTTCCTTGAGGTTTTGAGGGATGACTAACTGTGCCATTGCTTTATTTGGTTTCGGTCCCTGTGATGTTAATATATGATACACGAGATCGTCAGCAATAAAATAGTTTTGCTCGCGTTTGAGCAGCACGTCTGCCTCTTGTTCATTGGTGGGAACGGTGCCATACTTGAGGAGTCGTAAAACTATACTGCATTGAGGATCAAGCCTTTGCTGACGCCTTATCTGTTCTCGGCTTAAGGTGATTGAGTCCCAATTAGTTTTCGCTTGGTTTGTAAGCCATGTCGGAGCTCAGCGCGTTGAGTCCGTTTATCAGTTACTGCACATAGGGCTTCTGTTTCATAATTGTCCTCTGAATCTAGAGATAGCGAGGCAAGTTTATCGTGATCGTGAGGGAAGGCAGACAACTTGCCCGCTGCAGTGGCGGGAATAGTGCATATAGACTGATGCACGAATTCCTCATCGGATTCACCTGGCTGAGAGTTAAGCGATGGGATCACGCATGGCACATCATGAAACTTAACTTGAAGTTTTGCCGTAACCGCATTGTCGGCTTGCTAATTACTTCGGGATGGTGAATTGCGGTTAACAAGTCAGGCTTGTCCGGTCGCAATTGAGGGGAGCAAAACGGTGGCGTTGTTGTAAGGGGAAGCGGATTAACAGGGATGACCGTGCCAAGATCGGGAAAACGATCGATGACGTCATCAGCATTGGTACGGTTGATGTCATAAGGACGTCGACTTAATGCATCTGGGACAATGTTGTCCTTCCCTTTAACATGACTCACTTCAAATTGAAATTGCTGTATGAATGTGACCCATCTTGCTTGTCTACTCTGAGGCTGCTTTAACCCTAATATCCATTTGAGGGCTGAATGATCAGTATGTAACTGGAATTTCTGTCCCTCAAGATACACTCTGAAGTGTTGAATTCCCCATACTACTGCAAGAAGTTCCTGTTCTGTAGTGGAATAATTTGCTTCAGATTTAGTGAGACCTCTCCCTGCAAACCCTATCGGTTGCAGCTTGCCGTCAATTTCCTGGCTAAGACATGCGCCTAATCCTAGCTTACTAGCATCAGTCGACAATACGAATGGTTTGCTGAAATCGGGAAAGGCTAAAACCTGTGAACTTACCAGCGCCTTTTTCAAGGCGTCAAATGCGGTTTGGCATTCTGGCGACCACGTGAATGATTGATTCTTCTTGGTCAAAGCATATAGAGGTCGCGCAATAATTGCGTAGCCACTGATGAACCTTCTGAAAAAAGCCCGTTAATCCCAGGAAAGCACGTAGGTCTTTAAGTTTTGTGGGGGTAGGGTAAGATTCAATTGCTTCTAATTTGTCAGGATTGGGTAATATGCCTTCTGGCTGCAATACATGGCCCAGATACTTTACCTTTTTCACGGCAAACGAACATTTTCTGGGGTGTAGCTTCAGGTTGGCATTGCGTAACCGTACAAATATTTCCCGGAGATGTTTAAGATGCAAGTCAAATGTGGGCGAAAAACAACAGATATCATCGATGTATGCCATGACGTATTTGTATTGTATGTTACGCAACAAGGAGTCAAGGAGGGATTGAAACACGCTCGGCGCGTTCCGTATGCCCTGGGGCATCGTTGGAAACCTGTATTTCCCGAAAGGTGTGATAAACCCAGTTTTATCCCTGGACTCTGGATCTAAGGGGATTTGATGGAACCCTTGAGTGCAATCAAGAACTGAAAAGTACTTGGGTTTGTTCTCACCTACACAATCTAACACTTCATCTAACCTGGGAATTCGAAGGACTTAAGACCTCTGTAATCAATTACAAGTCTTAGACCACCACTGGCTTTCTTAATTAAAAGGGCCGGCGATGCCCAGGCTCCGTCTTGAGCTTCCTCGATTAGTCCTTGTTGAATTTGTTGATCGATGATTTTTTCCATTTCCTGTCTGCCCTGGGGAGCCATTCTATAGGGATACATATGAACAGGAGTAGAGCCCGGGAGAATCTCAATCTTGCACGAAGTTTTATCGGTCAACCCTAACTCCTTGGTTATTGGATTGACAAAACAGTCGGCGAATTCTGCTACCAGGTCTTTAAGCTGTTGGCGCTCAATTTCACTTACCTGAGACTGGCTCCAGTCTACATTTGGTACATGGCTAGTATCTTGTGAGGGCAAATGACATGAATTCAATTTGACATACTCACCTTCACTAGCATTCATATTGTCATCAATTTTGTACTGGAAGGTTTCTACATCATTGTCCCAGCGATCAAATGTGGCAATTCTCTCACCCTTGGTAATTAACTTTGCAACGGGGATAGTGTTAAACAATCTTACTGGCACGCAGTTGTCATTGACGGTTACTGCTGCGCGGGCTAACAGAATACCTTTGGCATTCAAATGCGGGAAAACTGAACATTCCCCTGTTGTTTTGCTTTCAGTTTTACGGAAAAGATTTCCTGCACATATAATTTCAGAAAAGGGATCAATAGTAATATTCTGTGCAGAGTGTACTGGGATATTGGTTGTGAATGAAATGGTACCAGTTCCGAAATTCATTACTGCTGAATGTTTCTTTAGAAATGGAATACCTAAGTACATTGGGGAGTGAGAGTCGCTCAATACCACAAAATCAGCTGATAACCTTTGGTTATGTACGTAGAATGGTAAGGTAATGTTACCTAGAGTAGTTACCTGAGTGTTGTTGGCACACACACATTTGCTAATTTTAGACTTAAATCTGTTCCGTAATGTTGGTGGCAATTTGGCCAATACGTCTACAGATAAGAAATTCAGATCAGCTCCTGAGTCGACTTTTGCTTTGTATCGCTTATTTGATAGCATTATAATCAACTCATTGTTGTCTAAAATGTGAGTGCCGTACTTACCGGTGGCCGTTGTAGTTCCAATGTTGTCATCTTGAAGGTCTGGCCCCTTACTCACAGAGTCAGCAACGGGCGATGCTAGTTTCCCTGGAAGCGACAGGTAGAACTAGCATGCCCTAGCTTTCTGCATATGGAGCAGGAGAGGTTGATGTTAGCGCGACATTGCTCCTTGTGGTGTCCGACATTATGGCACCTGCGGCAGATTTGCTGCCGGCAGTTCCTCTCGGAGTGCCCTCTCCGGCTGCAGACGGAGCATTGAGTGGCAATCGGTCGGTTTTCGCGGGAATATTGTCGGCCGCTGTCGTTGCGATTGTGGGAGTTATCCCGGACATAATTTCGGCCTCCGGACGGATGCCTGTGGTTGTTGCGGCTGTACGAGGAGGTGTTACCGTAATCACGACGGCTTTCGTGACTTCGATCGTCCGCGCGTCTGCTGCCTTGCTCATCCCATCGGTCATAAGCTGGATAGGTGTCACGTGAGGGGCTTCGCTGATATCTCTTGTCACTACGGTCTGTTGAAGGGGAACGTCCTCTATCATCAAAACTTACCTGTTTCGGAGCCATGGAAAGCTGTAGAAGACGCATTTGCTCTTGGAGGTCGTTTATATCTTGTTCCTGTGGAGAAGGTGGTGAGGGAAGAGATGAGCCTCGCATGATGGTCTCTAATCGCGTAAGCGTGTCCGATTCTGACGGGGTCGATGACTCGAAGCGGCGAGCCACTTGTTCTGCCTCGACGAGGGTTTTGGGGTCAAATCGGTGTACCCATGTACCGATTTCTTTGCGGAGACCCTTCGTGAAAAGCTGCACTCGCACAGCCTCATCCGTAATGGTATGCGATAAGATATCCGTGAGGTCCCTCGCGTAGTCCTCAACGGATTCTCTTTTGCCTTGTTCGCGGTCGAACAATCGAGAGAGATGGTTTCGCTGCTCCTCCTTGACGAAATGTGAGCGCAATGCGGTGGTCAATCGACTCACATCTTCCGCGATGGTGGTGGTTAACGAACGGTACCAGTTGTACGCCCTTCCCGTGAGTCCGGTGCTGAGGGCAATACCATGAAGCTCGCGAGGTACCTTATTTAGCTTCATATAAGTCATGGATCTATGGAGAAAATCCTCCACGTATTCCATTGGCTTTCCCTCGTAGGTTATCCGGTCGGGCAGGGAGGGGCTCTTTTCGGATGACTGAAGCTGGTGCAGAGTTGCTTCGTGTGCCGATACCTGGTTGTCGGCAAGGAGGCGGAAGGCTCCGGTAATGACGGCTGCCATGTCTGTAATGGCCGTCGCATCGTGGTTTGCCTGTCTCTCCTCTGCGTTTGTTGTCTCGCGGTGTCCGCTATCGCTGCTGCTGCTCTGCGACATGGTTGGATTTGGATTCGTGCGAATTCTCTCTCGGCGTAGCAATTGTCAGCTGTTTTCCTGTACGAAGGAGCATATAGTAGAGCGCTTTGTACCGGGTGTAGGGAAGTGAGTAATGGGGTAGGCGGTCCAGTACATGGGGTGTGGGAACGCTCGACTAGATAAATGAGTCATTCAAGCACATTTTGAATTATTAATACTGATGTACCCTATAAAACATATACAATCGTATCACCAATACAGCTTGCACTTACTGAATGGCATACGCTACCTAAAGACGTATGCAAAACACATCATACGCGTCATTTCGCATTATGCAGAGAGGACAACGCCTTCATATAATGTGCTCATGTTTTTATTTTTCTTCTAGTACGATATACATTTCATCGGTCCAAAATAGAACCAGTACCCAGATAGCATTTCGGTAAACAATGCCTTCTTCGACGGTCAATTTTCTCCCTCACATCTTTGAGAATTTACCCTTGAGTTTGACCTCTGGACAATACACACAGAGTAATGTATGGATAAAGTCGAGAGATATGTTGATCTTGTTCATCATGCAAGTGAACTTGTTATAAATTGGATATTATTTTGGAGAATTTACCTTCACATGTGTTGCCAGTGTATCCACGCGCACAAACACACTCACATATATCATAGTCATATGCACCATTTTCACTACACGTGAAGTCCTCGGACTCGCAACCTGTAAGATGATAAATAAAAATGAACATGGTGGCTGAATGTACAACTAATGTACTTACTTGCATGTGTATTGGAAAGCTTGTTAATATGCATTTTGAAACGTATTGTGAAATACATGCATTTCGAAAAATGTGTACAAATAACCAGATACATTTTGTTATATTAGGCGACCTCTACAAAATGTAAATTTATTTATAAAAATAGGTTAATTCTAAACGTTGAGACATGGTGACAGTGTCTGTCTGTATGCGAATCGCACAACACAGAAATATTTGTGCCTTCTTGCAGTACGAATCCAACCACCATCGCCAAAACACGCCAGCAAACATACAGAAATTGGACATTACCATATAGATAGCAAAGCCAATTTTTCAACTCACTGTCATCAAAAGGCAGTGCAAATATAACGCACGAGGCTAAACATTTCGTATATGGTTGATTTAGTATTGAACACATATGTATTGAATAAGTAAATATCTGTCAAATACAAAGAAATAATGCATAAACAAGGCTAATGACACCTACCCTCCTTTTCTGAATCCGTATTGACTGACACTGAAGCAGACAGCAGTGCTGATGATGCAGACAAAAAGAAGTGCTCGTAACATCTTGTGTCATTCGTTCGTCTCGCTTGAAACTTTGTTAGCTATAGCAATGCTTTGATCTGTCTGCAACATCATCGTTATATAGCAACCAACGACGTTACTTCTCAATATTATAATTCGCGGTTTCTTATGTGAGATTGTTGATGTGTGAACGCAATATTTACTCATTTTGCTGAAGACATATCTAGCCAAGCAAACATTCGAAGCTGGAATTGTAATTGGTTATTTCCCCGTATTAAATGGTGGTCAGCCCTCATGCATATTTATTCTGCTTTCTATTTCCGCCATAGTCTTACAACGGAGGACGGTACAAGCAGCAATGTAGTGATCAAACACCGCTCAGTAGTACTCTGTAGTAGTACCAAGTCCTTCATAATTAGCGGCTGTGATAAATCAAGAGAGACATGTTGGTATATCTGCCTGATACGCTTGCTCACACTCTTACTCCATCGCACATCAAAACATTTACAGATACAGGCTGACTGATTCACTAACACATTCACGCACTAGTTGGCCTTCGCACTCACTCTGTCACGCGCTTCTTTCCTTACACTTATTAACTCACTCACTCACTCACTCACTCACTCACTCACTCACTCACTCACTCACTCACTCACTCACTCACTCACTCACTCACTCACTCACTCACTCACTCACTCACTCACTCACTCTCTCATTAAGTCGTGTAAATATATGCTCATACAGGGTGGTCTGCAACTAGTACAAATATGAACACAACAGAAAGAATACACGTCCGTTCTGAACCCTGAACAGGACCGAGAGTTAAACCAGGTACAGGGCAAGGTTTTAGAGAAAGGTTACTGTGTAGTCGATGATCACTCTATTCGTTAACTTATCTTCTGGCAAATTCGAGAGTTTGTAATAGGTTCAGTTGGCTGTCCATGTAGATGTATGTTACGTGCTCTCTGTCTCTGTTAGGTAATGTATACCTTGTCGTTCTAAGGTTTTGCTAATAGTATGTGTGTGCGGACCTCTCTTTTAAGGAATATGATTGCCTTTGCGTGTATGGAGCCTCTGTATTTGGATGCAGGGTACTAGGTACAAAGTTGGTTTGTTGAGGGCAGTTGGGTCAGATCTGAACACTACAGAACTGAAGTGAAATAGCCGTAAGAGTTAATTGCTACTCTTGAATAAGAATGGTCGAACATGTGGGAATTGCTTCTTACGTAATCTTGAATAATAATGGGCAGATTGGGGTATCTCTTGTCGTGATGTGGCTTGGTTGTAGGATACGTGTACTTGTGAGTGTAGACGAGAAAGGTGGAATGCTTATGAGTGTATACATGAAATGGCGTGTTTGTGTGTGGCGATATTGTCTTTGGTGGCCATTATACGCCAGAAAATACCATCACGAAATATTGGCTAGCATTTAGAATGTGTATATTAATTACATTATGAAACTGCAAGAACGACACACACAATGTTGCATTGCTTAAAGAAATCTGACAGGTCTAGCGGGGCAAATATTTTGAAATGGAATTGCTTCTTACGTAATCTTGAATAATAATGCGGGCCACACCACATTACAGATGAGCGTCTACGCTCTCACCATCTAATTAAGGTAAACAGGGTCTCCACCATACCCCGACCAATTGCAACATACATGGGGTGTGTGAACGCTAGACTAGATAAATGAGTCATTCAAGCATAGTTGGAATTATCAAGACTGTCATATACAATCATATCATCAACCCCATGCACTTCCCGAATGTCATACATTACCCCATGATGTATGTAAAACACATCACACGTGTCATTTCGCATTATAGAAAGAAGCCAACGCATTTATATATTGTGCTCATATTTTCATTTTTATTCTAGCACAATATACATTTTATCGGTCCAATGTAGAACAAGTACCCAGATAGTATTTTGGTAAACAATGTCTTCTTCGACGGTCAATTTTCTCCCTCACATCTTTGAGAATTTACCCTTGAGTTTGACCTCTGGACAATACACAGAGTAATGTATGGATTAAGTGGAGAAATACGTTGGTCCTGTTCATCATGCTAGTAAACAATGTTATAAATTGGATAATATTTTGAAGAATTTACCTTCACATGTTATGCCAGTGTATCCACGCGCACAAACACACTCACATATATCATGGTCATATACACCATTTCCACTGCATGTGAAGTCTTCGGAATCGCAAACTGTAAGATGATGTAAATTTGAACATGGTGTTTGAATGTACAACTTATGTACCTAAGCATGTACATTAGCATGCATGTATTTTGAAGCGTATTTTGAAATGGACATATGTTGGTAAATGTGTAAATAAACGCGAATAAATTTTGCGATGGTGGGCAATAGTTTATAATTCTTGATGACTTGCCCATGTGAGTGCGTGTGTGTGAATATATCGAATAACAATCATTTTTAGCCATTAGGATATGTACGATTAGTAGTGATTGGAACTCTGAGGGAGTCACTGCCAGAGAACGCGTCGGCCCCAGGAGATTTTTTGCATTCCCCTTTCAGAGATAGGATCGTCATTTTATGTGATCATCCGAGTCACGAGTAACCCATCAGTTTTCACACCAATTGGGCGAACCTTCAGGCTTTTGGGTCGACATTTCGTTCTGAACGTTGCAATATTTTACATGTGTCTTGCTCGAAACAAATTGCGCTACACTTACTACACTGAGAAAACAACAGCCATCAAACAAGCACACCATCAAAATTACACTAAACATTAGATAGATATTATAAAGATATAAAACCGAATGATAATGGATTTTCAACTCACTGTCATCAAACGCAGCACAAATAAAACATACATGGTTAATACATTTCTTATATGATAGATTTTTCTTTAAATATATTTGAACCGAATAAGTTAATCAATTCTACTATCTGTCTGATACACGTAGATATAACATACGTAAAGCTAATGACACTTACCGTCCGGTTCCGACGCCAAACTGACTGATGCTGAAGCAGACAGCAGTGCTAATGAGGCAGACAAGAAGGAGTGCTCGAAACATCTTGTGTTATTCGTTCGTCTCGCTTAAATCTTTGTTAGCTAGAGCAATGCTTTGATCTGTCTGCAACATCATCGTTATATAGCAACCAACGGCATTATTAATCAATATTTTAATTTGCGTGTTCTGATCTGAGTTTCTTGACGTGTGAACGCAATATTGACTCGAGCCAAAACATTCGTAGATGGAATTGTAATTGGCTATTTCCTCGTTTTAGATGGTGGTCAACATCATAAATCCTTACCGATGCATATTCTGAGTTCTATTTCCGCCAGTGTCTTGAATGGCAGATGGTACGGGCGCCTATGTTGAGATCAAAAATCGCTCAGTAGTATTCTTCAGTAGTGATAAGTCCATTCGTGTTGTGTAGTTGTGAATAATCAAAAGAGACCTGTCGGTATATCTACCCATCAACGCAGGACTTCTTACACTTGCACATATTCAGACTCACTCACACATTAAATATATTATACTTATAGTGGCTGACTAAGTCACTGACACATTCACCCATTCTTTCTGGGTGCAAATTTGGCTGGCTGAGGGCAGTTGCGACAGATCTGGCCAGGTTGGCATTTTGCTGAATTTATCGCTTATTTGTTTATGTATCGAAAGTGGTTTCCGTTGACGAAAGCTATAGATAAGATTGTGATGTAGCTGTGAGAGTTAAGTGATAATCCTGAATAAGAATTGCCGAACATGTGGGTCTGAATGGTGCTGATTATTCTTGTCCCAACTTGCCAAAAATGGGGTATCTTTTGTCGTGTTGTGACGTGTTTGTAGGATAGGTGTACTTGTGAGTGTGGATTAGAAAGGTGGAATGCTTAAGTGTGTATCCGTGTATGGGCGTGTTTGTGGGTGGCGATAAAGTCGTTGTCGGCCATTATACGCCAAAACGATCTCATCCCGAAAAAATTGCTAGTATTAAGGATGTGTAAATTGTTTGAAATTAGGCGACTGCAATGTTACATTGATAAAAGGAATATGCCGTGTCTGACGGGGTTAACATTTGGAAATGTTTCTTATGTTATCCAGAATAATAACGCGGGCCACCTAGCGCCCATCACATTAGAGAACAGGATCTCCACCTTAACATGGGTGCAGCCCTGCGATCAATGCCAACTTAATTCAGTCTACAATAAGCTGAATCGAAAGAAAAAAGCTAGAATACACTTTCCTGTGACACTTAAGCAGCGTTACAATCAACACTCGCTTGATGATTAATGATTGAGCTAACAATATGTTATTTGTTTTGCATTTATTTACAATCGCTATGCATTGATCGCGGGTTGCACCTTGGATAAGGTAGAGATTCTGATTACCTGAATTAGATTGCGAGAGCGTAGACGCTCATCTCTATTGTGGTGGGAACTAGGTGGCCGGCATTACTATTCTAGATTACGTAAGAAGCAATTCAATTTCCTAATGTTTGCCTCATCAGACACGGCAGATTCATCCTGGCAGTGCAACATTTTGTGCTCCTTCTTCGCAATCTCTTCATTAAAAATTAGCACTTAACACTTACAGCTACATTACTATTCGGCCTATAGCTTTCGTCAATAGGAACGCTTGTCCCAACATAAAGAAATGAGCGATAAATACAGCAAAGTACCAAAATGGTCCAAATCTGTCGCAACTGCCCTCAACCAGCCAAATTCGCACCCAGTATCCACTTCCGTATTTATACAGAGGCTCTGTATACGAATAGGCATACTTTACTAGATAGGTCCGTACACACACTAACCATACAAGTAACCTTAGAGCGGCCAGGAAAGATTGTTATGTCTGCCGTTTGGTCGATTACGTAATGTAGTTACAAAGGCATGCATTTCATCGGTTGTGGTCACATACGCACATCTTTGTTCTAGTAGTGGACTAGCCGGTATGAAGACATATATATATATATACCGACATGTCTCTTTAGATTTATCACAACTACACATCATATGAAAGGTCTTATCACTACTGCAGAGTACTACTGAGCTGTTTTTGATCACGTCATTTCCGCTTGTACCATCTGCCATTCAAGGCACTGGCGGAAATAGAACGCAAAATATGCATCAGGAAGAATTTATGAAGTTGACCACTATCTTAAAGGAGGAAATAACCAATTAAATTCCAGCTACTAATGTTTGGTTTGCTAGATAAGGTTATATCCTCATCACACTGAGTCAACATTACGTCCAGGCGTTAACAAACTTCGATCAGAACACGCAAAATAAAATATTGATTAATAACGTCGTTGGTTGTTATATGAAGATGATGTAGCAGACATATCAAAGTATTGCTCTAGCTAACAAAGATTCAAGCGAGACGAACGAATAACACGAGATGTTTCGAGCACTTCTTTTTGTCTGCCTCATCAGCACTGCTGTCTGCTTCAGCGCCAGTCAATTCGGAAACACGCGGTAGGTGTCATTAGCCTTGCTTATGCATTATCTCGTTGTATTTGATTGATATTCGATTTAATCAACTTATTTCATATGAATTCAATAACCAACCAACTATATAAGCAATGTTTAAGCCCTGTATGTTATATTTGCGCTGCCTTTGGATTCCAGCGGTTGAAGACTACTAACCTATTTATACAAATAAATTTACATTTTGTAGAGGTCGCCTAATATAACATGATTAATCTGTCTATTTGTACACATTTTGCAAAATGTATGCATTTCACAAATCGTTTCAAAATTGATGTTAACTAGCTTTCCAATATACATGCAAGTAAGTACATTAGTTGTACATTCAGCCACCATGTTCAATATCTTTTATCATCTTACAGGTTGCAAGTCAGAGTACGTAACGTGCAGTGGAAATGGTGTTATATGATTATGATATATGTGAGTGTGCTTGTGCGCGTGGATACACTGGCAAAACATGTAAAGGTAAATTCTCCAAAATAATATCCAATTTATCACATTGCTTATTCGCAGAATGAACAAGACCAACATATTTCTCCACTTTATCCATATATTACCCTGCGGGTGAACTCAACGTTATATCTTCAACGATGTGAGTAAGAAATTTGACCGTCAAAGAAGACATTGTTTTTTCACAATAACTCTGTAGCATACAGTGTCTGTATAATTACGAGTTAAATTGAATGCATTAAGAGTCATTGGAAATTGTAACGACGTTATTATTTATTGTAGACAATATTGTAATTGCGTGGTTACCTTCATTCGTTCAATAGTAATTAAACTTGTTGTATACAATTGATCTTGATTCATGCGTTTCACTAGTTATGTAGAAATGCCTCACACTGCATGGTTACATTTGTATAGATAATACACATCAAAGGTGTGTCCACACGAAAATGTGTGTTTATAAACTTTACGTAGGGTTGAACACCTCGATGTATACAAAAAAATCCATTCACAAATGGTGTAATCCATTTCTTTTTTCACCGATGTCAATCTGAACAATTGAATTTCTCGCAGAAAACTAATTGAAATAGACTTCATTTGCGCAGAGCAATGCTTCTTAGGGATAATTCATTGTCGTCACCAATATTATGTTATACCGGAATTTTTTACTCTCGTCACATAGATTTTGTTCTGACGTTATTTTACCTGCTTTGTTGAAATCACCGATATTATAGCCAATTGTACGTCCCTCATATTGACCAACACGGAAGTCATTTGAAAAATATTTTTGCTTGGGTAAAATATCATTGTGAAATGGCAAACAAATGTGTGCCATGAGGTCGAATTACGTAATGTGCCAACGAGATTAAAGACGAAGGTTTCAGTAACTGGTGCAGGGCGGATCCAAACCCAACCCACCATAAACATGCTGACTGGAAACAATGTTGATTGGTATTGTAGTACAATATACACTTTTACGGTACGATGTAGATCGGTACCCAGATAGCATTTTTGTAAACAATGACTTCTTCGACGGTCAACTTTTACCCTCACATCGTTGACAATGTTCCTTTCCGTTTAATCTCTGGACAATACACACACAGTAATATATTGATAAAGTGGAGAGAGTCTTGTTCATCATGCGAGTAAACAATGTTATAAATTGGATATTATTTTGCATAATTTACCTTCACATATTTTGCCAGTGTTTCCACGCGCACAAACACACTCACATATATCATAGTCATATACAACATTTCCACTGTACGTGAAGTCCTTGGAATAGCCACCTGTAAGATGATAAAAAAAATGTAGCATAGTAGCTGAATGTACAACTAATGTACTTACTTGCATGTATATTGGAAAGCTTGTTAACATGCATTTTGAAACGTAATGTGAAATGCATGCATTTTGAAAAATGTATACAAATAAACAGATACATTTTGTGATATCAGGCGACCTCTACAAAATGTTAATTTATTTATAAAAATAGGTTAATTCTAAACGTTGAGACATGGTGACAGTGTCTGTCTCTATGCAAATTGCACAACACAGAGGTATTTGTGCCATCTTGCAGTACGAATCCAACCACCATCACATAAACACACCAGCTGACATACAGAAATTCGATCATTATAATATAGATATCAAAGCAAATGTTACTGTCATCACAAGGCAGCACAAATATAACACACGGGGTTAAAACATTTCGTATATGGTTGATTTAGTATTGAATAAATATGTATTGAATAGGTAAATATCTGTCAAATACAACGAGATAATGCATAAGCAAGGCTAATGACGCCTTCTGTCTTCTTCTTAAGCTCAATTGACTGACGCTGAAGCAGACAGCAGTGCTGATGAGGCAGACAAGAAGGAGTGCTCCAAACATCTCGTGTCATTCGTTCGTCTCGCTTTTCATTTCATTGGCTAAAGCAATGCTTTGATTTGTCTTTAACGTGGTCGTTATGTAGCAACCAAACGACGTTACTAATCAATAATATAATTCGCGGTTTCTTATGTGAGATTATTGATGTGTGGAAGCAGTATTAACTCATTTTGCTGAAGACATATCTAGCCAAGCAAACATTCGAAGCTGGAATTGTAATTGGTTATTTACCCGTCTTAAATGGTGGTCAGCCCCTATGCATATTTATGTTGCTTTCTATTTCCGATATAGTCTTAGAACGTACAAGCGGCAATACAGTGATCAAACACTGCTCCGTAGTACTCTGTAGTAGTACCAACTCCTTTATAATGAGCGGTTGTGATAAATCAAGAGAGGTATGTTGGTATATCTGCCTGATACACTTGCTCACATTCTTACTCCATCGCACATAAAAACATTTACAGATATAGGCTGACTGACTCTCTAACACATTCACGCACTAGTTGGCCTACGCACTCACTCTGTCACGCACTTCTTTGCTTACACTCATTTACTCACTCACTCACTCTCCCACTCACTCATTAAGTCGTGTTAATATATGCTCATACAGGGTAGTCTGCAGCTAGTACAAATATGAGCGTATATGACCGCAACAGAAAAAATGCATGTCCAATCTGAACCCTGACCACGGCCGAGAGTTAAACCAGGTACCAGGCAAGGTTTTAGAGAAAGGTTACTGTGTAGTTGATGATTACTCTATTCGTTAATTTATCTGCTGACAAATTCGAGAGTTTGTAATTGGTGCAGTTGGCTGTCCATGTAGATGTATGTTGCGTGCTCTCTGCCTCTCTTAGGTAATGTGTGCCTTGTCGTGCTAAGGTTTTGCTTATAGTATGTGTGTGCGGACCTCTCTTTTAAGGCATATGATTGCCTTTGCGTGTATGGAGCCTCTGTATTTGGATGCAGGGTACTAGGTACAAAGTTGGTTTGTTGAGGGCAGTTGCGTCAGATCGGAACACTATAGAACAGAAGTGTGATAGCCGTAAGAGTTAAGTGCTAATCTTGAAAAAGAATGGTCGAACATGTGGGGCTGAATGGTGCTGATTATTCTTTTCCCAACAAATCGAAATTGGAGTATCTCTTGTCGTGGCGTGACTTGGTTGTGGGATACGTGTACTTGTGAGTGTATACGAGAAAGGTGGAATGCTTATGAGTGTATACATGTATGGGCGTGTTTGTGTGTGGCGATACTGTCTTTGGTGGCCATTATACGCCAGAAAATACCATCACGAAATATTGGCTAGTATTTAGAATGTGTATATTGTTTTACATTATGAAATTGCGAGAACGGCACACACAATGTTGCGTTGCTTAAAGGAATCTGACAGGACTAGCGGGGCAAATATTTGGAATTGGCATTGCTTCTTACGTAATCTTGAATAATAACGCGGGCCACCTAGCACCCACCACATAAGAGATGAGCGTCTACGCTCTCAACATCTAATTAAGGTAAACAGGGTCTCTACCATACCCTGATCAATGACAACATACTTCAGTCTTCACTCACTCATTCGCTTGTTTACTCACTCACTCACTCACTCACTCACTCACTCACTCTCACTCACTCACTCACTCGCTCTCACTCACTCACTCACTCACTCACTCACTTCGTTCATTCGCTCGATCACTCATTCGTTCATTCTTTCACTATCTCTTTCATTTGCTAACTCATTACTTTGTTCATTAACTCTCTCATTGTCTCCTTCCCCTCACCCAAGTAAGAACTTGCGGAATGATCAAGGCAACACATCTCTCCTGTATCAGCTGTAATTGTTACGGTAACAGTCTATTATTTACTCAACAAACAAACAATCCAACAAGCAAACAGAAAATGTATCATTATTTTTCGGACGTCAAACCGAATGAACAAGGAGTTTCTACTTGTTGACGCAAAACGCAGTACAACGTCATTATGCTGATATTTCATGCTATATAGTTATTGTGAACAAACACTGCGCTACAAGGAAATGGGATGTGGGCTACGGGTTTGGGTCATTGGGTATGCGAAATGGGGTTGGGAACATGGGATGTGAGGCATGAGGTGTGATATATGTGGCATGAGACTTTGGAGGAGGGGCATTATTGTGGGACACGTGGTGTGGGGAAGGGAGAGTTGGACACGAGGTAATGGAAATGTGGTGTATGAAAGTGAATGCGTGACATAGGGTGTGGGAAGTGGGTAATGGGGTGGGCGGTCCAGTACATGGGGTGTGTGAACGCAAGACTAGATAAATGAGTCATTCAAGCATAGTTGGAATTATCAAGACTGATGAACCCCACAAAACATATACAATCATATTTACCAACACAGCATGCACTTCCTGAATGTCATACATTACCCCATGACGTATGCAAAACACATCATACGTGTCATTTCGCATTATACAAAGAAGCCAACGCATTTATATATTGTGCTCATATTTTCATTTTTTATTCTAGCACAATATACATTTTATCGTTCCAATGTAGAACAAGTACCCAGATAGTATTTTGGTAAACAATGTCTTCTTCGACGGTCAATTTTCTCCCTCACATCTTTGAGGATTTACCCTTGAGTTTGACCACTGGACAATACACAGAGTAATGTATGGATTAAGTGGAGAAATACGTTGGTCCTGTTCATCATGCGAGTAAACAATGTTATAAATTGGATAATATTTTGAAGAATTTACCTTCACATGTTATGCCAGTGTAACCACGCGCACAAACACACTCACATATATCATGGTCATATACACCATTTCCACTGCATGTGAAGTCTTCGGATTCGCAAACTGTAAGATGATGTAAATTTGAACATGGTGTTTGAATGTACAACTTATGTACCTAAGCATGTACATTGGAATGCATGTAATTTGAAGCGTATTTTGAAATGCACATATGTTAGTAAATGTGTAAAAAACGCGAATAAATTTTGCGATGGTGGGCGAGCTCTTAAACATAAAAAAAATTAATTTACAGCAATAGTTTATAACTCTTGATGACTTGCCCATGTGAGTGCGTGTGTGTGAATATATCGAATAACAATCATTTTTAGCCATTAGGATATGTACGATTAGTAGTGATTGGAACTCTGAGGGGAACGCGTCGGCCCCAGGAGATTTTTTGCATTCCCCTTTCGGAGATAGGATCGTCATTTTATGTGATCATCCGAGTCACGAGTAACCCATCAGTTTTCACACCAATTGGGCGAACCTTCAGACTTTTGGGTCGACATTTTGTTCTGAACGTTGCAATATTTTACATGTGTCTTGCTCGAAACAAATTGCGCTACACTTACTACACTGAGAAAACAACAGCCATCAAACAAGCACACCACCAAAATTACACCAAACATTAGATAGATATTATAAAGATATAAAACCGAATGATAATGGATTTTCAACTCACTGTCATCAAACGCAGCACTAATAAAACATACATGGTTAATACATTTCTTATATGATAGATTTTTCGTTAAATATATTTGAACCGAATAAGTTAATCAATTCTACTATCTGTCTGATACAAGTAGATATAACATACGTAAAGCTAATGACACTTACCGTCCGGTTAAGAAGTTTAAATTACCAAGGCTGAAGCAGACAGCAGTGCTAATGAGGCAGACAAGAAGGAGTGCTCGAAACATCTTGTGTTATTCGTTCGTCTCGCTTGAATCTTTGTTAGCTAGAGCAATGTTTTGATCTGTTTGCAACATCATCGTTATATAGCAACCAACGACATTATTAATCAATATTTTAATTTGCGTGTTCTTGAGTTTCTTGACGTGTGAACGCAATATTGACTCGAGCCAAACATTCGTAGTTGGAATTGTAATTGGCTATTTCCTCGTTTTAGATGGTGGTCAACATCATAAATCCTTACCGATGCATATTCTGAGTTCTATTTTCCGCCAGTGTCTTGAATGGCAGATGGTACGGGCGCCTTTGTTGAGATCAAAAACCGCTCAGTAGTATTCTGCATTAGTGATAAGTCCATTCATGTTGTGTAGTTGTGAATAATCAAAAGAGACCTGTCGGTATATCTGCAAGATCTCTCACCCATTAACGCAGGACTTCTTACACTTGCACATATTCAGACTCACTCACACATTAAATGTATTATACTTATAGTGGCTGACTAAGTCACTGACACATTCACCCATTCTTTCGTGGCCACATTACGTAATCGGCCATAGGGCATGCATAACAATCTTTTTGGCCGACAGATTTACGGGACCTCTTTTGTAAAGTATGCCTTAGCGTTTATAGAGCCTCTGTATTTAAAGGGGATTAAATGCAGGGTAAATGCAAATTTGGCTGGCTGAGGGCAGTTGCGACAGATCTGGCCAGGTTGGCATATTGCTGTATTTATCGCTTATTTGTTTATTTATCGAAAGAGGTTTCCGTTGACGAAAGCTATAGATAAGATTGTGATGTAACTGTAAGAGATAAGTAATAATCGTGAATAAGAATGGCCGAACATGTGGGTCTGAATGGTGCTGATTATTCTTGTCCCATCTTGTGTCGTGGTGTGACGTGTTTGTGGGATAGGTGTACTTGTTAGTGTGAACTAGAAAGGTGGCATGCTCATGTGTGTATCGGTGTATGGGCGTGTTTGTGGGTGGCGATAATGTCATTGGCGGCCATTATACGCCTGACAATCTCGTCCCGAAAAATTGGCTAGTATTAAGGATGTGTATATTGCTTGAAATTAGGAATCTGCCGTGTCTGACGGGGCTAACATTTGGAAATGCTTCTTACGTTATCCAGAATTATAACGTGGGCCACCTAGCGCCCATCACATTAGAGAACAGGATCTCCACCTTATCATAGGTACTGCCCAGCGATCAATGCCAACTTACTTCAGTCTAAATAAGCTGAATCGACAGAACAAAGCTAGAATACACTTTCCTGTGACACTAAAGCAGCGTTAAAATCAGCACTCGCTTGATGATTAATGATTGAGCTAACAATATGTTATTTGTTTTGCATTTATTTACAATCGCTATGCATTGATCGCGAGTTGCACCTTGGATAAGGTAGAGATTCTGATTACCTGAATTAGATTGTGAGAGCGTAGATGCTCATCTCTATTGTGGTGGGAACTAGGTGGCCGGCATTACTATTCTAGATTACGTAAGCAGTTCCATTTCCTAATGTTTGCCTCATCAGACACTGCAGATTCATCCTGGCAGTGCAACATTTTGTGTTCCTTCCTCGCAATCTCTGCATGTAAAATTAGCACTTAACACTTACAGCTACATTACTTTTCAGTCTATAGCTTTTGTCAATAGAAACCCTTGTCGCAACATAAACCAATCAGCGATAAATACAGCAAAATACCAAAATGTCCAAATCTGTCGCAACTGCCCTCAACCAGCCAAATTTGCACCCAGTATCCACTTCCGTATTAATACAGAGGCTCTGTATACGAAAAGGCATACTTTACTAGAGAGGTCCGTACACACACTAACCATACAAGTAATCTTAGAACGGTCAGGAAAGATTGTTATGTCTGCCGTTTGGTCGATTACGTTATGTAGTTACAAAGGCATGCATTTCATAGGATGTGGTCACATACGCACATCTTTGTTCTAGTAGTGGACTAGCCGGTATGAAGACATATATATACCGACATGTCTCTTTAGATTTATCACAACTACACATCATATGAAAGGTCTTATCACTACTGCAGAGTACTACTGAGCTGTTTACGCAATGTTTAAGCCCTGTATGTTATATTTGCGCTGCTTGTGGATTCCAGTGAGTTGAGACATTTTCATTGTCCAGTCTATTCGGGCAAGCGTTTCAAGAGTTCTAACCTATTTATATAAATAAATTAACATTTTGTAGAAGTCGCCTAATTTAACAAAATGAATCTGTTTATTTGTACACATTTTTCAAAATTCATGCATTTCACAATACGCTTCAAAATTGGTGTTAACTAGCATTGCAATGTACATGCAAGTAAGTACATTAGTTGTACATTCAGTCAACATATTCAATTTTGTTATCATCTTACAGGTTGCTAGTCAGAGGGCGTAACGTGCATTGGAAATAATGTATATGATAATGATATATGTGAGTGTGTTTGTGCGCGTGGATACAATGGAAAACTATGTAAAGGTAAATTAGCAAAAATAATATCCAATTTATCACATTGTTTACTCGCAGGATGAACAAGACCAACATATCTATCCACTTTATCCATATATTACCCTGTGTGTATTGTCTAGTGGGTGAACTCAACGTTATATCTTCAACGATGTGAGTGAGAAATTTGACCATCGAAGAAGGCATTGTTTTTTTCACAATAACTCTGTAACATGCCATATTCGTATAATGACGAGTTAAGTTGGATGCATTAAGAGCCATTGGAAATTGTAACGACGTTATTATTTATTGTAGACAATATTGTAATTGCGTGGTTACCTTCATTCGTTCAATAGTAATTAAATTTGTTGTATATAATTGATCTTGATTCATACGTTTCTCTGGTTATGTAGAAAAGCCTCACACTGCATGTATACACTTGTATAGATAATACACATCAAAGTTGTATCCATACGTAAATGTGTGTTTATATACTGTTGTCTAAATTCACTGAAAATGAACACCTCGATGTATACAAAAATACCATTTACAAATGGTGTAATCCATTTCTGTTTTCACCGATATCAACCTGAACAATTGAATTTCACGACAGAAAACTAATTGTAATAGACTTCATTTTTGCAGAGCAATGTTCCTGATGGATAACTCATAGTCGTCACCAATATTATGTTATACCTGAATTTCGAGATCACACATTTTGAGACTGAGATTGATGACTCATGCCACCACCATATTTACTCTCGTCACGTAGATAATGATCTGACGTTATTGGATCTGCTTTGTTGAAATCACGCTACGCTAAGAGGGCTCACTTCGGGTGGCTCTGCGGTGATCCCTTCCCTAATTATAATACATTGCAATCGTAAGGTGGTGCTACCGTGACACAAACAAAAGCACATGGGAATACTCGGCTGACGTCACTGTAATTGTTGAGAGCGGTGTCTTTTCATAGAGCCTTGCCACTGCCAAAACACGTCGCACAATAGATTTATGAATAACGAAAAAAGCAAGTACTCTGCTCAATAAATGTCAACTTGATTAATTATGGAAAACAGTTCCCCTCGTACAGCGTTCGCGCAGTTTACAATCCTCGATATGTCCGCACTGTGGATGGTAGTTTTAGATTGTCAATAAATGTCTTAAGCGAGGGAACTGGCCTGGGGTCGGCATTAACATTTTTGGCATGTCAGGGGGATGTGATGGTCTCGAGCGAAGAGTTTATAGCTACGCTGAGCTGCGTGACGATTATGAAATTACCCGAAATACACCCCCGTCATCAGGCGACGATACCATGAAATCAACAAAAGCACATGGGACTGTTTATCCAACGTCTCGAGGCTCGGCGGCTGTTAAAGATATGGAGTCATCTGTCATGATCTGATTGGTAGAGGCGACAACAGCTCCAAAGTAAACAAAGCATTCCATTTGGTTTTAAGAGACGCTATGACAAGACGCTATAAAAATAACGCTTCGGCTAACATGTTGCGTCTTCACATATTTCCTGGGGCGGAAGCCTCGAGTGAGCTCTCTTAGCGAAGCTATAAACTCTTTGATTATATTACATTGAAATTGTAGGGTGGCGCTACCATGACACAAACAAAATCATATAGGAATACTGGGCGCACGTAACTGCGAAAAATGTCGCTTTGCAGAGCCTTGCCGCTGCCAAAACACGTCGCACAGTAGGCTTATGAATATCGAAAATAACATGCACACTATTTAATAAATGTCATCTTGATCAATTACACGGTCTGGGGTACACCTATCGAAAACAGATCGCCTTTAACAGCGTACAGGCAATTCACGATCCTCCATCTTTCATGTCAATAACATCTCTGGAGCGAGGGAATTTGTATGGGGTCGACATTAACATTTTTTTGGCATGTCAGGGCATGTGAAAGTCTTGAGCAAAGAGTTTATAGCTACGCCGAGCTGCGTGACGATTATAAGAATACACGAAAGACACCCCCGTTATCAGGCGACAATACCATGAAATCAACAAAAGCACGTGGGACTGTTGATCCAACGTCTTGGGGCTCGGCGGCTGTTAAAGATATGGAGTCATCTGATTGGTAGAGGCGACCACAGCTCCAAATTAAACAGAGAATTACACGTGGTTAAAGAGACGCTATGACAAGACCCTATGACAATAATGCTTCGACTAACTGGTGGAGACTTCACATGTTTCCTCGGGCGGAATGCCTGAGTTAGCGTTTGTAGCAAAGCTATAAACTCTTCGGTACCAATCACAAACTTTATAAATGCTATAGCTTCTTTTTTACATAACAGATTTTCTGATTCAGAATCTTATCAAATTGATATATAATTTGAAATAGTAAACCAACTATATAAGACATATACTAGCCACATTTCTTACATTTGTGCTGTATTAGCTGCTAGTGAGCATAAACTTATATATGTCAATTCAATAAGGTACTGAATCTGAAAATCTGTTATGTCAAAGAGAAGCTATAGCATATAAAAAGTTTATGACTGGTGCCGCCTTAGTCCATTGAAAGTGACCGAGCAATTATTATCAGTTGCTACCAGTTACAACAAAATAGATCGATAATAAAGCCATGCAACACGGGTATTTGTGGTCGAAATCAGCAGACATCCCTCTCCAAACAGGTATGGTGAACTGCATCTATGTTTCCAGTCCGCGTGTTTATGATGGGTTGGGTTTGGATCTTCCCTACAGCAGTTACTGAAACCTTCTTCTTTGATCTCGTTGGCACATTACGTAATTCGGCCTAATGGCACACTTTTTTTTTCATTTCACAATGATATTTTATCCAAGCATCATTATTTTTCACATGACTTCCGTGCTCGTCAATATGAGAGATGTACAATTGGCTTTAATATCGGTGATTTCAACAAAGCAGATAAAATAACGTTAGATCAATATCCAATTGACGAGAGTAAATATGGTGGTGGCATAAGTCATCAATCTCAGTCTCAAAATGTGTGATCTCGAAATTCAGGTATAAGATCATATTGGTGACGACAATGAATTATCCCTCCGGAAGCTTGCTCTCCGTATATGAAGTCTATTTCAATTCGTTTTCTGACAAGAAATTCAATTGTTTAGGTTGACATCGGTGAAAGCAAAAATGGATTACACCATTTCCAATTGGATTTTCAGTGAATTTAGACAGCAGCAAGCCTAGGTAAAGTATGTAACCTTACATTTACGTATTGACAAAACTTTGATGTGTATTATCTATATAAATGTATGCATGCAGTGTGACGTATTTCTACTTAACTAGCGAAACACATGTCTCAAAATGTATTCAACTTATGCGAATATTGCATGCTGCAGAGTTATTGGGGTGGGGAACATGGGATGTGGGGCTTGAGGTGTGATATATGAGGTATGAGAATTGGGATGAGCGGCATAATTGTGGGACACCAGTTGTGGAAAGGTAGTGTGAGACACGAGGTATTGTAAATGGGGTGTAGTATAGTGGATGTGTAACACAGGGGTGTGGGAACGCTAGACGAGATAAACGAGTCATTCAAGCATAGTTGGAATTATCAAGACTGATGAACCCTACAAAACATATACAATCACATCACCAACACAGCATGCACTCTCTGAGTGTCATACATTACCCCATGACGTATGCAAAACACAACATACGGGTCATTTCACATTATATAGAGATCACAACGCCTTTATATAGTGTGCTCATATTTTTATTTTATCGGTCCGATGTAGATCCAGTAAACAGATAGTATTTTGGTAAACAATTCCTTCCTCGACGATCCATTTTCTCCCTCACATCTTTGAGAATTTACCCTTGAGATTGACCTCTGGACAATACACACAGAGTAATGTATGGATTAAGTGGAGAGATACGTTGGTCCTGTTCATCATGCGAGTAAACAATGTTATAAATTGGATAATATTTTGAAGAATTTACCTTCACATTTTATGCCAGTGTATCCACGCGCACAAACACACTCACATATATCATGGTCATATAAACCATTTCCACTGCATGTGAAGTCTTCGGAATAGCAATCTGTAAGATGATGTAAATTTGAACATGGTGTTTGAATGTACAACTTATGTACCTAAGCATGTATATGGAAAGCATGTATTTTGAAACGTATTTTGAAATTCACATATGTTGATAAATGGGTAAAAAAAAGCGAATACATTGCGACGGTGGGTGAGCTCTAAAGCATGAAAATTAATTTACAGCAATAGTTTATAACTCTTGATGACTGGCCTATGTGACTGCGTGTGTGTGAATATATCGAATAATAGTCATTTTTAGCCATTAGCATATATACGATTAGTAGTGATAGGAACTCTGAGGGAGTCACTGCCAGAGAACGCGTCGGCCCCAGGAGATTTTTTGCATTCCCCTTTCAGAGATAGGATCGTCATTTTATGTGATCATCCGAGTCACGAGTAACCCATCAGTTTTCACACAACGTGGGCGAACCTACAGGCTTTTGGGTCGAAATCTCGTTCTGAACGTTGCAATATTTTAAATGTGTCTTGCTCGAAACAAATTGCGCTACAATTACTACATTGAGACAACAACAGCCATCAAACAAACACACCTTCAAAAATACAACAAACATTAGATAGATATTTTAAAGATATAAAACCGAATGAAAATGGATTTTCAACTCACTGTCATCAAACGCAGCACAAATAAAACATACAGGGTTAATACATGTCTAAAATGATAGATTCATCATTAAATATATTTGAACCGAATAAGTTAATCAATTCTACTATCTGTCTGATACACGTAGATATAACATACGTAAAGCTAATGACACTTACCGTCCGGTTCCGACGCCAAACTGACTGATGCTGAAGCAGACAGCAGTGCTGATGAGACAGACAAAAAAGAGTGCTCGAAACATCTTGTGTTATTCGTTCGTCTCGCTTGAGTCTTTGTTAGCTAGAGCAATGCTTTGATCTGTCTGCAACATCATCGTTATATAGCACGTTATTAATCAATATTTTAATTGGCGTGATCTGATCTGAGTTTCTTGACGCCTGTACGTAATGTTGACTCAGTGTGCGAACCAAACAGTCTATTCTTGAATTGTAATTGGTTATTTCCTCGTTTTAGATGATGGTCAACATCATAAATCCTTCCCGATGCATATTTTGCTTTCTATTTCCGTCAGTGTCTTGAATGGCAAATGGTATAGGCCGAAATAAAGTGATTAACAACCGCTCAGTAGTACTGTGCAATGACGTGATCTAAAACCGCTCAGTAGTACACTGCAGCAGTGATAAGTTAACGACAAGAAAAAAGATGTGTGTATGCGACCACAACATATGAAATGCATGTTATCGTGGTCACATTACGTAATCGGCAAAACGGCAGACATAACAATCTTTTCTGGCCGTTCTAAGGCTTTGTGTATAGTATGTGTGCGTACGGACCTCATGTTGTGTAGTTGTGATAAATCAAAAGAGACATGTCGGTATATATGTGCCTTCATACCGGCTTGTTAACAACTAGAGTAAAGATATGCGTATGTGACCACAATTTATGAAATACATGCTTTCCTGGTCATATTACCTAATCGACAAAACGGCAGACATAACAATCTTTTCTGGTGGTTCTAATGTTTTGTGTATAGTATGTGTGTGTACGGAACTCTTTTGTAAAGTATGCCTTTGCGTAAACAGAGCCTCTGTATAAATACGGAAGTGGATGCAGGGTACTGGGTGCAAATTTAGTTGGTTTAGAGCAGCTGCGACAGATATGGAGATGTTGGCATTTGGTTGTATTTATCGCTTACATGTTTATGTTGCGAAAAAGGTTCCTGTAGGCGAAAGCTATAGATTGAATTGTAATGTAGCTGTACGTGTTAAGTGGTAATTTGAAATGAGGAGATTGCAAGTTATGTACACACCATGTTGCACTGCTAATAGGAATCTGCCGCGTCTGACGAGACAAACTTCAGGAAATTGAACTGCTTCTTTCGTAATCTAGAACAGTAACGCCGGCCACCTTGTGCCCACCACAATAGAGATGAGTGTCTACGCTCTCGCAATCTAATTCAGGTAATCAAGACCTCCACCTTACCCAAGGTGCAACCCGCGATCAATGCATAGCGATTGTAAATAAATGCAAAACAAATAACATATTGTTAGCTCAATCATTAATCATCAAGCGAGTGTTGATTGTAACGCTGCTTAAGTGTCACAGGAAAGTGTATTCTAGCTTTTTTTCTTTCGATTCAGCTTATTGTAGACTGAAGTAAGTTGGCATTGATCGCAGGGCTGCACCCATGTTAAGGGGGAGATCCTGTTCTCTAATGTGATGGGCGCTAGGTGGCCCGCGTTATTATTCTGGATAACATAAGAAGCATTTCCAAATGGTAACCCCGTCAGACACGGCAGATTCTTTTTAGCAATGTAACATTGCAGTCTCCTAATTTCAAACAATATACACATCCTTAATACTAGCCAATTTTTCGGGATGAGATCTTTTTGGCGTATAATGGCCGACAACGGCTTTATCGCCACCCACAAACACGCCCATACACGGATACACACTTAAGCATTCCACCTTTCTAGTCCACACTCACAAGTACACCTATCCCACAAACACGTCACACCACGACAAAAGATACCCCATTTTTGGCAAGTTGGGACAAGAATAATCAGCACCAAACAGACCCACATATTTGGCCATTCTTATTCAGGATTATCACTTAACTCTTTTCGATACATAAACAAATAAGCGATAAATACAGCAAAATGCCAACCTGGCCAGATCTGTCGCACTCCCTCAGCCAGCCAAATTTGCACCCAGAAAGAATGGGTGAATGTGTCAGTGACTTAGTCAGCCACTATAAGTTTAATATATTTAATGTGTGAGTGAGTCTGAATATGTGCAAGTGTAAGAAGTCCTGCGTTAATGGGTGAGAGATCTTGCAGATATACCGACAGGTCTCTTTTGATTATTCACAACTACACAACATAAGTGGACATGGACTGAGCGGTTTTTGATCTCAACAAAGGCGCCCCTACCATCTGCCATTCAAGACACTGGCGGAAATAGAACTCAGAATATGCATCGGTAAGGATTTATGATGTTGACCACCATCTAAAACGAGGAAATAGCCAATTACAATTCCAACTACGAATGTTTGGTTCGAGTCAATATTGCGTTCACTTGTCAAGAAACTCAGATCAGAACACGCAAATTAAAATATTGATTAATAATGTCGTTGGTTGCTATATAACGATGATGTTGCAGACAGATCAAAGCATTGCTCTAGCTAACAAAGATTCAAGCGAGACGAACGAATAACACAAGATGTTTCGAGCACTCCTTCTTGTCTGCCTCATTAGCACTGCTGTCTGCTTCAGCATTAGTAATTTACGCACCTTCACGGATACGTACGGTAAGTGTCATTAGCTTTACGTATGTTATATCTACTTGTATCAGACAGATAGTAGAATTGATTAACTTATTCGGTTCAAATATATTTAACGAAAAATCTATCATATAAGAAATGTATTAACCATGTATGTTTTATTAGTGCTGCGTTTGATGACAGTGAGTTGAAAATCCATTATCATTCGGTTTTATATCTTTATAATATCTATCTAATGTTTGGTGTAATTTTGGTGGTGTGCTTGTTTGATGGCTGCTGTTTTCTTAGTGTAGTAAGTGTAGCGCAATTTGTTTCGAGCAAGACACATTTAAAATATTGCAACGTTCAGAACGAAATGTCGACCCAAAAGCCTGTAGGTTCGCCCAATTGGTGTGAAAACTGATGGGTTACTCGTGACTCGGATGATCACATAAAATGACGATCCTATCTCTGAAAGGGGAATGCAAAAAAAATCTCCTGGGGCCGACGCGTTATCTGGCAGTGACTCCCTCAGAGTTCCAATCACTACTAATCGTACATATCCTAATGGCTAAAAATGATTGTTATTCGATATATTCACACACACGCACTCACATGGGCAAGTCATCAAGAGTTATAAACTATTGCTGTAAACCATCGCAAAATGTATTCGCTTTTTTTACACATTTACCAACATATGTGCATTTCAAAATACGCTTCAAAATACATGCATTCCAATGTACATAAGTTGTACATTCAAACACCATGTTCAAATTTACATCATCTTACAGTTTGCGTTTCCGAAGACTTCACATGCAGTGGAAATGGTGTATATGACCATGATATATGTGAGTGTGTTTGTGCGCGTGGTTACACTGGCATAACATGTGAAGGTAAATTCTTCAAAATATTATCCAATTTATAACATTGTTTACTCGCATGATGAACAGTACCAACGTATTTCTCCACTTAATCCATACATTACTCTGTGTATTGTCCAGTGTTCAAACTCAAGGGTAAATTCTCAAAGATGTGAGGGAGAAAATTGACCGTCGAAGAAGACATTGTTTACCAAAATACTATCTGGGTACTTGTTCTACATTGGACCGATAAAATGTATATTGTGCTAGAATAAAAATGAAAATATGAGCACAATATATAAATGCGTTGGCTTCTTTGTATATAGCGAAATGACACGTATGATGTGTTTTGCATACATCATGGGTAATGTATGACATTCAGGAAGTGCATGCTGTGTTGGTGATATGATTGTATATGTTTTGTGGGGTTCATCAGTCTTGATAATTCCAACTATGCTTGAATGACTCATTTATCTAGTCTAGCGTTCACACACCCCATGTACTGGACCGCCCACCCCATTACCCACTTCCCACACCCACACCACGCATTCACTTTCCTACACCACATTTCCATTACCTCGTGTCCAACTCTCCCTTCCCAACACCACGTGTCCACAATAATGCCCCTCCTCCAAAGTTTCATGCCACATATATCACACCTCATGCCTCACATCCCATGTTCCCAACCCCATTTCGCATACCCAATGACCCAAACCCGTAGCCCACATCCCATTTCCTTGTAGCGCAGTGTTTGTTCACAATAACTATATAGCATGAAATATCAGCATAATGACGTTGTACTGCGTTTTGCGTCAACAAGTAGAAACTCCTTGTTCATTCGGTTTGACGTCCGAAAAATAATGATACATTTTCTGTTTGCTTGTTGGATTGTTTGTTTGTTGAGTAAATAATAGACTGTTACCGTAACAATTACAGCTGATACAGGAGAGATGTGTTGCCTTGATCATTCCGTAAGTTCTTACTTGGGTGAGGGGAAGGAGACAATGAGAGAGTTAATGAACAAAGTAATGAGTTAGCAAATGAAAGAGATAGTGATCGAGCGAATGAACGAATGAGTGAGTTAGCACGCGAGCGAATGAGTGAGTGAGTGAGTGAGTGAGTGAGTGAGTGAGTGAGTGAGTGAGTGAGTGAGTGAGTGAGTGAGTGAGTGAGTGAGTGAGTGAGTGAGTGAGTGAGTGAGTGAGTGAGTGAGTGAGTGAGTGAGTGAGTGAGTGAGTGAGTGAGTGAGTAAACAAGCGAATGAGTGAGTGAAGACTGAAGTATGTTGTCATTGATCAGGTTATGGTAGAGACCCTGTTTACCTTAATTAGATGTTGAGAGCGTAGACGCTCATCTCTAATGTGGTGGGTGCTAGGTGGCCCGCGTTATTATTCAAGATTACGTAAGAAGCAATGCCATCTCCAAATAATTGCCCCGCTAGTCCTGTCAGATTCCTTTAAGCAACGCAACATTGTGTGTGCCGTTCTCGCAATTTCATAATGTAAAACAATATACACATTCTCATTACTAGCCAATATTTCGTGATGGTATTTTCTGGCGTATAATGGCCACCAAAGACAGTATCGCCACACACAAACACGCCCATACATGTATACACGCATAAGCATTCCACCTTTCTCGTATACACTCACAAGTACACGTATCCCACAACCAAGTTACGCCACGACAAGAGATACTCCAATTTCGATTTGTTAGGAAAAGAATAATCAGCACCATTCAGCCTCACATGTTCGACCATTCTTTTTCAAGATTAGCACTTAACTCTTACGGCTATCACACTTCTGTTCTATAGTGTTCCGATCTGACGCAACTGCCCTCAACAAACCAACTTTGTACCTAGTACCCTGCATCCAAATACAGAGGCTCCATACACGCAAAGGCAATCAAATGCCTTAAAAGAGAGGTCCGCACACACATACTATAAGCAAAACCTTAGAACGACAAGGCACACATTACCTAAGAGAGGCAGAGAGCACGCAACATACATCTACATGGACAGCCAACTGCACCAATTACAAACTCTCGAATTTGTCAGCAGATAAATTAACGAATAGAGTAATCATCAACTACACAGTAACCTTTTTCTAAAACCTTGCCTGGTACCTGGTTTAACTCTCGGCCGTGGTCAGGGTTCAGATTGGACATGCATTTTTTCTGTTGCGGTCATATACGCTCATATTTGTACTACCTGCAGACCACCCTGTTTGAGCACATATTAACACGACTTAATGAGTGAGTGAGTGTGTGGGAGAGTGAGTGAGTGAGTAAATGAGTAAGCAAAGAAGCGCGTGACAAAGTGAGTGCGTATGCCAACTAGTGTGTTAGAGAGTCAGTCAGCCTATATCTGTAAATGTTTTTATGTGCAATGGAGTAAGAGTGTGAGCAAGAGTATCAGGCAGATATACCAACATACCTCTCTCGATTTATCACAACCGCTCATTATAAAAGAGTTGGTACTACTACAGAGTACTACGGAGCGGTGTTTGATCACTGTATTGCCGCTTGTACGTTCTAAGACTATATCGGAAATAGAAAGCAACATAAATATGCATAGGGGCTGACCACCATTTAAGACGGGTAAATAACCAATTACAATTCCAGCTTCGAATGTTTGCTTGGCTAGATATGTCTTCAGCAAAATGAGTTAATACTGCTTCCACACATCAATAATCTCACATAAGAAACCGCGAATTATATTATTGATTAGTAACGTCGTTGGTTGCTACATAACGACCACGTTAAAGACAGATCAAAGCATTGTTCTAGCTAATGAAAAGAAAAGCGAGACGAACGAATAACACGAGATGTTTCGAGCACTCCTTTTTGTCTGCCTTCCAATATACATGCGAGTAAGTACATTAGTTGTACATTCAGCTACCATGCTAAATTTTTTTATCATCTTACAGGTGGCTATTCCAAGGACTTCACGTACAGTGGAAATGTTGTATATGACTATGATATATGTGAGTAATGTACACACCATGTTGCACTGCTAATAGAAATCTGCCGCGTCTGACGAGACAAACTTCAGAAAATTGAACTGCTTCTTACGTAATCTAGAACAGTAACGCCGGCCACCTTGTGCCCACCACAATAGAGATGAGTGTCTACGCTCTCGCAATCTAATTCAGGTAATCAAGACCTCCACCTTACCCAAGGTGCAGCCCCGCGACCAATGCCAACATGCTTCAGTCTACAATAAGCGGCGACAGAAAAAGCTAGAATACACTTTCCTGTGACACTAAAGCAGCGTTAAAATCATCACTCGTTTGATGATTAATGATTGAGGTAACAATGTGTAATTTTTTGCATTTATTTACAATCGCCATGTTTACCCCTAGTTTGTAATTCACGCCCTCACTCCAGCCATTGCTCGTTCACGTATTACAAAGGCAATCACACATTCATTTACTCATTTACCCATATCTCACACCTCATGCCCCACATCCCATGTTCCCCATCTCATTTCCCATACCCAATGACCCACACCCATAGCCAACATCCCATTCATGTCCTCAGTCAATCCTCCGTTCATTCACTCCTCGACTGTTTCTTTTATTCGCTCATTCACTCTCGCTCCCTCCCTCACTCACTCGTTCGTTCAATCGCTAAATCACTATCTCTTTTATTCGCTAACTCATTAATTTGTTCCTCAACTCTCACATTGATTCCTTTCCCTCACCCAAGTAAGAACTTACGAAATTTATAAGGGAACTCACTTATCCTGTATCAGCAGTAATAATTACGGTAACAGTCAATTATCTACCCAACAAACAAACAATCCAACAAGCATACACACAATGGATCATTATTAAGCGGACATTAAACTGAATGATTTAAGAGTTTGCGCTCTTTGACGTCAAACGCAGTGCACCTGCAGCATGTGGGATTAATAAATTTCTTATACAGTTGATTCATCAGTACAAAATATAGATATCAAACAGAATGAACAATAAGTCTATGCTCACTGGCAGCAAATGCAGCACAATTGTAGGAAATGTGGCTGGTATATTTATTATATAGTAGGTTTACTATTAAAAAATATATGTCAATTTAATAAGGAACTGCATCAGAAAATCGGTGATGTCAAAGTTAAGCTATAGCATATATAAAGTTTATGACTCGTGCCGCCTTAGTAACCGAGTAATTATTATCAGTTGCTACCAGTTACAACAAAATAGATCGATAATAAACCATGCAACACTGGTCATTTGTGGTCGAAATCGGCAGACGCCACTATCTAAAGAAGTTTGGTGAACTACGTTAATGTTTCAAGTCCGTGTGTTTATGTGTGTGTGGGTTTGGATCTTCCCTACAGCAGTTACTGAAACCTTCTTCTTTGGTCTCGTTGGCACATTACGCAATTCGGCCTTATGGCACACATGTTTTTTGCCAATTCACAATGATATTTTATCCAAGCAAAAATATTTTTTTCAAATGAGTTCCGCGTTCGTCAGTATGAGAGACGTAGAATTGGCTATAATATCGCTGATTTCAACAAAGCAGGTAAAATAATCTCAATCTCAATCTCAAAATGTGTGATCTCGAAGTTCAGGTATAACATAATATTGGTGACGACAATGAATTATCTTCAGGAGCCTTGAAATGCGCATATGAAGTCTATTTCAATTCGTTTTCTGGCAAGACATTCAATTGTTCAGATTGACATAGGTGAAAGCAGAAATGGATTACACCATTTGCAATTGGATTTATTGAATAAATCGAGGTGTTCATTTTCAGTGAATTTAGACAGCTGCAACCCTACATAAGGTATGTAATCTTTCATTTTTGTATTGACAAAACCTTGATGCCTATATGAATGTATGCATGCAGTGTGACGCATTTCTACTTAACTAGCGAAACACACGAATCAAGATCAATTATATACAACGAATTTCATTACTATTAAACCAATGAAGGCAAACACGCAATTAAAAATATTGTCTACAATAAATTATAGCATCGTCGCAATTTCCAATGACTTAATGTATTCAACTTAACTCGTCATTATGCGGGTATTGCATGCTATAGAGTTTTTGTGAACAAAACACTGCTCAACATGGAAATGGGATGTTGGCTACGGGTGTGGGTCATTGGGTATGTGAAATGGGGTGTGGAACATGGATGTGGGGCATGAGGTGTGATATATGAGGTATGAGACTTGGGAGGAGAGGCATTATTGTGGGACACGTGGTGTGGGGAAGGGAGTGTTGGACACGAGGTATTGGCAATGGGGTGTAGGGAAGTGGGTAATGGGGTAGGCGGTCCAGTACATGGGGTGTGGGAACGCTAGACTAGATAAACGAGTCATTCAAGCATAGTTGGAATTATCAAGACTGATGAACCCTACAAAACATATACGATCATATCACCAACACAGCATGCACTCCCTGAGTGTAATACATTACCCCATGACGTATGAAAAACACAACATACGGGTCATTTCACATTATACAGAGATCACACGCCTTTATATAGTGTGCTCATATTTTTATTTTTATTCTAGTACGATATACATTTTATCGGTCCGATGCAGAACCAGTACCCAGATAGTATTTTGGTAAACAATTCCTTCCTCGACGGTCTATTTTCTCCCTCACATCTTTGAGAATTTACCCTTGAGTTTGACCTCTGGACAATACACACAGAGTAATGTATGGATTAAGTGGAGATATATGTTGGTCCTGTTCATCATGCGAGTAAACAATGTTATAAATTGGATAATATTTTGAAGAATTTACCTTCACATGTTATGCCAGTGTATCCACGCGCACAAACACATTCACATATATCATGGTCATATACACCATTTCCACTGCATGTGAAGTCCTCGGAATAGCAACCTGTAAGATGATGTAAATTTGAACATGGTGTCGGAATGTACAACTTAAGTACCTAAGCATGTATATTGTAATGCATGTATTTTGAAACGTATTTTGAAATGCACATATGTTGATAAATGGGTAAAAAAAAGCGAATACATTTTGCGACGGTGGGTGAGCTATAAAGCATGAAAATTAATTTACAGCAATAGTTTATAACTCTTGATGACTGGCCTATGTGACTGCGTGTGTGTGAATATATCGAATAATAGTCATTTTTAGCCATTAGCATATATACGATTAGTAGTGATTGGAACTCTGAGGGAGTCACTGCCAGAGAACGCGTCGGCCCCAGGAGATTTTTTGCATTCCCGTTTCAGAGATAGGATCGTCATTTTATGTGATCATCCGAGTCACGAGTAACCCATCAGTTTTCACACCAATTGGGCGAACCTTCAGGCTTTTGGGTCGAAATCTCGTTCTGAACGTTGCAATATTTTAAATGTGTCTTGCTCGAAGCAAATTGCGCTACAATTACTACATTGAGACAACAACAGCCATCAAACAAACACACCTTCAAAAATACAACAAACATTAGATAGATATTATAAAGATATAAAATCGAATGAAAATGGATTTTCAACTCACTGTCATCAAACGCAGCACAAATAAAACATACAGGGTTAATACATGTCTAAAATGATAGATTCATCATTAAATATATTTGAACCGAATAAGTTAATCAATTCTAATATCTGTCTGATACAAGTAAATAAAACATACGTAAAGCTAATGACACTTACCGTCCGGTTCCGACGCCAAACTGACTGATGCTGAAGCAGACAGCAGTGCTGATGAGACAGACAAAAAGGAGTGCTCGAAACATCTCGTGTTATTCGTTCGTCTCGCCTGAGTCTTTGTTAGCTAGAGCAATGCTTTGATCTGTCTGCAACATCATCGTTATATAGCACGTTATTAATCAATATTTTAATTTGCGTGATCTGATCTGAGTTTCTTGACGCCTGTACGTAATGTTGACTCAGTGAGCGAACCAAACAGTCTTATCTTGAATTGTAATTGGTTATTTCCTCGTTTTAGATGATGGTCAACATCATAAATCCTTCCCGATGCATATTTTGCTTTCTATTTCCGTCAGTGTCTTGAATGGCAAATGGTATAGGCCGAAATAAAGTGATCAACAACCGCTCAGTAGTACTGTGCAATGACGTGATCAAAAACCGCTCAATGACAGTGATTTCAAGAAAAAGATGTGTGTGTATGTGACCAAAACATATGAAATGCATGTTATCGTCACGTAGGCAGACATAACAATCTTTTCTGGCCGTTCTAAGGCTTTGCAGCATGTGTGCGTACCTTCATGTTGTGTAGTTGTGATAAATCAAAAGAGACATGTCGGTATATATATGCCTTCATACCGGCTAGTTAACGACAAGAAAAAGATATGCGTATGTGACCACAACATACGAAATGCATGTTATCGTGGTCACATTACGTAATCGACAAAACGGCAGACATAACAATCTTTTCTGGCGGTTCTAAGGTTTTGTGTATAGTATGTGTGTGTACGGAACTCTTTTGTAAAGTACTCCTTTGCGTATACAGAGCCTCTGTATTAATACGGAAGTGGATGCAGGGTACTGGGTGCAAATTTAGTTGGTTTAGGGCAGCTGCGACAGATATGGAGATGTTGGCATTTTGTTGTATTTATCGCTTACATGTTTATGTTGCGAAAAAGGTTCCTGTAGGCGAAAGCTATAGATTGAATTGTAATGTAGCTGTACGTGTTTAGTGGTAATTTGAAATGAGGAGATTGCGAGTAATGTACACACCATGTTGCACTGCTAATAGGAATCTGCCGCGTCTGACGAGGCAAACTTCAGGACATTGAACTGCTTCTAACGTAATCTAGAACAGTAACGCCGGCCACCTTGTGCCCACCACAATACAATCCCTAGTTGTCATTTCACGCACTCACTCAGAGATGAGTGTCTATGCTCTCGCACGCATCTAATTCACGTATTACAAAGGTCATACCCATAAGACCATGTTTACCCCTAGTTTGTAATTCCCCATCCCATGCTCGTTTACCCAGGCAATTTCCCATACCCAGGTGCCACCCATAGCCAACATCCCATCCCATTCATGTCCTCATCATCCTCCGTTCATAGCGACTGTTTCTTTTATTCGCTCATTCACTCTCGCTCCCTCCCTCACTCACTCACTCGTTCGTTCAATCGCTAAATCAACATCTCCTTGCTAACTCATTAATTTGTTCCTCAACTCTCACATTGATTCCTTTCCCTCACCCAAGTAAGAACTTACGAAATTTATAAGGGAACTCACTTATCCTGTATCAGCAGTAATAATTACGGTAACAGTCAATTATCTACCCAACAAACAAACAATCCAACAAGCATACACACAATGGATCATTATTAAGCGGACATTAAACTGAATGATTTAAGAGTTTGCGCTCGTTGACGTCAAACGCAGTGCACCTGCAGCATGTGGGATTAATAAATTTCTTATACAGTTGATTCATCAGTACAAAATATAGATATCAAACAGAATGAACAATAAGTCTATGCTCACTGGCAGCAAATGCAGCACAATTGTAGGAAATGTGGCTGGTATATTTATCATATAGTAGGTTTACTATTAAAAAATATATGTCAATTTAATAAGGAACTGCATCAGAAAATCGGTGATGTCAAAGTTAAGCTATAGCATATATAAAGTTTATGACTCGTGCCGCCTTAGTGACCGAGCAATTATTATCAGTTGCTACCAGTTACAACAAAATAGATCGATAATAAACCATGCAACACTGGTCATTTGTGGTCGAAATCGGCAGACGCCACTATCTAAAGAAGTTTTGGTGAACTACGTTAATGTTTCAAGTCCGTGTGTTTATGGTGTGTTGGGGTTTGGATCTTCCCTACAGCAGTTACTGAAACCTTCTTCTTTGGTCTCGTTGGCACATTACGCAATTCGCCTTATGGTACACATGTTTTTTGCCAATTCACAATGATATTTTATCCAAAGCAAAAATATTTTTTTCAAATGAGTTCCGCGTTCGTCAGTATGAGAGACGTACAATTGGCTATAATATCGCTGATTTCAACAAAGCAGATAAAATAACGTCAGATCAATATCTACGTGACGAGAGTAAATATGGTGGTGGCATGAGTCATCAATCTCAGTCTCAAAATGTGTGATCTCGAAATTCAGGTATAACAAAATATTGGTGACGACAATGAATTATCTTCAGGAGCCTTGAAATGCGCATATGAAGTCTATTTCAATTCGTTTTCTGGCAAGACATTCAATTGTTCAGGTTGACATAGGTGAAAGCAGAAATGGATTACACCATTTGCAATTGGATTTATTGAATAAATCGAGGTGTTCATTTTCAGTGAATTTAGACAGCAGCAACCCTACATAAGGTATGTAATCTTTCATTTTCGTATTGACAAAACTTTGATGGCTATATGAATGTATGCATGCAGTGTGACGCATTTCTACTTAACTAGCGAAACACACGAATCAAGATCAATTATATACAACGATTTTCATTACTATTAAACCAATGAAGGCAAACACGCAATTAAAAATATGTGTCTACAATAAATTATAGCATCGTCGCAATTTCCAATGACTTAATGTATTCAACTTAACTCGTCATTATGCGGGTATTGCATGCTATAGAGTTTTTGTGAACAAAACACTGCTCAACATGGAAATGGGATGTTGGCTACGGGTGTGGGTCATTGGGTATGTGAAATGGGGTGTGGAACATGGATGTGGGGCATGAGGTGTGATATATGAGGTATGAGACTTGGGAGGAGGGGCATTATTGTGGGACACGTGGTGTGGGGAAGGGAGTGTTGGACACGAGGTATTGGCAATGGGGTGTAGGGAAGTGGGTAATGGGGTAGGCGGTCCAGTACATGGGGTGTGGGGAACGCTAGACTAGATAAACGAGTCATTCAAGCATAGTTGGAATTATCAAGACTGATGAACCCTATAAAAACATATACGATCATATCACCAACACAGCATGCACTCCCTGAGTGTTATACATTACCCCATGACGTTATGAAAAAACACAACATACGGGTCATTTCAACATTATACAGAGATCACAACGCCTTTATATAGTGTGCTCATATTTTTTTTTATTTTTTATTCTAGTACGATATACATTTTATCGGTCCGATGCAGAACCAGTACCCAGATAGTATTTTTGGTAAACAATTTCCTTCCTCGACGGTCTATTTTCTCCCTCACATCTTTGAGAATTTACCCTTGAGTTTGACCTCTGGACAATACACACAGAGTAATGTATGGATTAAGTGGAGAGATATGTTGGTCCTGTTCATCATGCGAGTAAACAATGTTATAAATTGGATAATATTTTGAAGAATTTACCTTCACATGTTATGCCAGTGTATCCACGCGCACAAACACACTCACATATATCATGGTCATATACACCATTTCCACTGCATGTGAAGTCTTCGGATTCGCAACCTGTAAGATGATGTAAATTTGAACATGGTGTCGGAATGTACAACTTAAGTACCTAAGCATGTATATTGTAATGCATGTATTTTGAAACGTATTTTGAAATGCACATATGTTGATAAATGGGTAAAAAAAAGCGAATACATTTTGCGACGGTGGGTGAGCTATAAAGCATGATGACTGGCCTATGTGACTGCGTGTGTGTGAATATATCGAATAATAGTCATTTTTAGCCATTAGCATATATACGATTAGTAGTGATTGGAACTCTGAGGGAGTCACTGCCAGAGAACGCGTCGGCCCCAGGAGATTTTTTGCATTCCCCTTTCAGAGATAGGATCGTCATTTTATGTGATCATCCGAGTCACGAGTAACCCATCAGTTTTCACACCAATTGGGCGAACCTTCAGGCTTTTGGGTCGAAATCTCGTTCTGAACGTTGCAATATTTTAAATGTGTCTTGCTCCACAAATTGCGCTACAATTACTACATTGAGACAACAACAGCCATCAAACAAACACACCTCCAAAAATACAACAAACATTAGATAGATATTATAAAGATATAAAATCGAATGAAAATGGATTTTCAACTCACTGTCATCAAACGCAGCACAAATAAAACATACAGGGTTAATACATGTCTAAAATGATAGATTCATCATTAAATATATTTGAACCGAATAAGTTAATCAATTCTAATATCTGTCTGATACAAGTAAATAAAACATACGTAAAGCTAATGACACTTACCGTCCGGTTCCGACGCCAAACTGACTGATGCTGAAGCAGACAGCAGTGCTGATGAGACAGACAAAAAGGAGTGCTCGAAACATCTCGTGTTATTCGTTCGTCTCGCCTGAGTCTTTGTTAGCTAGAGCAATGCTTTGATCTGTCTGCAACATCATCGTTATATAGCACGTTATTAATCAATATTTTAATTTGCGTGATCTGATCTGAGTTTCTTGACGCCTGTACGTAATGTTGACTCAGTGAGCGAACCAAACAGTCTTTATCTTGAATTGTAATTGGTTATTTCCTAGTTTTAGATGATGGTCAACATCATAAATCCTTCCCGATGCATATTTTGCTTTCTATTTCCGTCAGTGTCTTGAATGGCAAATGGTATAGGCCCGAAATAAAGTGATCAACAACCGCTCAGTAGTACTGTGCAATGACGTGATCAAAAACCGCTCAGTAGTACACTGCAGCAGTGATAATTTAACGATGAGAAAAAAAGATGTGTGTATGTGACCACAACATATGAAATGCATGTTATCTGGTCACATTACGTAATCGGCAAAACGGCAGACACAACAATCTTTTCTGGCCGTTCTAAGGCTTTGTGTATAGCATGTGTGCGTACGGACCTCATGTTGTGTAGTTGTGATAAATCAAAAGAGACATGTCGGTATATATGTGCCTTCAAACCGGCTAGTTAACAACTAGAGTAAAGCTTCGATGCGTATGTGACCACAATTTATGAGCAACATGATTTCCTGGTCATAGTACCTAATCGACAAAACGGCAGACATAACAATCTTTTCTGGCGGTTTCTAAGGTTTTGTGTATAGTATGTGTGTGTACGGAACTCTTTAAAGTACTCTTTGCGTATACAGAGCCTCTGTATTAATACGGAAGTGGATGCAGGGTACTGGGTGCAATTTTAGTTGGTTTAGGGCAGCTGCGACAGATATGGAGATGTTGGCATTTTGTTGTATTTATCGCTTACATGTTTATGTTGCGAAAAAGGTTCCTGTAGGCGAAAGCTATAGATTGAATTGTAATGTAGCTGTACGTGTTTAGTGGTAATTTGAAATGAGGAGATTGCAAGTTATGTACACACCATGTTGCACTGCTAATAGGAATCTGCTGCGTCTGACGAGACAAACTTCAGGAAATTGAACTGCTTCTTACGTAATCTAGAACAGTAATGCCGGCCACCTTGTGCCCACCACAATAGAGATGAGTGTCTACGCTCTCGCAATCTAATTCAGGTAATCAAGACCTCAACCTTACCCAAGGTGCAGCCCCGCGACCAATGCCAACATGCTTCAGTCTACAATAAGCGGCGACAGAAAAAGCTAGAAAACACTTTCCTGTGACACTAAAGCAGCGTTAAAATCATCACTCGTTTGATGATTAATGATTGAGGTAACAATGTGTAATTTTTTGCATTTATTTACAATCGCCATGTTTACCCCTAGTTTGTAATTCACGCACTCACTCCAGCCATTGCTCGTTCACGTATTACAAAGGCAATCACACATTCATTTACTCATTTACCCATATCTCACACCTCATGCCCCACATCCCATGTTCCCCATCCCATTTCCCATACCCAATGACCCACACCCATAGCCAACATCCCATTCATGTCCTCAGTCAATCCTCCGTTCATTCACTCCTCGACTGTTTCTTTTATTCGCTCATTCACTCTCGCTCCCTCCCTCACTCACTCACTCGTTCGTTCAATCGCTAAATCACTATCTCCTTCACTCGCTAACTCATTAATTTGTTCCTCAACTCTCACATTGATTCCTTTCCCTCACCCAAGTAAGAACTTACGAAATTTATAAGGGAACTCACTTATCCTGTATCAGCAGTAATAATTACGGTAACAGTCAATTATCTACCCAACAAACAAACAATCCAACAAGCATACACACAATGGATCATTATTAAGCGGACATTAAACTGAATGATTTAAGAGTTTGCGCTCGTTGACGTCAAACGCAGTGCACCTGCAGCATGTGGGATTAATAAATTTCTTATACAGTTGATTCATCATCACAAAATATAGATATCAAACAGAATGAACAATAAGTCTATGCTCACTGGCAGCAAATGCAGCACAATTGTAGGAAATGTGGCTGGTATATTTGTTATATAGTAGGTTTACTATTAAAAAATATATGTCAATTTAATAAGGAACTGCATCAGAAAATCGGTGATGTCAAAGTTAAGCTATAGCATATATAAAGTTTATGACTCGTGCCGCCTTAGTGACCGAGCAATTATTATCAGTTGCTACCAGTTACAACAAAATAGATCGATAATAAACCATGCAACACTGGTCATTTGTGGTCGAAATCGGCAGACGCCACTATCTAAAGAAGTTTGGTGAACTACGTTAATGTTTCAAGTCCGTGTGTTTATGGTGTGTTGGGTTTGGATCTTCCCTACAGCAGTTACTGAAACCTTCTTCTTTGGTCTCGTTGGCACATTACGCAATTCGGCCTTATGGTACACATGTTTTTTGCCAATTCACAATGATATTTTATCCAAGCAAAAATATTTTTTTCAAATGAGTTCCGCGTTCGTCAGTATGAGAGACGTACAATTGGCTATAATATCGCTGATTTCAACAAAGCAGATAAAATAACGTCAGATCAATATCTACGTGACGAGAGTAAATATGGTGGTGGCATGAGTCATCAATCTCAGTCTCAAAATGTGTGATCTCGAAATTCAGGTATAACAAAATATTGGTGACGACAATGAATTATCTTCAGGAGCCTTGAAATGCGCATATGAAGTCTATTTCAATTCGTTTTCTGGCAAGACATTCAATTGTTCAGGTTGACATAGGTGAAAGCAGAAATGGATTACACCATTTGCAATTGGATTTATTGAATAAATCGAGGTGTTCATTTTCAGTGAATTTAGACAGCAGCAACCCTACATAAGGTATGTAATCTTTCATTTTCGTATTGACAAAACCTTGATGCCTATATGAATGTATGCATGCAGTGTGACGCATTTCTACTTAACTAGCGAAACACACGAATCAAGATCAATTATATACAACGAATTTCATTACTATTAAACCAATGAAGGCAAACACGCAATTAAAAATATTGTCTACAATAAATTATAGCATCGTCGCAATTTCCAATGACTTAATGTATTCAACTTAACTCGTCATTATGCGGGTATTGCATGCTATAGAGTTTTTGTGAACAAAACACTGCTCAACATGGAAATGGGATGTTGGCTACGGGTGTGGGTCATTGGGTATGTGAAATGGGGTGTGGAACATGGATGTGGGGCATGAGGTGTGATATATGAGGTATGAGACTTGGGAGGAGGGGCATTATTGTGGGACACGTGGTGTGGGGAAGGGAGTGTTGGACACGAGGTATTGGCAATGGGGTGTAGGGAAGTGGGTAATGGGGTAGGCGGTCCAGTACATGGGGTGTGGGAACGCTAGACTAGATAAACGAGTCATTCAAGCATAGTTGGAATTATCAAGACGGATGAACCCTACAAAACATATACAATCATATCACCAACACAGCATGCACTCCCTGAGTGTTATACATTACCCCATGACGTAAGCAAAACACAACATACGGGTCATTTAACATTATACAGAGATCACAACGCCTTTATATAGTGTGCTCATATTTTTATTTTTATTCTAGTACGATATACATTTTATCGGTCCGATGCAGAACCAGTACCCAGATAGTATTTTGGTAAACAATTTCTTCCTCGACGGTCCATTTTCTCCCTCACATCTTTGAGAATTTACCCTTGAGTTTGACCTCTGGACAATACACACAGAGTAATGTATGGATTAAGTGGAGAGATATGTTGGTCCTGTTCATCATGCGAGTAAACAATGTTATAAATTGGATAATATTTTGAAGAATTTACCTTCACATGTTATGCCAGTGTATCCACGCGCACAAACACACTCACATATATCATGGTCATATACACCATTTCCACTGCATGTGAAGTCCTCGGAATCGCAACCTGTAAGATGATGTAACTTTGAACATGGTGTCGGAATGTACAACTTATGTACCTAAGCATGTATATTGGAATGCATGTATTTTGAAACGTATTTTGAAATGCACATATGTTGGTAAATGGGTAAAAAAAAGCGAATACATTTTGCGACGGTGGGTGAGCTCTAAAGCATGAAAATTAATTTACAGCAATAGTTTATAACTCTTGATGACTGGCCTATGTGACTGCGTGTGTGTGAATATATCGAATAATAGTCATTTTTAGCCATTAGCATATATACGATTAGTAGTGATTGGAACTCTGAGGGAGTCACTGCCAGAGAACGCGTCGGCCCCAGGAGATTTTTTGCATTCCCCTTTCAGAGATAGGATCGTCATTTTATGTGATCATCCGAGTCACGAGTAACCCATCAGTTTTCACACCAAGTGGGCGAACCTACAGGCTTTTGGGTCGAAATCTCGTTCTGAACGTTGCAATATTTTAAATGTGTCTTGCTCGAAACAAATTGCGCTACAATTACTACATTGAGACAACAACAGCCATCAAACAAACACACCTTCAAAAATACAACAAACATTAGATAGATATTATAAAGATATAAAACCGAATGAAAATGGATTTTCAACTCACTGTCATCAAACGCAGCACAAATAAAACATACAGGGTTAATACATGTCTAAAATGATAGATTCATCATTAAATATATTTGAATCGAATAAGTTAATCAATTCTAATATCTGTCTGATACAAGTAGATAAAACATACGTAATGCTAATGACACTTACCGTCCGGTTCCGACGCCAAACTGACTGATGCTGAAGCAGACAGCCGTGCTGATGAGACAGACAAAAAGGAGTGCTCGAAACATCTTGTGTTATTCGTTCGTCTCGCTTGAGTCTTTGTTAGCTAGAGCAATGCTTTGATCTGTCTGCAACATCATCGTTATATAGCACGTTATTAATCAATATTTTAATTGGCGTGATCTGATCTGAGTTTCTTGACGCCTGTACATAATGTTGACTCAGTGTGCGAACCAAACAGTCTTATCTTGAATTGTAATTGGTTATTTCCTCGTTTTAGATGATGGTCAACATCATAAATCCTTCCCGATGCATATTTTGCTTTCTATTTCCGTCAGTGTCTTGAATGGCAAATGGTATAGGCCGAAATAAAGTGATCAACAACCGCTCAGTAGTACTGTGCAATGACGTGATCAAAAACCGCTCAGTAGTACACTGCAGCAGTGTCCCTTCATGTTGTGTAGTTGTGATAAATCAAAAGAGACATGTCGGTATATATATGCCTTCATACCGGCTAGTTAACGACAAGAAAAAAGATGTGTGTATGTGACCACAACATACGAAATGCATGTTATCGTGGTCACATTACGTAATCGACAAAACGGCAGACATAACAATCTTTTCTGGCGGTTCTAAGGTTTTTTGTGTATAGTATGTGTGTGTACGGAACTCTTTTGTAAAGTATGCCTTTGCGTATACAGAGCCTCTGTATTAATACGGAAGTGGATGCAGGGTACTGGGTGCAAATTTAGTTGGTTTAGGGCAGCTGCGACAGATATGGAGATGTTGGCATTTTGTTGTATTTATCGCTTACATGTTTATGTTGCGAAAAAGGTTCCTGTAGGCGAAAGCTATAGATTGAATTGTAATGTAGCTGTACGTGTTTAGTGGTAATTTGAAATGAGGAGATTGCGAGTAATGTACACACCATGTTACACTGCTAATAGGAATCTGCCGCGTCTGACGAGGCAAACTTCAGGACATTGAACTGCTTCTAACGTAATCTAGAACAGTAACGCCGGCCACCTTGTGCCCACCACAATAGAGATGAGTGTCTATGCTCTCGCAATCTAATTCAGGTAATCAAGACCTCCACCTTACCCAAGGTGCAACCCGCGATCAATGCATAGCGATTGTAAATAAATGCAAAACAAATAACATATTGTTAGCTCAATCATTAATCATCAAGCGAGTGTTGATTGTAACGCTGCTTAAGTGTCACAGGAAAGTGTATTCTAGCTTTTTTCTTTCGATTCAGCTTATTGTAGACTGAAGTAAGTTGGCATTGATCTCAGGGCTGTACCCATGTTAAGGTGGAGATCCTGTTCTCTAATGTGATGGGCGCTAGGTGGCCCGCGTTATTATTCTGGATAACATAAGAAGCATTTCCAAATGTTAACCCCGTCAGACACGGCAGATTCTTTTTATCAATGTAACATTGCAGTCTCCTAATTTCAAACAATTTACACATCCTTAATACTAGCCAATTTTTCGGGATGAGATCTTTTTGGCGTATAATGGCCGACAACGACTTTATCGCCACCCACAAACACGCCCATACACGGATACACACTTAAGCATTTCACCTTTCTAATCCACACTCACAAGTACACCTATCCCACAAACACGTCACACCACGACAAAAGATACCCCATTTTTGGCAAGTTGGGACAAGAATAATCAGCACCATTCAGACCCACATGTTCGGCCATTCTTATTCAGGATTATCACTTAACTCTTACAGTTAATGGGTGAGAGATCGGGCAGATATACCGACAGGTCTTTTTTGATTATTCACAACTATACAACATGAATGGACTTATCACTACTGCAGAATACTACTGAGCGGTTTTTGATCTCAACAAAGGCGCCCGTACCATCTGCCATTCAAGACACTGGCGGAAATAGAACTCAGAATATGCATCGGTAAGGATTTATGATGTTGACCACCATCTAAAACGAGGAAATAGCCAATTACAATTCCAACTACGAATGTTTGGCTCGAGTCAATATTGCGTTCACACGTCAAGAAACTCAGATCAGAACACGCAAATTAAAATATTGATTAATAATGTCGTTGGTTGCTATATAACAATGATGTTGCAGACAGATGAAAGCATTGCTCTAGCTAACAAAGATTCAAGCGAGACGAACGAATAACACAAGATGTTTCGAGCACTCCTTCTTGTCTGCCTCATTAGCACTGCTGTCTGCTTCAGCATTAGTCAGTTTGGCGTCGGAACCGGACGGTAAGTGTCATTAGCTCTACGTATGTTATATCTACGTGTATCAGACAGATAGTAGAATTGATTAACTTATTCGGTTCAAATATATTTAAAGAAAAATCTATCATATAAGAAATGTATTAACCATGTATGTTTTATTTGTGCTGCGTTTGATGACAGTGAGTTGAAAATCCATTATCATTCGGTTTTATATCTTTATAATATCTATCTAATGTTTGGTGTAATTTTGGTGGTGTGCTTGTTTGATGGCTGTTGTTTTCTCAGTGTAGTAAGTGTAGCGCAATTTGTTTCGAGCAAAACACATATAAACTATTGCAACGTTCAGAACGAAATGACGACCCAAAAGCCTGAAGGTTCGCCCAGTTGGTGTGAAAACTGATGGGTTACTCGTGACTCGGATGATCACATAAAATGACGATCCTATCTCTGAAAGGGGAATGCAAAAAATCTCCTGGGGCCGACGCGTTCTCTGGTAGTGACCCCCTCAGAGTTCCAATCACTACTAAACGTACATATCCTAATGGCTAAAAATGATTGTTATTCGATAACAATCAAGAGTTATAAACTATTGCTGTAAATTAATTTTTTTATGTTTAAGAGCTCGCCCACCATCGCAAAATGTATTCGCGTTTTTTTTATACATTTACCAACATATGTGCATTTCAAAATACGTTTCAAAATACATGCATTCCAATATACATGCTTAGGTACATAAGTTGTACATTCCGACACCATGTTCAAATTTACATCATCTTACAGTTTGCGAATCCGAAGACTTCACATGCAGTGGAAATGGTGTATATGACCATGATATATGTGAGTGTGTTTGTGCGCGTGGTTACACTGGCATAACATGTGAAGGTAAATTCTTCAAAATATTATCCAATTTATAACATTGTTTACTCGCATGATGAACAGGACCAACGTATTTCTCCACTTAATCCATACATTACTCTGTGTATTGTCCAGTGGTCAAATTCAAGGGTAAATTCTCAAAGATGTGAGGGAGAAAATTGACCTTCGAAGAAGACATTGTTTACCAAATTACTATCTGAGTACTTGTTCTACATTGGACGGATAAAATGTATATTGTGCTAGAATAAAAATGAAAATATGAGCACAATATATAAATGCGTTGGCTTCTTTGTATAATGCGAAATGACACGTATGATGTGTTTTGCATACATCATGGGGTAATGTATGACATTCAGGAAGTGCATGCTGTGTTGGTGATATGATTGTATATGTATTGTGGGGTTCATCAGTCTTGATAATTCCAACTATGCTTGAATGACTCATTCATCTAGTCTTGCGTTCACACACCCCATGTACTGGACCGCCCACCCCATTACCCACTTCCCACACCCTATGTCACGCATTCACTTTCCTACACCACATTTCCATTACCTCGTGTCCAACTCTCCCTTCCCAACACCACGTGTCCCACAATAATGCCCCTCCTCCAAAGTCTCATGCCACATATATCACACCTCATGCCTCACATCCCATGTTCCCAACCCCATTTCGCATACCCAATGGCCCAAACCCGTAGCCCACATCCCATTTCCTTGTAGCGCAGTGTTTGTTCACAATAACTATATAGCATGAAATATCAGCATAATGACGTTGTACTGCGTTTTGCGTCAACTAGTAGAAACTCCTTGTTCATTCGGTTTGACGTCCGAAAAATAATGATACATTTTCTGTTTGCTTGTTGGATTGTTTGTTTGTTGAGTAAATAATAGACTGTTACCGTAACAATTACAGCTGATACAGGAGAGATGTGTTGCCTTGATCATTCCGTAAGTTCTTACTTGGGTGAGGGGAAGGAGACAATGAGAGAGTTGATGAACAAAGTAATGAGTTAGCAAATGAAAGAGATAGTGATCGAGCGAATGAACGAATGAGTGAGTTGAGCACGCGAGTGCGAGTGAGTGAGTGAGTGAGTGAGTGAGTGAGTGAGTGAGTGAGTGAGTGAGTGAGAGTGAGTGAGTGAATGAGTGAGTGAGTGAGTGAAGTGATGAGTTGTCATTGATCAGGGTATGGTAGATACCCTGTGAAGTATGTTGTCATTGATAATTAGACCCTGTTTGAGAGCGCAGACGCTCATCTCTATTGGGTGGGTGCTAGGTGGCCCGCGTTATTATTCAAGATTACGTAAGAAGCAATGCCATTTCCAAATATTTGCCCCGCTAGTCCTGTCAGATTCCTTCAAGCAACGCAACATTGTGTGTGCCGTTCTCGCAATTTCATAATGTAAAACAATATACACATTCTAAATACTAGCCAATATTTCGTGATGGTATTTTCTGGCGTATAATGGCCACCAAAGACAGTATCGCCACACACAAACACGCCCATACATGTATACACTCATAAGCATTCCACCTTTCTCGTACCAATTACGATTCCAGCTTCGAATGTTTGCTTGGCTAGATATGTCTTCAGCAAAATGAGTTAATATTGTGTCTACAAAGCAACAATCTCACATAAGAAATCGCGAATTATATTATTGTTTAGTAACGTCGTTGGTTGCTACATAACGACCACGTTAAAGACAAATCAAAGCATTGCCTTAGCCAATGAAAAGAAAAGCGAGACGAACGAATGACACGAGATGTTTCAAGCACTCCTTTTTGTCTGCATTCCAATATACATGCAAGTAAGTACATTAGTTGTACATTCAGCTACCATGCTAAATTTTTTTTATCATCTTACAGGTGGCTATTCCAAGGACTTCACGTACAGTGGAAATGTTGTATATTACTATGATATATGTGAGTAATGTACACACCATGTTGCACTGCTAATAGCAATCTGCCGCGTCTGACGAGGCAAACTTCAGGAAATTGAACTGCTTCTTACGTAATCTAGAACAGTAACGCCGGCCACCTTGTGCCCACCACAATAGAGATGAGTGTCTACGCTCTCGCAATCTAATTCAGGTAATCAAGACCTCCACCTTACCCAAGGTGCAGCCCCGCGACCAATGCCAACATGCTTCAGTCTACAATAAGCGGCGACAGAAAAAGCTAGAATACACTTTCCTGTGACACTAAAGCAGCGTTAAAATCATCACTCGTTTGATGATTAATGATTGAGGTAACAATGTGTAATTTTTTGCATTTATTTACAATCACCATGTTTACCCCTTGTCTGCAATTCACGCACTCACTCCAGCCATTGCTCGTTCACGTATTACAAAGGCAATCACACATTCATTTACTCATTTACCCATATCTCACACCTCATGCCCCACATCCCATGTTCTCCATCTCATTTACCATACCCAATGACCCACACCCATAGCCAACATCCCGTTCATGTCATTCACTCATTGACTGTCTCTTTTATTCGCTCACTCACTCTCTCTCTCTCACTCACTCACTCACTCACTCACTCACTCACTCACTCACTCACTCACTCGTTCGTTCAATCGCTAAATCACTATCTCTTTCACTTGCTAATTCATTAATTTGTTCCTCAACTCTCACATTGATTCCTTCCCCTCACCCAAGTAAGAACTTACGAAATTTAAAAGGGAACTCATATATCCTGTATCAGCAGTAATTGTTACGGTAACAGTCTATTATCTTCCCAACAAACAAACAATCCAACAAGAAAACAGAAAACGGATCATTATTAAGCGGACATTAAACTGAATGATTAAGGGGTTTGCGCTCGTTGACGTCAAACGCAGTGCACCTGCAGCATGTGGGATTAATAAATTTCTTATACAGTTGATTCATCATTACAAAATATAGATATCAAACAGAATGTACAATAAGACTATACTCACTGGCAGCAAATGCAGCACAATTGTGGGAAATGTGGCTGGTATATTTGTTATATAGTAGGTTTACTATTAAAAAATATATGTCAATTTAATAAGGAACTGCATCAGAAAATCGGTGATGTCAAAGTTAAGCTATAGCATATATAAAGTTTATGACTCGTGCCACCTTAGTCCATTTAAAGTGACCGAGCAATTATTATCAGTTGCTACCAGTTACAACAAAATAGATCGATAATAAACCATGCAACACTGGTCATTTGTGGTCGAAATCGGCAGACGCCACTATCTAATGAAGTTTGGTGAACTACGTTAATGTTTCAAGTCCGTGTGTTTATGGTGTGTTGGATTTGGATCTTCCCTACAGCAGTTACTGAAACCTTCTTCTTTGGTCTCGTTGGCACATTACGCAATTCGGCCTTATGGTACACATGTTTTTTGCCAATTCACAATGATATTTTATCCAAGCAAAAATATTTTTTTCAAATGAGTTCCGCGTTCGTCAATATGAGAGACGTACAATTGGCTATAATATCGGTGATTTCAACAAAGCAGATAACAATAACGTCAGATCCATATCTACGTGACGAGAGTAAATATGGTGGTGGCATGAGTCATCAATCTCAGTCTCAAAATGTGTGATCTCGAAATTCAGGTATAACATAATATTGGTGACGACAATGAATCATCTTAAGGAGCCTTGAAATGCGCATATGAAGTCTATTTCAATTCGTTTTCTGGCAAGACATTCAATTGTTCAGGTTGACATCGGATAAAGCAGAGATGGATTACACCATTTGCAATTGGATTTATTGAATAAATCGAGGTGTTCATTTTCAGTGAATTTAGACAGCAGCAACCCTACATAAGGTATGTAATCTTTCATTTTCGTATTGACAAAACCTTGATGCCTATATGAATGTATGCATGCAGTGTGACGCATTTCTACTTAACTAGCGAAACACACGAATCAAGATCAATTATATACAACGAATTTCATTACTATTAAACCAATGAAGGCAAACACGCAATTAAAAATATTGTCTGCAATAAATTATTGCATCGTCGCAATTTCCAATGACTTGATGTATTCAACTTAACTCGTCATTATGCGGGTACTGCATGCTATAGAGTTTTTGTGAACAAAACACTGCTCAACATGGAAATGGGATGTTGGCTACGGGTGTGGGTCATTGGGTATGTGAAATGGGGTGTGGAACATGGATGTGGGGCATGAGGTGTGATATATGAGGTATGAGACTTGGGAGGAGGGGCATTATTGTGGGACACGTGGTGTGGGGAAGGGAGTGTTGGACACGAGGTATTGGCAATGGGGTGTAGGGAAGTGGGTAATGGGGTAGGCGGTCCAGTACATGGGGTGTGGGAACGCTAGACTAGATAAATGAGTCATTCAAGCATAGTTGGAATTATCAGGACTGATGAACCCTACAAAACATATACAATCATATCACCAACACAGCATGCACTCCCTGAGTGTCATACAATACCCTATGACGTATGCAAAACACAACATACGTGTCATTTCACATTATACAGAGATCACAACGCCTTTATATAGTGTGCTCATATTTTTATTTTTATTCTAGTACGATATACATTTTATCGGTCCGATGCAGAACCAGTACCCAGATAGTATTTTGGTAAACAATGTCTTCCTCGACGGTCCATTTTCTCCCTCACATCTTTGAGAATTTACCCTTGAGTTTGACCTCTGGAAAATACACACAGAGTAATGTATAGATTAAGTGGAGAGATATGTTGGTCCTGTTCATCATGCGAGTAAACAATGTTATAAATTGGGTAATATTTTGAAGAATTTACCTTCACATGTTATGCCAGTGTATCCACGCGCACAAACACACTCACATATATCATGGTCATATACACCATTTCCACTGCATGTGAAGTCTTCGGATTCGCAAACTGTAAGATGATGTAAATTTGAACATGGTGTCGGAATGTACAACTTATGTACCTAAGCATGTATATTGGAATGCATGTATTTTGAAACGTATTTTGAAATGCACATATGTTGGTAAATGGGTAAAAAAAAGCGAATACATTTTGCGACGGTGGGTGAGCTCTAAAGCATGAAAATTAATTTACAGCAATAGTTTATAACTCTTGATGACTGGCCTATGTGACTGCGTGTGTGTGAATATATCGAATAATAGTCATTTTTAGCCATTAGCATATATACGATTAGTAGTGATTGGAACTCTGAGGGAGTCACTGCCAGAGAACGCGTCGGTCCCAGGAGATGTTTTGCATTCCCCTTTCAGAGATAGGATCGTCATTTTATGTGATCATCCGAGTCACGAGTAACCCATCAGTTTTCACACCAAGTGGGCGAACCTACAGGCTTTTGGGTCGAAATCTCGTTCTGAACGTTGCAATATTTTAAATGTGTCTTGCTCGAAACAAATTGCACTACAATTACTACATTGAGACAACAACAGCCATCAAACAAACACACCTTCAAAAATACAACAAACATTAGATAGATATTATAAAGATATAAAACCGAATGAAAATGGATTTTCAACTCACTGTCATCAAACGCAGCACAAATAAAACATACAGGGTTAATACATGTCTAAAATGATAGATTCATCATTAAATATATTTGAACCGAATAAGTTGATCAATTCTACTATCTGTCTGATACAAGTAGATAAAACATACGTAATGCTAATGACACTTACCGTCCGGTTCCGACGCCAAACTGACTGATGCTGAAGCAGACAGCAGTGCTGATGAGGCAGACAAAAAGGAGTGCTCGAAACATCTTGTGTTATTCGTTCGTCTCGCTTGAGTCTTTGTTAGCTAGAGCAATGCTTTGATCTGTCTGCAACATCATCGTTATATAGCACGTTATTAATCAATATTTTAATTGGCGTGATCTGATCTGAGTTTCTTGACGCCTGTACATAATGTTGACTCAGTGTGCGAACCAAACAGTCTTATCTTGAATTGTAATTGGTTATTTCCTCGTTTTAGATGATGGTCAACATCATAAATCCTTCCCGATGCATATTTTGCTTTCTATTTCCGTCAGTGTCTTGAATGGCAAATGGTATAGGCCGAAATAAAGTGATCAACAACCGCTCAGTAGTACTGTGCAATGACGTGATCAAAAACCGCTCAGTAGTACACTGCAGCAGTGATAAGTCCCTTCATGTTGTGTAGTTGTGATAAATCAAAAGAGACATGTCGGTATATATATGCCTTCATACCGGCTAGTTAACGACAAGAAAAAAGATGTGTGTATGTGACCACAACATACGAAATGCATGTTATCGTGGTCACATTACGTAATCGACAAAACGGCAGACATAACAATCTTTTCTGGCGGTTCTAAGGTTTAGTGTATAGTATGTGTGTGTACGGAACTCTTTTGTAAAGTATGCCTTTGCGTATACAGAGCCTCTGTATTAATACGGAAGTGGATGCAGGGTACTGGGTGCAAATTTAGTTGGTTTAGGGCAGCTGCGACAGATATGGAGATGTTGGCATTTTGTTGTATTTATCGCTTACATGTTTATGTTGCGAAAAAGGTTCCTGTAGGCGAAAGCTATAGATTGAATTGTAATGTAGCTGTACGTGTTTAGTGGTAATTTTGAAATGAGGAGATTGCGAGTAATGTACACACCATGTTGCACTGCTAATAGGAATCTGCCGCGTCTGACGAGGCAAACTTCAGGACATTGAACTGCTTCTAACGTAATCTAGAACAGTAACGCCGGCCACCTTGTGCCCACCACAATAGAGATGAGTGTCTATGCTCTCGCAATCTAATTCAGGTAATCAAGACCTCCACCTTACCCAAGGTGCAACCCGCGATCAATGCATAGCGATTGTAAATAAATGCAAAACAAATAACATATTGTTAGCTCAATCATTAATCATCAAGCGAGTTTTGATTGTAACGCTGCTTAAGTGTCACAGGAAAGTGTATTCTAGCTTTTTTTTTTCTTTCGATTCAGCTTATTGTAGACTGAAGTAAGTTGGCATTGATCTCAGGGCTGTACCCATGTTAAGATGGAGATCCTGTTCTCTAATGTGATGGGCGCTTGGTGGCCCGCGTTATTATTCTGGATAACATAAGAAGCATTTCCAAATGTTAACCCCGTCAGACACGGCAGATTCTTTTTATCAATGTATCATTGCAGTCTCCTAATTTCAAACAATTTACACATCCTTAATACTAGCCAATTTTTCGGGATGAGATCTTTTTGGCGTATAATGGCCGACAACGACTTTATCGCCACCCACAAACACGCCCATACACGGATACACACTTAAGCATTTCACCTTTCTAATCCACACTCACAAGTACACCTATCCCACAAACACGTCACACCACGACAAAAGATACCCCATTTTTGGCAAGTTGGGACAAGAATAATCAGCACCATTCAGACCCACATGTTCGGCCATTCTTATTCAGGATTATCACTTAACTCTTACAGTTAATGGGTGAGAGATCGGGCAGATATACCGACAGGTCTTTTTTGATTATTCACAACTATACAACATGAATGGACTTATCACTACTGCAGAATACTACTGAGCGGTTTTTGATCTCAACAAAGGCGCCCGTACCATCTGCCATTCAAGACACTGGCGGAAATAGAACTCAGAATATGCATCGGTAAGGATTTATGATGTTGACCACCATCTAAAACGAGGAAATAGCCAATTACAATTCCAACTACGAATGTTTGGCTCGAGTCAATATTGCGTTCACACGTCAAGAAACTCAGATCAGAACACGCAAATTAAAATATTGATTAATAATGTCGTTGGTTGCTATATAACAATGATGTTGCAGACAGATGAAAGCATTGCTCTAGCTAACAAAGATTCAAGCGAGATGAACGAATAACAAGATGTTTCGAGCACTCCTTCTTGTCTGCCTCATTAGCACTGCTGTCTGCTTCAGCATTAGTCAGTTTGGCGTCGGAACCGGACGGTAAGTGTCATTAGCTCTACGTATGTTATATCTACGTGTATCAGACAGATAGTAGAATTGATTAACTTATTCGGTTCAAATATATTTAAAGAAAAATCTATCATATAAGAAATGTATTAACCATGTATGTTTTATTTGTGCTGCGTTTGATGACAGTGAGTTGAAAATCCATTATCATTCGGTTTTATATCTTTATAATATCTATCTAATGTTTGGTGTAATTTTGGTGGTGTGCTTGTTTGATGGCTGTTGTTTTCTCAGTGTAGTAAGTGTAGCGCAATTTGTTTCGAGCAAGACACATATAAACTATTGCAACGTTCAGAACGAAATGACGACCCAAAAGCCTGAAGGTTCGCCCAGTTGGTGTGAAAACTGATGGGTTACTCGTGACTCGGATGATCACATAAAATGACGATCCTATCTCTGAAAGGGGAATGCAAAAAATCTCCTGGGGCCGACGCGTTCTCTGGTAGTGACCCCCTCAGAGTTCCAATCACTACTAATCGTACATATCCTAATGGCTAAAAATGATTGTTATTCGATAACAATCAAGAGTTATAAACTATTGCTGTAAATTAATTTTTTTATGTTTAAGAGCTCGCCCACCATCGCAAAATGTATTCGCGTTTTTTTTATACATTTACCAACATATGTGCATTTCAAAATACGTTTCAAAATACATGCATTCCAATATACATGCTTAGGTACATAAGTTGTACATTCCGACACCATGTTCAAATTTACATCATCTTACAGTTTGCGAATCCGAAGACTTCACATGCAGTGGAAATGGTGTATATGACCATGATATATGTGAGTGTGTGTTTGTGCGCGTGGTTACACTGGCATAACATGTGAAGGTAAATTCTTCAAAATATTATCCAATTTATAACATTGTTTACTCGCATGATGAACAGGACCAACGTATTTCTCCACTTAATCCATACATTACTCTGTGTATTGTCCAGTGGTCAAATTCAAGGGTAAATTCTCAAAGATGTGAGGGAGAAAATTGACCTTCGAAGAAGACATTGTTTACCAAATTACTATCTGAGTACTTGTTCTACATTGGACGGATAAAATGTATATTGTGCTAGAATAAAAATGAAAATATGAGCACAATATATAAATGCGTTGGCTTCTTTGTATAAATGCGAAATGACACGTATGATGTGTTTTGCATACATCATGGGGTAATGTATGACATTCAGGAAGTGCATGCTGTGTTGGTGATATGATTGTATATGTATTGTGGGGTTCATCAGTCTTGATAATTCCAACTATGCTTGAATGACTCATTCATCTAGTCTTGCGTTCACACACCCCATGTACTGGACCGCCCACCCCATTACCCACTTCCCACACCCTATGTCACGCATTCACTTTCCTACACCACATTTCCATTACCTCGTGTCCAACTCTCCCTTCCCCACACCACGTGTCCCACAATAATGCCCCTCCTCCAAAGTCTCATGCCACATATATCACACCTCATGCCTCACATCCCATGTTCCCAACCCCATTTCGCATACCCAATGGCCCAAACCCGTTGCCCACATCCCATTTCCTTGTAGCGCAGTGTTTGTTCACAATAACTATATAGCATGAAATATCAGCATAATGACGTTGTACTGCGTTTTGCGTCAACTAGTAGAAACTCCTTGTTCATTCGGTTTGACGTCCGAAAAATAATGATACATTTTCTGTTTGCTTGTTGGATTGTTTGTTTGTTGAGTAAATAATAGACTGTTACCGTAACAATTACAGCTGATACAGGAGAGATGTGTTGCCTTGATCATTCCGTAAGTTCTTACTTGGGTGAGGGGAAGGAGACAATGAGAGAGTTGATGAACAAAGTAATGAGTTAGCAAATGAAAGAGATAGTGATCGAGCGAATGAACGAATGAGTGAGTTAGCACGCGAGCGAATGAGTGAGTGAGTGAGTGAGTGAGTGAGTGAGTGAGTGAGTGAGTGAGTGAGTGAGTGAGTGAGTGAGTGAGTGAGTGAGTGAGTGAGTGAGTGAGTGAGTGAGTGAGTGAGTGAGTGAGTGAGTGAGTGAGTGAGTGAGTGAGTGAGTGAGTGAGTGAGTGAGTGAGTGAGTGAGTGAGTGAGTAAACAAGCGAATGAGTGAGTGAAGACTGAAGTATGTTGTCATTGATCAGGGTAAGGTAGATACCCTGTTTACCTTAATTAGATGTTGAGAGCGCAGACGCTCATCTCTATTGGGTGGGTGCTAGGTGGCCCGCGTTATTATTCAAGATTACGTAAGAAGCAATGCCATTTCCAAATATTTGCCCCGCTAGTCCTGTCAGATTCCTTCAAGCAACGCAACATTGTGTGTGCCGTTCTCGCAATTTCATAATGTAAAACAATATACACATTCTAAATACTAGCCAATATTTCGTGATGGTATTTTCTGGCGTATAATGGCCACCAAAGACAGTATCGCCACACACAAACACGCCCATACATGTATACACTCATAAGCATTCCACCTTTCTCGTACCAATTACGATTCCAGCTTCGAATGTTTGCTTGGCTAGATATGTCTTCAGCAAAATGAGTTAATATTGTGTCTACAAAGCAACAATCTCACATAAGAAATCGCGAATTATATTATTGTTTAGTAACGTCGTTGGTTGCTACATAACGACCACGTTAAAGACAAATCAAAGCATTGCCTTAGCCAATGAAAAGAAAAGCGAGACGAACGAATGGCACGAGATGTTTCAAGCACTCCTTTTTGTCTGCATTCCAATATACATGCAAGTAAGTACATTAGTTGTACATTCAGCTACCATGCTAAATTTTTTTTATCATCTTACAGGTGGCTATTCCAAGGACTTCACGTACAGTGGAAATGTTGTATATTACTATGATATATGTGAGTAATGTACACACCATGTTGCACTGCTAATAGCAATCTGCCGCGTCTGACGAGGCAAACTTCAGGAAATTGAACTGCTTCTTACGTAATCTAGAACAGTAACGCCGGCCACCTTGTGCCCACCACAATAGAGATGAGTGTCTACGCTCTCGCAATCTAATTCAGGTAATCAAGACCTCCACCTTACCCAAGGTGCAGCCCCGCGACCAATGCCAACATGCTTCAGTCTACAATAAGCGGCGACAGAAAAAGCTAGAATACACTTTCCTGTGACACTAAAGCAGCGTTAAAATCATCACTCGTTTGATGATTAATGATTGAGGTAACAATGTGTAATTTTTTGCATTTATTTACAATCACCATGTTTACCCCTTATCTGCAATTCACGCACTCACTCCAGCCATTGCTCGTTCACGTATTACAAAGGCAATCACACATTCATTTACTCATTTACCCATATCTCACACCTCATGCCCCACATCCCATGTTCTCCATCTCATTTACCATACCCAATGACCCACACCCATAGCCAACATCCCGTTCATGTCATTCACTCATTGACTGTCTCTTTTATTCGCTCACTCACTCTCTCTCTCTCTCACTCACTCACTCACTCACTCACTCACTCACTCACTCACTCACTCGTTCGTTCAATCGCTAAATCACTATCTCTTTCACTCGCTAATTCATTAATTTGTTCCTCAACTCTCACATTGATTCCTTCCCCTCACCCAAGTAAGAACTTACGAAATTTAAAAGGGAACTCATATATCCTGTATCAGCAGTAATTGTTACGGTAACAGTCTATTATCTTCCCAACAAACAAACAATCCAACAAGAAAACAGAAAACGGATCATTATTAAGCGGACATTAAACTGAATGATTAAGGGGTTTGCGCTCGTTGACGTCAAACGCAGTGCACCTGCAGCATGTGGGATTAATAAATTTCTTATACAGTTGATTCATCATTACAAAATATAGATATCAAACAGAATGTACAATAAGACTATGCTCACTGGCAGCAAATGCAGCACAATTGTAGGAAATGTGGCTGGTATATTTGTTATATAGTAGGTTTACTATTAAAAAATATATGTCAATTTAATAAGGAACTGCATCAGAAAATCGGTGATGTCAAAGTTAAGCTATAGCATATATAAAGTTTATGACTCGTGCCACCTTAGTCCATTTAAAGTGACCGAGCAATTATTATCAGTTGCTACCAGTTACAACAAAATAGATCGATAATAAACCATGCAACACTGGTCATTTGTGGTCGAAATCGGCAGACGCCACTATCTAATGAAGTTTGGTGAACTACGTTAATGTTTCAAGTCCGTGTGTTTATGGTGTGTTGGATTTGGATCTTCCCTACAGCAGTTACTGAAACCTTCTTCTTTGGTCTCGTTGGCACATTACGCAATTCGGCCTTATGGTACACATGTTTTTTGCCAATTCACAATGATATTTTATCCAAGCAAAAATATTTTTTTCAAATGAGTTCCGCGTTCGTCAATATGAGAGACGTACAATTGGCTATAATATCGGTGATTTCAACAAAGCAGATACAATAACGTCAGATCCATATCTACGTGACGAGAGTAAATATGGTGGTGGCATGAGTCATCAATCTCAGTCTCAAAATGTGTGATCTCGAAATTCAGGTATAACATAATATTGGTGACGACAATGAATCATCTTAAGGAGCCTTGAAATGCGCATATGAAGTCTATTTCAATTCGTTTTCTGGCAAGACATTCAATTGTTCAGGTTGACATCGGTGAAAGCAGAGATGGATTACACCATTTGCAATTGGATTTATTGAATAAATCGAGGTGTTCATTTTCAGTGAATTTAGACAGCAGCAACCCTACATAAGGTATGTAATCTTTCATTTTCGTATTGACAAAACCTTGATGCCTATATGAATGTATGCATGCAGTGTGACGCATTTCTACTTAACTAGCGAAACACACGAATCAAGATCAATTATATACAACGAATTTCATTACTATTAAACCAATGAAGGCAAACACGCAATTAAAAAAATATTGTCTGCAATAAATTATTGCATCGTCGCAATTTCCAATGACTTGATGTATTCAACTTAACTCGTCATTATGCGGGTACTGCATGCTATAGAGTTTTTTGTGAACAAAACACTGCTCAACATGGAAATGGGATGTTGGCTACGGGTGTGGGTCATTGGGTATGTGAAATGGGGTGTGGAACATGGATGTGGGGCATGAGGTGTGATATATGAGGTATGAGACTTGGGAGGAGGGGCATTATTGTGGGACACGTGGGTGTGGGGAAGGGAGTGTTGGACACGAGGTATTGGCAATGGGGGGTGTAGGGTAGGGAAGTGGGTAATGGGGTAGGCGGTCCAGTACATGGGGTGTGGGAACGCTAGACTAGATAAATGAGTCATTCAAGCATAGTTGGAATTATCAGGACTGATGAACCCTACAAAACATATACAATCATATCACCAACACAGCATGCACTCCCTGAGTGTCATACATTACCCTATGACGTATGAAAAACACAACATACGTGTCATTTCACATTATACAGAGATCACAACGCCTTTATATAGTGTGCTCATATTTTTATTTTTATTCTAGTACGATATACATTTTATCGGTCCGATGCAGAACCAGTACCCAGATAGTATTTTGGTAAACAATGTCCTTCCTCGACGGTCATTTTCTCCCTCACATCTTTGAGAATTTACCCTTGAGTTTGACCTCTGGACAATACACACAGAGTAATGTATGGATTAAGTGGAGAGATACGTTGGTCCTGTTCATCATGCGAGTAAACAATGTTATAAATTGGATAATATTTTGAAGAATTTACCTTCACATGTTATGCCAGTGTATCCACGCGCACAAACACACTCACATATATCATGGTCATATACACCATTTCCACTGCATGTGAAGTCCTTCGGATTCGCAAACTGTAAGATGATGTAAATTTGAACATGGTGTCGGAATGTACAACTTATGTACCTAAGCATGTATATTGGAATGCATGTATTTTGAAACGTATTTTGAAATGCACATATGTTGGTAAATGTATAAAAAAAGCGAATACATTTTGCGACGGTGGGTGAGCTCTAAAGCATGAAAATTAATTTACAGCAATAGTTTATAACTCTTGATGACTGGCCTATGTGACTGCGTGTGTGTGAATATATCGAATAATAGTCATTTTTAGCCATTAGCATATATACGATTAGTAGTGATTGGAACTCTGAGGGAGTCACTGCCAGAGAACGCGTCGGCCCCAGGAGATTTTTTGCATTCCCGTTTCAGAGATAGGATCGTCATTTTATGTGATCATCCGAGTCACGAGTAACCCATCAGTTTTCACACCAATTGGGCGAACCTTCAGGCTTTTGGGTCGAAATCTCGTTCTGAACGTTGCAATATTTTAAATGTGTCTTGCTCGAAGCAAATTGCGCTACAATTACTACATTGAGACAACAACAGCCATCAAGCAAACACACCTTCAAAAATACAACAAACATTAGATAGATATTATAAATATATAAAATCGAATGAAAATGGATTTTCAACTCACTGTCATCAAACGCAGCACAAATAAAACATACAGGGTTAATACATGTCTAAAATGATAGATTCATCATTAAATATATTTCAACCGAATAAGTTAATCAATTCTAATATCTGTCTGATACAAGTAAATAAAACATACGTAAAGCTAATGACACTTACCGTCCGGTTCCGACGCCAAACTGACTGATGCTGAAGCAGACAGCAGTGCTGATGAGACAGACAAAAAGGAGTGCTCGAAACATCTCGTGTTATTCGTTCGTCTCGCCTGAGTCTTTGTTAGCTAGAGCAATGCTTTGATCTGTCTGCAACATCATCGTTATATAGCACGTTATTAATCAATATTTTAATTTGCGTGATCTGATCTGAGTTTCTTGACGCCTGTACGTAATGTTGACTCAGTGAGCGAACCAAACAGTCTTATCTTGAATTGTAATTGGTTATTTCCTCGTTTTAGATGATGGTCAACATCATAAATCCTTCCCGATGCATATTTTGCTTTCTATTTCCGTCAGTGTCTTGAATGGCAAATGGTATAGGCCGAAATAAAGTGATCAACAACCGCTCAGTAGTACTGTGCAATGACGTGATCAAAAACCGCTCAGTAGTACACTGCAGCAGTGATAATTTAACGACAAGAAAAAAGATGTGTGTATGTGACCACAACATATGAAATGCATGCTATCGTGGTCACATTACGTAATCGGCAAAACGGCAGACATAACAATCTTTTCTGGCCGTTCTAAGGCTTTGTGTATAGCATGTGTGCGTACGGACCTCATGTTGTGTAGTTGTGATAAATCAAAAGAGACATGTCGGTATATATGTGCCTTCAAACCGGCTAGTTAACAACTAGAGTAAAGATATGCGTATGTGACCACAATTTATGAAATACATGCTTTCCTGGTCATAGTACCTAATCGACAAAACGGCAGACATAACAATCTTTTCTGGCGGTTCTAAGGTTTGTTCACAATAACTATATAGCATGAAATATCAGCATAATGACGTTGTACTGCGTTTTGCGTCAACAAGCAGAAACTCCTTGTTCATTCGGTTTGACGTCCGAAAAATAATGATACATTTTCTGTTTGCTTGTTGGATTGTTTGTTTGTTGAGTAAATAATAGACTGTTACGGTAACAATTACAGCTGATACAGGAGAGATGTGTTGCCTTGATCATTCCGCAAGTTCTTACTTGGGTGAGGGGAAGGAGACAATGAGAGAGTTAATGAACAAAGTAATGAGTTAGCAAATGAAAGAGATAGTGATCGAGCGAATGAACGAATGAGTGAGTTAGCACGCGAGCGAATGAGTGAGTGAGTGAGTGAGTGAGTGAGTGAGTGAGTGAGTGAGTGAGTGAGTGAGTGAGTGAGTGAGTGAGTGAGAGAGTGAGTGAGTGAGTGAGTGAGTGAGTGAGTGAGTGAGTGAGTGAGTGAGTGAGTGAGTGAGTGAGTGAGTGAGTGAGTGAGTGAGTGAGTGAGTGAGTGAGTGAGTGAGTGAGTGAGTAAACAAGCGAATGAGTGAGTGAAGACTGAACTATGTTGTTATTGATAAGGGTAGGGTAGAGACCCTGTTTACCTTAATTAGATGTTGAGAGCGTAGACGCTCATCTCTAATGTGGTGGGTGCTAGGTGGCCCGCATTATTATTCAAGATTACGGTAAGAAGCAATGCCATTTCCGAATATTTGCCCCGCTAGTCCTGTCAGATTCCTTTAGGCAACGCAACATTGTGTGTGCCGTTCTCGCAATTTCATAATGTAAAACAATATACACATTCTAAATACTAGCCAATATTTCGTGATGGTATTTTCTGGCGTATAATGGCCACCAAAGACAGTATCGCTACACACAAACACGCCCATACATGTATACACTCATAAGCATTCCACCTTTCTCGTATACACTCACAAGTACACGTATCCCACAACCAAGTCACGCCACGACAAGAGATACTCCAATTTCGATTTGTTAGGAAAAGAATAATCAGCACCATTCAGCCCCACATGTTCGACCATTCTTTTTCAAGATTAGCACTTAACTCTTACGGCTATCACACTTCTGTTCTATAGTGTTCCGATCTGACGCAACTGCCCTCAACAAACCAACTTTGTACCTAGTACCCTGCATCCAAATACAGAGGCTCCATACACGCAAAGGCAATCATATGCCTTAAAAGAGAGGTCGGCACACACATACTATAAGCAAAACCTTAGAACGACAAGGCACACATTACCTAAGAGAGGCAGAGAGCACGCAACATACATCTACATGGACAGCCAACTGCACCAATTACAAACTCTCGAATTTGTCAGCAGATAAATTAACGAATAGAGTAATCATCGACTACACAGTAACCTTTCTCTAAAACCTTGCCTGGTACCTGGTTTAACTCTCGGCCGTGGTCAGGGTTCAGATTGGACATGCATTTTTTCTGTTGCGGTCATATACGCTCATATTTGTACTAGCTGCAGACCACCCTGTATGAGCATATATTAACACGACTTAATGAGTGAGTGAGTGTGTGGGAGAGTGAGTGAGTGAGTGAGTAAATGAGTGTAAGCAAAGAAGCGCGTGACAAAGTGAGTGCGTATGCCAACTAGTGTGTTAGAGAGTCAGTCAGCCTATATCTGTAAATGTTTTTATGTGCGATGGAGTAGGAGTATGAGCAAGAGTATCAGGCAGATATACCAACATACCTCTTTTGATTTATCACAACCGCTCATTATAAAGGAGTTGGTACTACTACTTGTACGTTCTAAGACTATATCGGAAATAGAAAGCAACATAAATATGCATAGGGGCTGACCACCATTTAAGACGGGTAAATAACCAATTACAATTCTAGCTTCGAATGTTTGCTTGGCTAGATATGTCTTCAGCAAAATGAGTTAATATTGCGTCCACAAAGCAACAATCTCACATAAGAAACCGCGAATTATATTATTGATTAGTAACGTCGTTGGTTGCTACATAACGACCACGTTAAAGACAGATCAAAGCATTGTTCTAGCTAATGAAAAGAAAAGCGAGACGAACGAATAACACGAGATGTTTCGAGCACTCATTTTTGTCTGCATTCCAATATACATGCAAGTAAGTACATTAGTTGTACATTCAGCTACCATGCTAATTTTTTTTTATCATCTTACAGGTGGCTATTCCATGGACTTCACGTACAGTGGAAATGTTGCATATTACTATGATATATGTGAGGAATGTACACACCATGTTGCACTGCTAATAGAAATCTGCCGCGTCTGACGAGACAAACTTCAGGAAATTGAACTGCTTCTTACGTAATCTAGAACAGTAACGCCGGCCACCTTGTGCCCACCACAATAGAGATGAGTGTCTATGCTCTCGCAATCTAATTCAGGTAATCAAGACCTCCACCTTACCCAAGGTGCAGCCCCGCGACCAATGCCAACATGCTTCAGTCTACAATAAGCGGCGACAGAAAAAGCTAGAATACACTTTCCTGTGACACTAAAGCAGCGTTAAAATCATCACTCGTTTGATGATTAATGATAGAGGTAACAATGTGTAATTTTTTGCATTTATTTACAATCGCCATGTTTATCCCTAGTTTGTAATTCACGCACTCACTCCAGCCATTGCTCGTTCACGTATTACAAAGGCAATCACACATTCATTTACTCATTTACCCATATCTCACACCTCATGCCCCACATCCCATGTTCTCCATCTCATTTACCATACCCAATGACCCACACCCATAGCCAACATCCCATTCATGTCATTCACTCATTGACTGTCTCTTTTATTCGCTCACTCACTCTCTCTCTCACTCACTCACTCACTCACTCGTTCGTTCAATCGCTAAATCACTATCTCTTGCACTCGCTAATTCATTAATTTGTTCATTAACTCTCACATTGATTCCTTCCCCTCACCCAAGTAAGAACTTACGAAATTTAAAAGGGAACTCATATATCCTGTATCAGCAGTAATTGTTACGGTAACAGTCTATTATCTTCCCAACAAACAAACAATCCAACAAGAAAACAGAAAATGGATCATTATTAAGCGGACATTAAACTGAATGATTTAAGAGTTTGCGCTCTTTGACGTCAAACGCAGTACATCTGCAACATATGGGATTAATAAATTTCTTATTCAGTTGATTCATCATTACAAAATATAGATATCAAACAGAATGAACAATAAGTCTATGCTCACTGGCAGCAAATGCAGCACAATTGTAGGAAATGTGGCTGGTATATTTGTTATAAAGCTGGTTTACTATATAGAAATAAATGTCAATTTAATAAGGGACAGCATAAGAAAATCGGTTATGTCAAAGATGAGCTATAGCATAAATAAAGTTAATGACTGGTGCCGCCTTAGTCCATTTAAAGTGACCGAGCAATTATTATCAGTTGCTACCAGTTACAACAAAATAGATCGATAATAAACCATGCAACACTGGTCATTTGTGGTCGAAATCGGCAGACGCCACTATCTAAAGAAGTTTGGTGAACTACGTTAATGTTTCAAGTCCGTGTGTTTATGGTGTGTTGGGTTTGGATCTTCCCTACAGCAGTTACTGAAACCTTCCTCTTTGATCTCGTTGACACATTATGTAATTCGACCTCATGACACACATGTTTTTTTTCATTTCACAATGATATTTTATCCAAGCAACATTATTTTTCACGTGACTTCCGTGTTGGTCAATCTGAGAGACGTACAATTGGCTATAATATCAGTAATACAATAACGTCAGATACAATAACGTCAGATACAATAACGTCAGATACAATAACGTCAGATACAATAACGTCAGATACAATAACGTCAGATCAATATCTACGTGACGAGAGTAAATATGGTGGTGGCATGAGTCATCAATCTCAATCTCAAAATGTGTGATCTCGAAATTCAGGTATAACATAATATTGGTGACGACAATGAATTATCCCTACGCAGGCTTGCTATCCAAATAAGAAGTCTATTTCAATTCGTTTTCTGAATCAAAATTCAATTGTTCAGGTTGACATCGGCGAAAGCAGTAATGGATTACACCATTGCAATTGGATTTATTGTAAACATCGAGGTATTTATTATCAGTGAATTTAGACAGCAGCAACCGTAGGTAAAGTATGTAATCTTACTTTTCGTATTTACACAACTTTGATGTGTATTATCTATACAAATGTATGCATGCAGGGTGACACATTTCTACATATCTAGCTAAACACACGAGTCAATCAAGCATAGTTGGAATTATCAGGACTGGTGAACCCCTACAAAATATCTAAATCAAATCATCAATACAGCATGCACTCCCTGAATGGCATACATTACACCATGAATGTACGCAAAACACATCATACGTGTCATTTCTCATAATACAGAGAAGACAACGCCTTTCGTGAGTGTGCTTATGTGTTTTTTCTTCTTACGGGGCTATATACCTTTTCATCGACCAAATGCAGAACGATTCATAATCCAGACAGCATTTTTGTAAACAATGCCTTCCTCTTCGGTCATTTTTCTTCCTTATATTCCTAGAGAATTTAAACCAAGAGTTCATCGATTGGACAATGCACACACAGTAATTCATAGATATAGTGGAGGCATATGTAGGTCTTGTTGATCATGCTAGTAAGCAATGATGTAAATTGAAGGATATTTTGGAGAATTTGCCTTCACATGTTATGCTAGTGTATCCACGCGCACATACACACTTATTGCTTTTGAAGTAATATACACCATTTCCACTGCTATCTGTGATATCACTGGGAAGTGATCTGTAGTAGTACCAAGTCCCTTCATATTGAGCGGTTGTAATAAATCAAAATAGACATGTCTCTAAATCAAAAGAGACATGTCTCTAAATCAAAAGAGACATGTCTCTAAATCAAAAGAGACATGTCGGTATATCTGCCCGATCTCTCGTTCATTAACCTGTTAACGCAGGATTGCATCACTTACTCTTAATCTTACTCACTCACACTTATAATCATTCACACAGTTAATGGCTGACTGGCTCACTAACACATTAGCTGGCCTACATACTCAGTAACACGCTTCTTTGCTTATACTCTCTCGTTCACTCTTTGTCTCGCTCACTTACTCATTAACTTTTGCGGATCCGTTTTAACATCATTGCGCAATTCCCGAATTATGATACCATTTCCGCTTAATCTTATTATTTGGGTTCCGTTTTAACATTATTATGATTTTTAGCATTATGTCACTTCGTGTGCTCCGTGATTAAAACAATGCACATCATAACGCTCTTTGGTTCCTGTTTCAACATTATTATGCTTATCGGGTTCCGTTGCAACATTAATCACTCTTTGTGTCAACATTATTATGCTCTATGTGTTTCGTTTCAAGATTCTTACTCTTTCTGGGATCCCTTTCAACATAATCACACTTCTTTACTTCCGTTTTAACATTATCACTCTCTTTGGGTTCGGTTTCAACATTATCACCCTCTTTTGGTCCTGTTATAACATAATTGCGCTTGACGGGTTCAGTTGCAACATGTCATGATTCTCTTAGTTCCGTTTCAGCATTTCTTCACTCTCGTGGTTCCGTTTCAATTTTTTTTCACTCTCTTGGTTCCGTTGTAACATTATTACTCTCTTTCGCTTTCGTTTCTACATCATTACTCTCTTTGGCTTCCTTTTCTACATCATTGCTTTCTTTGGCTTCCGTTTCAACATAATTACTCTCTTTCGCTTTCGTTTCTACATCATTACTCTCTTTGGCTTCCGTTACAACATTATTACTCTCTTTGGCTTCCGTTTCTACATCATTACTCTCTTTGACTTCCGTTTCTTCATTATTACTCTCTTTCGCTTTCGTTTCTACATCTTACTATCTTTGGCTTCCGTTTCAACATTATTGCTCTCTTTGGCTTCCGTTTCAACATTATTACTCTCTTTGGCTTCCGTTTCAACATTATTACTCTCTTTGGCTTCCGTTTCAACATTATTACTCTCTTTGGCTTCCGTTTCAACATTATTACGCTCTTTCGCTTTCGTTTCTACATCATTACTCTCTTTGGCTTCCGTTTCTACATCATTGCTTTCTTTGGCTTCCGTTTCAACATAATTACTCTCTTTGGCTTCCGTTTCAACATTATTACTCTCTTTGTTTTCCGTTTCTACATCATTACTCTCTTTGGCATTATTTCTTTGGCTTCCGTTTCAACATTATTACTCTCTTTGGCTTCCGTTTCAATATTATTACGCTCTTTCGCTTTCGTTTCTACATCATTACTCTCTTTGGCTTCCGTTTCTACATCATTGCTTTCTTTGGCTTCCGTTTCAACATAATTACTCTCTTTGGCTTCCGTTTCAACATTATTACTCTCTTTGACTTCCGTTTCAACATTATTACTCTCTTTGGCTTCCGTTTCAACATTATTACTCTCTTTCGCTTCCGTTTCAACATCATTACTCTCTTTGGCTTCCGTTACAACATTATTACTCTCTTTGGCTTCCGTTTACATTATTACTCTCTTTGGCTTTCCGTTTCTCATTTCATTATTACTCTCTTTGGCTTCCGTTTCTTATTACTCTCTTTGGCTTCCTCTTATTACTCTCTTTGGCTTCCGTTTCAACATTATTACTCTCTTTGGCTTCCGTTTCAACATTATTACTCTCTTTGGCTTCCGTTTCAACATTATTACTCTCTTTGGCTTCCGTTTCAACATTATTATTTGGCTTCCGTTTCAACATTATTACTCTCTTTGGCTTCCGTCTATATTATTACTCTCTTTGGCTTCCGTTTCAACATTATTACTTCTCTCTTGGCTTCCGTTCAACATTATTACATCTCTACTCTCTTCCGTTTTTCGTTTACAATCATTACTCTCTTTGGCTTCCGTTTCAACATTATTACTCTCTTTGGCTTCCGTTTCAACATTATTACTCTCTTTGGCTTCCGTTTCAACATTATTACTCTCTTTGGCTTCCGTTTCTACATCATTACTCTCTTTGGCTTCCGTTTCAACATTACTCTCTTTGGCTTCCGTTTCTACATCATTACTTCTCTTTGGCTTCCGTTTCATTATTACTTACTCTTTGGCTTCCGTTTTCAACATTATTACTCTCTTTGGCTTCCGTTTCTATATTATTACTCTCTTTGGCTTCCGTTTCTTCTACATTATTTTCAACATAATTACTCTCTTTGGCTTCCGTTTCAACATTATTACCGCTTCCGTTTTTCTTTAATATTATTACGTTTCAACATCATTCTTTGGCTTCCGTTTTTCAACTTTGGCTTCCGTTTCAACATTATTACTATCTTTGGCTTCAGATTCTACATTATTACCATCTCTGGCTTTCGTTTCTACATCATTACACTCTCTGGCTTCCGTTTCAATAATATCACTCTCTTTGGCTTCCGTTAACAATTTTTACGTTCGTTTCATCATTCTTAAGTTCTCTCATTCCGTTACAATATCATTACAATTCCTGATTTCCGTTTCAATAAAAGTATGTTAACACAATTCGTTTTTAACTTACATTTCAATGTTATTAAGCTCGACGGTTTCCGTTTCAACATTATTAAGCTGGTCGGTTTCCGTTTCGACATGATTTAGCTCGTCGGTTTCCGTTTCAAAATTGTGAAGCTCTCTGGGTTCCCTTCCTACATCACTAACCTCGATCTGTTCCCTTTCATCATTTCATTTTAATTTAGTCTGTTTATATTTAGCAATTAGTACCGGGTGCTTCCTGCAGTCTATCGATTGCTTTCTGGGGTTTAAGGACCTATGTTACCGGGAATTGGAACTGGAACTTCATCCGAACTGATTTTCATGCGTGTTTACCTGCTCTAGAGCATAATATTATCAAGGTTTATAACAATATGTACACATCCCGTCAGGTCGATAGAGCACACCGACACCCGCATCCAACCAAACTGTATATGATACATGTAGGTCGCCTATCATTGTATTGGTCTAATGTATGGTCAAAATGTGGTTCGAGAACTCGAGCGCATTGTCAATGAGTAGGGTGATTCAGGAGAACGCTGAGCTATAACATGCGCTTGATAGGTAAGAGACGGTTTGGGTGACAGTTATTAAAACAACTGTAAACTACCATACGAATATATGACCTTCGCCGATCATTTCAACTGTTGCTGTCTTGATCGAATCACATACACAAGCTGGCTGGATCTTTTTTCCGCTTGTCTTCAGAGCTGGCCTTAACGATGGAACACAGTCGACTTCGTGATGTCATTATCATAACGCTTCTTCAATGGGCCAACTTTCATCGTGCATGCGAATCCAGACGTAAGTTGTAACTCATTTATCCAATTCGCATCTAAACGACATTGTTGCTGTACGATATACTTATTGTTGCCAACAGCGCTATTCCTGCCCATCGGTACCGTCACACAGCAAGGCGAACTCCGTACGCTAACGACATCCGGGGTTGGCATTAGTCTGCCTTCTTATGCTGGACCAAATGATGTGGCTGATTTGGGAAATTCTTCAGTTGTTTCGAGCGATGCCACGCCGCTGCTTTCGTTACAGACTTCCCTTGCAGGAAGATCCTTCGCAACCAAGGATCAACAATTTCCGTGGCGACAGAACCACAACGTCGAACTGAAGCATCAGGCTGGAGTGAATCACCGATAATGAGAGAATTAATAAATAAAGGTGAACCACCGAAAACGACAGAATCACTAAATGAAGGTGAACCACCGAAAACGACAAAATCACTAAACGAAGGTGAACCACCGAAAACGACAGAATCACTAAATGAAGGTGATTCACCGAAAACGACAGAATCACTAAATGAAGGTGATTCACCGAAAACGACAGAATCACTAAATGAAGGTGATTCACCGAAAGCGACAGAATCACTAAATGACGATGATTCACCGAAAACGACAGAATCACTAAATGAGGGTGATTCACCGAAAACGACAGAATCACTAAATGAAGGTGATTCACCGAAAACGACAGAATCACTAAATGAAGGTGATTCACCGAAAACGACAGAATCACTAAATGAAGGTGAATCAACGAAAGCGACAGGATCATTAAATGAAGGTGAATCACAAAACGGAATCAGTTTGCCGGATACGACTGAACCTTCAACTGAAGCTGGATCAACAGACGCAACAGAATTACCTCCCAAAAACACAGCATCAGACGGTATTGTGCCTCCAAATTGGACTGAGTTGATAAGGGAAACTTTCGCTAACACGGATCGACTTGTGGACACCTCCCACGTCGATAAGCAGTCACGATCTGTGACAATGGAGATCAGAGCCAATAGCACCGACAAAAATGAACCAACTTCTGAGTACACCAACCGCATAACACCAGCATATACAGATGACAAGGAAAATGATAGTGAAGCAGAAACCCCGACCAGCGAAAGCTCTCTTTCCAGAGAGACAACAGTGTCCGACATGGCCAGTGCTGGTGTCAGCCATGTGGAGTTATTGTCGAGGTCCCCAGTTACCATGTACTCGAATGTGGCCATTTTCACGGCACTCTCGGACGGCACTAGCTCACGGAAGCCCTTCGAAACTAAAACTACTCGATCTTTTACTCTCCCCCAAAAGAAAGCCTCACAGATGAAAACAGCGACGCAACGTGTTATGGTAGACAGCTCAAGTGGATTTGGTACTGTTAACTCTACGCCCGTGGAAAACTACCCAACATCATCAGCTTCTGAAACCGGAACAACTTCTGGCTCCACTGGAGTTAATTCTAAGGTGGATTTCATGACAAATGCTGGCATGACTTTTGCAGAGAAGCATTCCACGATGCTTAGAGCATCTATGACAGAAACAGCTGAGACAGCAGCCAGATTGTCGACGAAAATAACAGAAACTGGGTCTGTGTTTGCAACGACTACAAATATTGATGAGGCAACCGCTATGGCCACTGAACTGGGATCGCAGACATTCAGGATAACATTCACAGGGAAGTGTGAAGATATCATCAACAGTAAGAACCTAACATCTGAGTTTAAAAAGCAGGTGCAAATCGGGCTTATCACATACCTTGACTTGCGTCCATGGCAAGACGTAGGTGTAGATAGCATTGAGTGTGGGTCTGTGATGGTGACCATTCGTGTTGAGAATGTTAGCCATTCTGATGATGTCATGGGGAAGATAGAAAGGCTGGTTACGTCAGGTAATTTCTCTTTTACAATAGCTGGGGTAGACAGCCCATTTAGCGCTAATTCGCTGGAACCTATTAGCGGTACTGTACCCAATAATGACGATAGTACGACAGCTTCTGTTACAGCAGCTTCATCAGAGCAGTTCAGTGCCTACATTATATTATTAACCGTATTCGCTATATTCGCAGCTTCCTTGTTTATTGTATTAGTCATAATGATATTAACGGCCATGGTAGGATGTTGACAATGATATATAAGTCGGCCAAATATGCCGTTCTTACTATGTCGATAACAATGAAAAAGAATGAGGGATAAGAAACAAGTTCGTGGTCCTGTTATATGTAACATAACATGAAAAAATGCACGTTATGATTTTATTGATTAAACTGTATTGATATATTATGACTTAGCAGTGAATTCCTTGTGTACCGAACGCCTCGTGCATGTAGCTCCGCTACCAATGTTCTGTGTTGGTATGAATTTCCTCACTTTGAGGCTTCTAAACGCATACACTAAGGGCACCGATGGCCATAGTACGAGTCGTGTATTACGTACCCACTCACCAACTCATCCGATGATGTATCAGATGACATGGCGGCCTCACAAACACAATGACGACGTCTTAGATTTGGACCCTGTAATAGAGTAATTGACAGCAGCGTACGTTATGAGGATGTTATCGAATATCATACGTTATGACAGCTATTTGCCAGCATCGAATCATTATGTATTAGTTATGGCATGGTCACGCGGGTGATATGGGGAAAGAACTCGAGGATGCGGAGCGTCCGAGTGTCTTTCCCCATATCACCCACACGCAAGCGAGAGAGAGTGAGTGAGTGAAAGAGGGAAAGTGGGAGAAAAAGAGAGAGTATAAGTGTTAGTTATGGCATGGTCACGTGGGTTATATGGGGAAAGAACACGTGTTTCCCCATATCACCCATGTAACCATGCTATAACATCTCCTATAGATGTAGTTGAATCCATCATCACAGGCAGCCGAGGCCGAATGGGAGATAACACGAATATCTCTCATATTTACAGGTCCCAGACAGATACCTTACATAACATAGGTTCATGCTAATTACCAAATTAGGAGACAGGGTCATGCGCTTTATTATCGCGAGTAGGCGCCATCGCGGTAAGTATGTTATCGAATGGTCATGTGGGTTATATGGGGAAACACACCCGGACGCTCCGCTTCCTCGTGTTCGTTCCCCATATCACCCACGTGACCATGCCATAATAACACTTAGACTCTCTCTTTTACTCCCTCTTTCACTCACCCACTCTCTCTCTCTCTCACGCTCACGCGCACAAGGTTTGTACACTCACTGTCTTGTTCTCGCCCTCCCGCCCTCAATCCAATCTCAAACACTCCCTACCTTTCGAATTTTATCTCACGCTTCTCCTCATAAATATAATTCGCGCTTGTTAAACTGAAGGGGTTTAACAATGCGCGGTACCACGTACCATTTCCCTATCATACGTGATGACAACCCGAATCCCTGACATCGCTTGCAGGGCTGCTGTCAAGTACGAAACAACAGCAACAAGTCGACATAAACGTCCATACAACAAGGCGTCACTGACGTCTCGCGATAAATATCAACGAAGCGTGTTTGCCATACAGTCTTCCATAGATACATCCATAGCATTCTTCTTGGGTTTCTTGCCTGGCAAACACCATTTCAAAGGCGTGACGAAAAAAAACCAGCGGTTTAGAAAAACCTACACCATCATAAGCATAGCAATTATTCTCTACGCAGTTCGGTGAGAGCATGACGATGTCAGCCTTTGCGAAAGGGCTACTCACACCAAGGGTGGGGAAAATTTCGTGGTTTTAAGAGAACGAGAGTTGTCTTTAGAAGGACAATAACTGCATCGTGGTTACTGTTTCTTAAAAGCGAACTAAGCTGTAGTTCAATAAATGTGACGCTTAAGCACATCAGGAACGCAATTGTCGTGTTTGATATTACTGAAGATAACCTAATCACCCATCTATCTACCTACCTATCTATCTATCTATCTACCTACCTGCCTTCCTACCTACATACATACCTATTTACATATCTACCTACCTACTTACTTACCCACGAACCTACCTACCATCCTACCTACATGCCTGCCTGCCTGCCTACCTACCTACGTACCTACGTACCTACGTACGTACCTACCTACCTACCTACCTACCTACCTACCTACATACCTACCTACCTACCTACCTACCTACCTACATACCTACCTACCTACCTACCTACCTACCTACCTACCTACCTACCTACCTACATACATACATACATACCTACCTACCTACCTACCTACCTACCTACCTACCTACCTACCTACCTACCTACCTACCTGCCTGCCTGCCTGCCTGCATGCATGCATGCATGCACATACATACATACATACATACATACATACATACATACATACATACATACATACATACATACATACATGCATACATACATACATACATACATACATGCATACATGCATACATACATACATACATACATACATACATACATACATATACATACATACATACATACATACATACATACATACATACACATACATACATACACATACATACATACATACATACATACATACACATACATACATACATACATACATACATACATACATACATACATACATACATACATACATACATACATACATACATACATACATACATACATACATACATACATACATATACATACATACATACATACATACACATACATACATACATACATACATACATACATACATACATACATACATACATACATACATACATACATACATACATACATACATACATACATACATACATACATACATACATACATACATACATACATACATACATACCCATCCGCCTGCATACACTCGCTATTCTCCTTTGCCACCACGAGAACTGGTACTTCTATACCCCACACAGGACATGGGTTCGTCGTGATTGATCTGTCACATGTTCTATCTATTGAAGCTGATGATTTAAAAAATGATATTCACGCTCCTTGCTCTCCTAAACAGGTTTTCATTGATTCTGGGACAGAGTTGCCTGACTGTAACTGTGGTAGGGTTCGACTCATTGAACTGCTTCTTGACCACATTCCAATTGTCGCATATCAATCTTACTCTTACCCACACACCCATCTCCCCATTCCACCCTACCTCATCCGAGAATTGGAGCAGATGACCTTGTCGCTGGTAGGCTCCACAGCATGATGGCAGTACAAGGTTGATATACCAAGGTCGCGTGTAGTTAACGCGGGTACCGCTTTAAAACACATTTGTTGAATGATATATCTGAGAAACCAAACGATGTCACATCCGTACACCATACATCGGGCAAACACACAGACATCTTAGGCATAGTAAACTCAACATCAATCAAACACACAAATATCCTAGCAACTATAATCCTTATAGAAGTAAAGCACGCACATCCCGTAAGACCGTAAACATTACTTCACTCGAACCCAAAGATATCCTAGCGATTTAACACCCCCCTCCCCACCCAAACACCACGCCCCCATCGACAGACAAGGGCTTGCTTTAGATCTCCTAATGACTGAAGTTCACAAAGACAGACATACAGANTTTAGATCTACAGATCCACAATTAAGCTTTAGATCTCCTATTGAATGAAGTCCACAATGACAGACATACAGATAAGCTTTAGATCTCCTATTGAATGAAGTCCACAATGACAGAGATTCAGATAAGCTTTAGATCTCCTATTGAATGAAGTCCACAATGACAGAGATTCAGATAAGCTTTAGATCTCCTATTGAATGAAGTCCACAATGACAGAGATTCAGATAAGCTTTAGATCTCCTATTGAATGAAGTCCACAATGACAGACATACAGATCAACTATAAATCTCCTAGTGTATGACGTCCACAATGACAGACATACAGATAAACTACAAATCTCCTAGTCAATGACGTTCACAATGACAGACATACAGGTGAACTGTAGTTCTCCTTGTGAATTGAGTCCACAATGACAGACATACAGATAAACTACAAATCTCCTAGTCAATGACGTTCACAATGACAGACATACAGGTGAACTGTAGTTCTCCTTGTGAATTGAGTCCACAATGACAGACATATAGGTGAACTGTAGTTCTCCTTGTGAATGGAGTCCGCAATGACAGACATATAGGTGAACTGTAGTTCTCCTTGTGAATGGAGTCCGCAATGACAGACATACAGGTGAACTGTAGTTCTCCTTGTGAATGGAGTCCACAATGACAGATATACAGGTAAACAGTCGATAATGACCGGCTAACAGAGCAACACACGGGCAGACATCCTATCGACTGAATTCCTTCTACACGCAGACAGCTATCCCATCAACTGGTCCTTGATCAGCCATGATGTACGTGACCAGCGAAACAGATTGATTGCGAACACATACATTTGATAAGGCGCAGAACGTACTTGTCGTTATGGAAATCTAATAATATGCAGCTACCTGTTTGTACAGCTGCGCGGTACTTGAGTTCTGATACGGCGTGAGCAAAAGGTCTCTTCAATATGAGAAAAAAACGTGATGTAAGGAAAGATCGAGCTGTTCAGTCTCGTTTCCGACTCCGTATTTTGTCAAAAACACGACGCCAAGCAAATACCACCAGCGTGTTGGATTCTCCGCTGTCGCTAGTTCCAGGTTACAGAGGGGGCTGGGTGGACATGGTCCATGTGGACACTCCGTTGACAAAATCATCAATGATATGTGACAAAGGCGGATGTTTTTCCATTCGAGGTATTACATGCAATATGTGCCAGGGCAGCTGCGACTTTTACCATCTAATGACACATTAACGTGTCTTTAACATGAATGCAGTGGTATAATTGGACCCAAATACATTATACATCTGTTGTTACTGAACTTAGTGGACGGCGATGAAACCGACCGTTGACAAGGACGCAGATAAAATGCTTCGAACTGACGATCTGCTTATATACCTGTCTGTAAATATAGCTGAATTAAACTCTAATCAAGCTGCGACTTTGGACTTAATAAGTGTTGATGCTCATCATGACATCATCTCTGCTTATGTCATGCTGAGATCGAGGTTCAGGAGGCGCTTTGCTATGACTGTTGTTGCTGTCTGTCGTGTACATTGGGTGAGGTGGCGATGGTGTGGTTTCGATATTGCCTCTATGACTACGGTGGATGTTTGATGCGTCAGGTTGAGGGGTCGTTGTCTTTCTTGCTCAAGACCACGCCTCTCCATTTTGTGGGTAACGCATATAACATCCTTGGATCAATGAATAAGAGGCCTTCGCTGCTTACAAATTTGAATTTGTGAAGGTCAAAAACTAGGAGATATATTTGACTGTTATTTTGCATTTATTTTGATAACCGTTCACCCGCCCCATGACCTAATTTTCCGTCACCCTGCAGTACCCAGGCCCCACCACCCCCGCCCCATGACTACTTTTCCGTTTTACCCCGTCACCCCTGCCGTGACCACATGCCCTGCCCCACCACCCCCGCCCCATGACCTACTTTTCCGTCGCCCTGCCGTACCCAGGCCCACCACCCCCGCCCCATGACCTACTTTTCCGTCACCCTGCCGTACACAGGCCCACCACCCCCGCCCCATGACCTACTTTTCCGTCACCCTGCAGTACCCAGGCCCATCACCCACGCATTCTCTTCTCACTGCCCTGAGTGCCTCTGCAGTAACCCCATCGCCCGGGCAGATCAAACCACACAGATATCTATTTCTCGTTTATGCCTATGAAATAGCGGACATTTTGCCAATATCCTTATTGGTCAGCTTACCCAGCAAAGACCAATGTATGCCACTATGGTAAGCGAAAACTTGCCTATACGGGGTCAGCTCTAGATATACCTTAACGCCAATAAACATCCAATCTGGTCGTGCCATGAAGCATGATTGGGTGAGGCTCGCTCCATATCGTAACAGGTGCTAGTACTAATGATGTCATTTTAACTCGTTATTACATGTTCCTGCTTGAAATGCATGGCAGATTCTCTCAACTACGTGGATCTTATTTACTGACGTAGAGCTAACAATCCGAAAAGGCTCCAAAGCAATAGGGGTTTCCCTTTTTGTCTCTAGCGTGTTTTCACAATCCGGCGTGGGTTTGGCCAAATATAGCCTGTTTTTCTTTGTCCAATATTATTGGTGCCAATTTTTTGGCTGGCTGCCTGAATCGTGCGTTCTGAACAAGGCGAGGGGTGCGCCTAATATCGTGGTTGGATGGAATATCAAGGAAACCCAGTGGAATAACGGCTGTAAATTTCATTATCTCAAAAACATTGACATAGAAGACCTTACAGCAAAGCGTGGCGCTTTTGGGTAGTTTGAAGGAGTTGGCATAATCCATGACGCACAGATAACAATTTATAATTATCAGTGGAGTGGCCCTCCCAGCTTAATACCGATCTTGGCACAGTGTTCAGGGTGGAGCCGTGGGGTCGCTTAGGGGATTTCCCTCTCGCGCTAGGGTGGGCCGCTATGCGAACCAGAGGCCTCGATAATTGTTTAAAGAGGCTCGAAGAATGCCATAGATAAGGCAAGATTTTGTTAAAGCAATCTGCACTCACCCAACCCTATACCCCTCTTTCTAAGAAACGAAAGATAAAAATGGTTAATATTTTCTTTACATGCTGTCAGCAGGATGAAAGGTCAAGTTTAGTTATCGCTGCAGACAGACCAGGACACTAGCTTGCTATTGGCTAAGCTCTAACCAATCAGAACGCTTAATTCACTTCACGGGGAATCCCCTTTCCGTCGTCAACACTTTAGCAATATCTGAAGATCGAACCCGGACGGGGCGGGCGTGGATACTTTGTCAAAAGCCGGGTTTCAGGCCCTTCAGCATGTAGTTAGGTATTTACTCACACAACGACTTCAACCTTATGCAGTGTAACCCGGACATAAACAGGTAGTCTGTGCGAGCACAAGCACTGGTTGTTATAGTGTACAAGGAGAGACAGATCGAAGCAGATACAGGACCAACACGCTACATCCTGAGAAATCTGCGTCATTTTATGTGAGCACATCTAATGTTCATCTCAGTCACTTCACTTTGACCGCGCCGCCTGGCTGCCCATCTTTGACCGCTCCGCCTGGCCAGACATCACTGACCACGCCGCCTGGGTACAACTCCTTGACCAGTGCTACTTATTGGTAAGTTAGTCAGTCGTTTTGGGGTTGTTATTCCCAGCGTTATTTGTCCAGAGGTGACTGCTCACTTCATATAGTAATACAAGGGAAGAGGTGCTGTTTGTAAGGTGGTTTATTTTCTTCTTCGGTGTATACGATTGGAAGTCACGAAACTCTCCCTATCCTATGTGCGCTCATGCGTTCATCGGGGCACGGTTCGTATCGTCCTTGATGTATGAGTAAGTCTGGTAATGTAATCGTACATGACTGCTCCAATTAAAGCAGCAGAATATATATATATATCAATGTGATCATGTATTTGTCGTGAGGAGACTTAAAGCACGAAACCACGGTCAATGACTCAGTTACAGCCGCGCTATCAACGCGTCAGGTTACAGTCATCGACGCTCATTATCAAGAAGCAAAAGACGCAAAACCATTAAGCTTCTGGCATGTCGTATCGGCGTAATGAGTTCAAACAACTGGCCTTCACAGGACGCGACGTGTAGTCGTGTCGGTGTGTATCCTGGACAGAATACTAGCTTCCAGATCCTGCTCACAGCATAACGCTCATCCTATCCGCGTGGGTTACGCTGAAGAGGAGATGATTGGGGGGATGAGTGAATGTCAGTCGCTCTGTGTCACCTTCTCTGTCGCTCTGTGTCACCCTCTCTGTCGCTCTGTGTCACCCTCTCTGTCGCTCTTTATGACTAGCCATCGTCACTGGGGTCCGCGCTTACACTAACCATCCTCACTGGGGTCCGCGCTGTACACTACCCATCTTCCCCGGGGTCCGCGCTGTACACTACCCATCTTCCCCGGGGTCCGCGCTGTACACTACCCATCCTCACCTTGGTCCGCGCTGTACACTACCCATCCTCACTGGGGTCCGCGCTGTACACTACCCATCCTCACTGGGGTCCGCGCTGTACACTACCCATCCTCACTGCCAAAAGACAAATCATGTTTATAGTCGTGTTACATTTCATATTCATATAGCGACGACGACGTATGATCTCTGCATATCACGTCACACATTAGATATTGCCTCGTTAATTATTGCCCATTATCGCCTTGAGACTCCGATAAGGCCACGCCAGAGACTCATTAATTAGGTGACCATCGGCTGGACGGCCAAATCTGATCTCAGTTTGGGGTTGTACTTTCCGTAACACATCACCATAATAATCTAATCCACGATTTTGACTTCTACATGCAGCTTAACTTCCATTAGTTGCTATAAGTAAGTCGTGTTCTTCTTATTTGTGTGACCGCGGTAGCAACCTCCATCAGGGAAAATAAATCGTGGCTGTATGTGAGTGCCCCCTCCAACATCGCTCAAGAGGCCGACACATTTCCGCAAAACCATAAACGCTGCCAAACCTTTCCAAAGGGCGACATCGTTCTGGAATCTCGCGTCACCCCTCCTACGTGTAGGGCGGTGTTCATCTGCTTGTGACGTCGCGCGTTAAAACAATTGATTTTTGATTATAACAACCTAAACAGATAACGAAAGACAAAGGGAATGATAGTTTTTCCTTAAGATCCAATTACCAAACTGCAAATAACCTGTAAGTGTTCAAGAAGTGCCAGATTATACAGACACTTATGCCGGACACAATATACGCTCATTGTCTCGGAGGCCACCGTGGACGGCACAGACAATTGCCCCGGCTCCCTGATCAGATTAACTAGTTTGATTACAGGCGGATAATTTTTCTTGCCATATATAACCCGGTACTCACGGATCTATCAGATTCCAATCTGTTGTGTTCAAGTTTCCGCTGTCCCTGGGTGCGATGTTAGCTCACTGTCTTATGTCTGTTCCAGGCATCGATTTGAACACCACATTGCAAGATGCCTTCAGCAAGCCCATATTTCAACGTAAGCATTATGAAACTCACCCGCTTAACTTTCATTCATGTTAACATTGAATAATACTCACACATTAATCTTATAACATAACGCCTCATTCGTGAAAGCCTCATCTCATTCCAGACTCCTCGCAACCCATTCCTGGACCAAGAGGTTCCGAACTATGCGGATGCCGTAAACACCATCGCCCGTCATGCAGGCGCTTCCTCCAACG
>CM067358.1:60722583-60792583 GCA_034190875.2 Urechis unicinctus | reverse complement strand
GCACTAAGTCTCGAGTCATACGGCCACATCGTGAAGGCAGTGTGAAACTGGGTCATACATACTTTTTTTTACCCGCCTGATCCTTGATAGAAGTTGGCGCACGTGATATGTTGTCAGTGAGAGCCTGTCCTCTGTGCGTAGCCGCGCATGCGCATTTCGGGTTAAAGACATAGGACCGCACGGTAACGCTACCGCAAAAATCCGCGACAGCCAGACGAGCGGTATCTTAGCAGCCTGGCACAACTTACTTAAGGCGCGTTTCGGCAGCGCCCACTGGAGCGTTACACCCACATGGGTCAAAACCTGGCTCGTTGGGAGGTGAATTGCTGCGTAGAATTAAAACTTTTTAACTAGCTTCACTGCATAATGGGTTCCGCGCGACTGCCTTCATTCAATTCACAGTTCACTGTGGTTTACTTTGTCAAATGTATAGCAATTAACCCCACCACCGAGACGGTATCCCACGCATCGACTCATAGGGTATGGTGCCTTCAAATGCCGACTAACTAGCTAGTCAACTCGCTGTATGTATTTCATATCATCCGACAGGGTGGTTGCTGGCTTGGTGGTTGACTTAGTTACAGGCTATGTTGTTGACATAGTTCCTGGCTTGGTTGTTGGCATGGTTATAGACATGGTTAGTGACATGGTTATAGACTTGGCTGGTGAATTGGTTATCAACTTGGCTCGCCAAGTTATGGCGATCGGCCCGGTATGTATGGTATGTTTGTTTGGATGTTTGTAAACATTTTTTTGTTTCGCGATACAGGTCGCAATTTTTGAAATTTTCCATTTTTTTCTTCTTCAATCGTTAGGCGTGATTGATGCGCAGAACCGAGAGGTTTTGTTTTGACCTTGACCTAAAACTAAGGTCAAGGTCATCGAATAAGTGAAAAACTAGTATCTCAAATAACTCCGTTAATAATGGTCGGATCGTTACATAATTTACATCATCGTGTAGCTCATTCTAATTGCAAACTTTTCATATGAATATGGGGCCATTTAACCAACGGTTTTCCCAAGCGCCCCAGGTCGAAAAATCGTGGTATCGGTCAGAATGACAACATAAGTTTCATGAATAATTTGAGCGCCTATAAAACCGTCAATACATGTCCGATAATGATAAAAATTGGGTCACATGTGCTCCATGACAGCTTAAGTCGGATCCATAGATTTCATGAATGTCGATGACGTCACTTCCCGTCACGAAAGCATCAAAGTTTATAAAAAATGACACAAGTTCAATGCTCAATATGTCCATGCTTTACAATTAAATATCAATACAGTCAACATATTCTGAAAGTGTAATGTAATTGAAAACTTTTTCTAAATATACTTAGTTGTAAATAATGCATCGTAACAAAAATCGTAGCATGTCGAAAATTTCTGGTAGCCAAAATCTCTAAACTTATTAATTTCGCAATAGATTCATTAATTATGGTCCGATCGTAACAAAATTTACATTTTCTGAAAGCTGATGGAATTACCAAACTTTCATAATTGACATATGCAATCAATATATTTGTCCTTTTCAAAGCGCGTTGAGTTTAAAAAACAAATTTCACTCAGTCAATTTTCGTAAAATTTTCGATTGCTAATAAAATCGTAAATATCAGTTCAATGGTGATAAAAATTAAATCAGATGTTGACATCAACAGCGCGAATCTAATCCGCAAAATTTATTGATATCGGTTGCGTCACTTCCGGTTTCGAACGAATCATAGCAAAAACGGTACTCAAATCTGAAGTTATAGCGTCGTTCGTCCGACGTGAATGGTCGTATCGTAAATTTGTCTGCGCTCGAGGGAAGCCCATTCAATTCTGAACACAGGTGTAAAATTTTCTGCTCAAAATATATGACAGTTCTCTCATAAAGTAAGTTTGAAGTACAGTGGGTGTCATCTGATGGCTCGGCGCTGGCTTGTCAACTTGGTTTACAACAGCCTGCCTCTCGCGCTGAACAAAGGAATCTGCTCTCGGCTCGGGATGCGCGTGGTGCGGCAAGTACGGCAGGCCGCGGTACTATTAAATATGAAAATATGCTTCTCCTTGTGTCAGCCTCTGAATCATAGTTTATCAATAAATCTTGAGTAACATGGTCAATTTTGGGTCAATATTGAAATTTTCAAAAGTTTCCGACACTGTTAGCCAAGTTCACCCATGTTCTCATGGGCATCTCGTTAACTTGGCGAATTCGCATTCGCCAAGTTATGGCGATCGGTCCGGTTTGTATGTTTGTATGTATGTATGTATGTATGTATGTATGTATGTATGTATGTCCGGATGTTTGTAACACTTTTTTTGTTTCGCGATACAGGTCGCAATTTTTGAAATTTTTCAGATTTTTTTTTTTTAAATGGTTGGGACCAATGATGCGCAGAACCGAGAGGTTTTGTTTTGACCTTGACCTCATATTAAGGTCAAGGTCACATTGTGAATTTTTCAATCCTTCATATCATCTTAACCTACGGTGTGATTTTTAAAAAGTTTACAGTTCCTTGTAGCCTGATTTATTCGCCAACTTTCCATATCAAATATCATGAAAAAATATGCATATTTCGCCCCGTAGCCCCCCCCACTCGAAAATTTGTGGTAGTGTTTTACCACATTTTTCCATCGCTTATAGCTTCAACAATATTCGATGGATGGTCATGAAAAATTGGGTCGAATGTTCACAGAATCACTGGCTATCAGAAGATAAGTGTTTTTTTTATGTCGATGACGTCACTTCCGGTTACGAGCAAAACAACGTTATTTAGCTGGGCAATCGAAAGTTATTGCGTCATTACTCCGTCGTTAATGGTCGTATCGTAAAAATGTTTGCACCTAAAGGTAGCCCATACACTTCCGAACTTGAAACTTATTCATCTAATTGTTTATGTCTTATAGTTTTCTCACAAACTGAGCTTAAAGTTAAAAAGTGACCCCCAAATGCATTAACACCCCAATATGTTTAATACTACTGGGTCGATTTTGAAAATTTAAACATGAATTTGAAGGTTACTTTTCGAGTAACATTTCGTACGCATTGTAACAGCAGGAATTATGCGTAGTTTTTCTCACGAATCGCCGGTAAAAGTTCGGAAAACAGCTAAAATTGATAATTTTTTTTCGATCGCTTATAAAATCGACAATATTCGTTCGAGGATCATAAAACTTGGTTCGAATGTTACCATGGAGAGCGTCAACCGAATTATAATTCTTTTAGGGAAGTCGCTGACGTCATTTCCGGTCACGAACGAATCAAAGTTATAATTCGACTGAAATCTGAAGTTATCGCGTCGTTTCTCTGTCGTGAATGGTCGTATCGTGAATTGGTTTGCTCGAGAAGGAAGCCCATTCAATTCTGAACAATGTGTATAATTTTCAGCTCTAAATATCCAACAGTTCTCTCACAAAGTAAGTTTGAAGTACAGTGGGTGTCAATTCTGCTGGCTCTTCACTGCAGCCGCCCTGTCGCGCAGAACAAAGGAATCCCGAGCGGTCCAGCGCGCGGCTTGAGAGAAGCGGCTGGCTGCGGGAATCAGGTCAAATCGCAGCGCCTCCCGCGCTACATCACCTAGAGACCCAAGGGTACATGGGGGAACTTTACCAACTGCATCAGGAAAATTTCATTTTGGTCAATTAAGGCCCCATTCTGAAAATCTCTCCAATTAATTAGATGCAGTTCGCCAAGTTCCCACATGTTCCCATGTGCCTCTTGTTGCCTTGGCTGGTGACTTGGTTATAGACTTGGCTGGCGACTTAGTTGGTGACTTGGGAGATGACTTGGTTGGTGACATAGTTGTCAGGTTTGTTTGTTGGCTTGGTGTCTCGTGTTTTCTCCTGCTTGTTTACATGCATTTGCAATATAATAATACCACAAACACTTATCACTCTTTTCTGAAGCCATGTGGTCGTCTAGGGGGAAGTGCATAATCAATATCAAACATCAGAGAAGACTCAATGGGTTGAGAAAGTGGTATAGTAGGTCCTTCTATCGCTAACAAGGCTAGTGTAAGTGAGAAAGAAACCGATACACTTCCCTGTTGAAGCAACCAATCCTCTTCTGGCACGCAAAATCCCGATAAAACATAAGTGTTTGACATCTAATGACATCTAGTGACATCGACGTGTCACGAATAAAAAGTGATACAAATGAGCTGTTTAACTCAACTAATGGAGATGGGCTCTACACAGAATGCTTATAATCTATAGATCTCATAGCTTCACTGACTGACTGACTGACTCATTCATTCATTCACTCACTCATTTGCTCACTTACTCATTAACGCACTCATTCACTCACTCAGTTGATCATTCACTCATTCACTCACTCATTCACACACTCACACACTCACACACTCGTGCACTCACTCACTCACTCACTCACTCACTCACGGACTCACGCACTCACTCACTCATTTGATCCCTCACTCACTCACTCACTCACTCATGCACACACTCACGCTCTAACTCACTCCCTCATTCACTCACTCACTCATGCACGCACTCATGCACGCACTCACTCATTCACGCATTCACTCACTCATTCGCTCACTCACTCGGTTGAACACGCACCCACTCATACACTCATGCATTCATCCATTCATTCACTCACTCGTTCACTGGCTCTCTCACCACTCACTCACTCAATCGCTCACGCACTCACTCACTCACTCACTCACTCACTCACTCACTCACTCACTCACTCACTCACTCACTCACTCACTCACTCACTCACTCACACACTCACTCACCCACTCACGTACACATCGACTCACTCACCCAATTAATGACTCACTCACACACTCATGCAATCACTCGCTCGTGCACTCACTCGCTCACGCACTCACTCACTCATTCACACACTCAAAACACTAAACTCACTCATGCAGTCATTCACTCATTCAATCACTCACTCATTCACCAACTCACTCAGTTGATCACTCACTGATCACTCACTGACTCACGCACTCACGCACTCACTCACGCACCAACTTCCCCCCCCCCACTCAATCACTTACTCAATCACTGACTCACTCACTGATTATTTAAGATTTATCAGCAAGAGATGGAGAGTGGATTGCAGAGGACAAATCGGTCGATCTCTGAGTTAAATGTCGATGTTCGTATCAGTTATAACACCGCAGTAGCGGTAGATAATCCCGACATCAACAAAGATTGTGGTGGTCATGGTGACTACGATGATGGTCATGTTGAGCTGATAATTATGGTGGTAATTGCAAACTATGACGATGTTGTTGTTGCGTTTGTTGATGGTGATGATGCTGACGATGATGACGACGACTTGATAATAATCACCTTATTGACTTTGGATATAGCTGTGACTTAATAAACCAATATCACACGTTTTGTATTTTCAACATTGAAGTAGTTTACTTCCGCGTAGCTCTTTTGAACCAAGTGGAGTTTGCGCTCCCTTTTGAACAAGATAGTACTCGATCGACTGTTGGTCCATTGGGTTACTTCCACGACAGCGGTAATGATTGTGTAGAAACCCGAAAATTCATAGCAATGGAATGCGGGCCGTCCTTTGTACGGGAAACATTGAACGTCTTGACGCTGACCAGCGTGGGGGTGTGGATTGTCGTCAAGCCCCCTGCAGCCTCCCAACCGCCAATGGGCCTCCTCTTTTACTCCAGCAGAAAAACCCACAAAACTTCTGGCTCAGACCCAAAAAGAACGACGTCATTCAAGATCCTGGGTAGTTTCCTTAAATTTAACAGGACACGAATTCCATTCACAAAGCGTTAATTGGTATTTTTGCGCTCATTGAATATTCCTTCGGTGAAACACAAGCGTTCATTCAGGACGCTAACACACACTGAACATTCGTGTCGTGAAATCAGGCGACAATCGCGCACAATCTTAGCACATACGGTGGATTGTATTGTTTTGCATTCATTTGTACTTGAGGCTAAGGAAACAATGATTGCCATAGAGAAACAAGTTGTTCATTTCCTGCCTGTTTTCATCAAAAATATCATTCAAATTGTGTTTTGCAAAAATCTTCATTAGCCGATTTACTGCAACGTTTGGTAACAATATCTAAAAACTTGCCGTTGTAAAGTCCGAGTTCTTTTCTTTGACGGGACGTGAATCGTAAACCAAACATGGTACACGGAAGATGTTACAAAACATCCGAAACGGACAACGAGCAGAGTATGAGCGATAATACCAGAAAATAATGCGTACTTACTGGTCAAGGGCGCTGCTCGTTTGAATATTATTGTAAACAGAATAATTTGGTGTTCCTTATTACATGAACGGATAAATGAGTCATTTTAGCAACTACGATTATGAGAGTCAAACAGATATTGCACAAAATTGTCCAAAACAGCATCATTGAATCGTGAGAACGCCGAGAAAGCGACACGATAGGCAGCGGGAAAGTTCTATGATTGGTAGCAATCTCGCGAAAAAATGTCGGTGCATGTTCATCTGGCGACTTATTCACCACGTCAAAAGTTGTCATGGGGTATCGTTAGATTTACACCAAGCGTCTGGTCGCCGTCTTCACCGTTACGTCATCGGAGGAGGCCGCCATCATTGAGACAAAGCAACATTTTCAGATGGCAAGGCGACTATGGGTAGCACGTGAAAATGACAGCTAGCGTTACTCGGAATTCAATGTGACGTGTAAAGTTTCCGCTAAAAGGGTCGAAAACAGACGCTAGACGTCACGTGGCGTAGCGGTAGCACATGACAGTAACACATTGACAGGTGTTATCGCCTAGAATCCCCTTGAAGCCTCCCTTCGTATGTTACGATAGAGAGGTTTCGAAAACAACCACTTTAGGTGCGTACGCGGGTATAAATACGTAGCAACCGGTGTCGTTAAACAACGACAACGAAGACTTTATATACATATATATATAAATATATATGCATATATATGCATATATATATATATATATATATATATATATATATATATATATATATATATATATATATATATGTATATATATAATTATATATATATATATACACACACACACACATATATATATATATATATATGTATATATATAATTGTATATATATACATAAATATATGCATATATATATATAATATGCAATATATATATGAACATATGTATGTATTTATACAAGTTTATACATGTATATTCATATATATATATATATATATATATATATATATATATATATAATATATGCATATATAAACATATATATGTGTGTATATGTATATATATATATAGAGAGAGAGAGAGAGAGGTTACAGTCGTACTTGAACGGCTTATATTGACGGAAATAAAGTATATAGATCACTCAAAGTTCACAGTAGCATTTTAAAATTATTTATTCCTGTTCATCTATGGATATTTTTCGATTACAATGAAGAAATCTAGCAATTATATGCTTACGTTTCCTAACAACGCAACAAGACCAAAATCTGCGTTGACAACGCGCCTTTTGAAACGCTTACTAATGACGTCATAAGGATTTCCTCAGTTTTGACAGGCCGCGTGTTTCCGAAACCTCTCTATTATGAAACTGCCTCAATAATAATTTCAACTAGACTTTTCCACTGAGCGACTAGTTGTGATATCATATGCCATGACGTGGAATAAAAACTTGTCATCGGCTATTGATGTGTGTTCATTGGAGTGACCCGTTTGTTGGGGAGGTATTAGCCGTGCACGACGTCTTATATATTTATATTACCGTCGTGCGCGGTTAGGGAGTTATTTCCGTTCAGGGTTGAGCACGCATGGTATCTCAGTCACGTTTGAGTGCATTGTTGACTTTTTACGTTGTTTATGATGACAGAAGAAAAAAGACACAAATTGACGCTTTCTATGATGTAATGGGGTCAAATTATTAATGCACTTTAGCCAGGGAAATCCCCGTATGTTTCCGCTGATCCATATCGCGCGTTTACCTGGTCACAGGTGAACTGGCGTGAGATCAGTCGGCGGAGTGGCTGGACGAGAAGAACTGACTCATTTATGGGGCTGGCGGCCCAGTGCCTCGATATCGTATGCTATTTATAAAAGGGTTTTTTTCCCCATCAAACACGAGGGGTCTTTGCTTACATAAGCGACAAGGACCCAGGCAGTCATTTTGACACGAAGGGTTTGTAATGAAAAATGACTAGAACTGCGTGCGTGTATACCAGATACTTCGAACTCCGCATATCGAAAACCAAGTAACGATAGTTTTCTATTGTCCCCGTGCAAGGAGCACGCGCAAGTTATTGATAATTTCTCCGCAGTATGCAAAGCGAACTAGCAACGCTACCTAGCACGCTATGATTAGCAGTATTTCCCGAGTTACTGTAAATCATAGCGGCTTACTTTACCGTGATTCAAAAGGAGCGCTTAAAATCTGTCCTTACGAGGAAGCACAAATTTCTAAATAACAATTCATGGACAAATGTCAACAAAGCCCAACTTGACCAGTACTCGTTGCTTGAACTGCAAGCTGACGAAACGTCACATGGCTGTGTTACATGCGCTATCATTCGTGAGCCTGTTCAATTGGCCTCATCCGGCGCCCAGCACACACGGAGGCATAACTAGCTGGTTCTCGCTTGATTGTGGGGGTGGAGTGGTGGTGACTTTGTACAGGGACGCCTAGCTGAACTCACCAATGACAGTACGCAATGGCGCCTACTTACCCACAAAGCCACTTATTTTGTTTATTTATGCTTGCAGAAGCGACAAGTGCTTCGAAACCTAGTTGTGGGTTTACATATTAACCATGGTATGCCACAAGTCTCGTCAAGGGTTCGTCAAACAAAAAAAAAAACAGGTTGAAGAAAAGCGACGGCGGATGACAAGGCCCATGGCGTCTGGCGGGCGCGAACAAGTTGGTGCGTTAGAACATGTTCGCTCACACGTCCCCTGCTCCTGCAGTGTGGGTGCCTTCGAATGTGTTCACAGGTCAAAGGTCTAACGCCTTACTGGCGTCTCTGCATGGACAGTCACAATTATCGGAGCCCTCGACATTGCTTTTGGAACTCATGTTTTTCCTCTCCCGTAGTCTTTTCCCACTGGCACGCTGTATAGTAATCCTCGAACTGATGGCTTTGAAATCCATGCCATTGGGGACGGACTTTCAGAGTGCCAGTCTGTTACCAGATACGTTTTGTGACGTCATCATAAGCTGACCTGACACCGTAGACTTTGGACAGCTTCACAAGCGTTTGGCTCGATCATTAGCAATCTACCATCAAGCTCGCGTTGCAGTTGTACTCAATACTGCTGCATGCGAGCATGATGGTTGTATCATAATGGGCTCATAGCGCTTGTGGACTACGCGGCTATGAGCTGAGCTAAATCATGCGCAATGCCATCTTATAAACATTGTACCGAGCAGCATGAATAGTTGACATAACGGCGTTAGTTGGAGTGATTGTTCGACTAATCATAAAGTACATATGGCAATTCTTCGGCCGCTCTCTCGCTGCGATGCGACGTGGGGGTGGGGGTGGGGGCGTGTACGGCCAGAGACAGACAGCAGATACAGAGGTGCGGGGCAATGTACTGAGTACCAAATATAATATGCTATCTCCTAACTCAGACATAGAAAAATCGGAGGAGGGTCAGCCCGAGTATGTTTTGGGGGTGACTGTGAGCGTTCAATTGGTTAAGATTGAGGGCCGTTTTCCGCATACCTAAAAGGGTCAAAGGGCACGATGTGAAGGTGACAAGGCGGATCTCCATGCAGAAAACATTATACATGTTCAGCGTGGTATAGTATATAAATATCTATCCCTTTAGGGCCCTTTATTCGCACATGCACTACACATCAACAATCGGTGTACACCTCTTAGACAGCCCCTTGTGAGATACATTTGAGCTCTGGTTTCGATGAGGTGCGTGTGATTGCCGCGTATGTAAATGCTGCGCCGGTTGGATACTCAAATGACCCCTACTTTCATACTTTTCACTCATTCAATATTTTTCTGACGCTCCACAAATGCAAGTTAAAATACTCTTGACAACTCAGACACCCGATTCATAAAACAGCCCACTACAGCACCTCATATCTAATGCGTTGATTTATCGCATGCCGAGAGCTAAGGGCGTTTAGAGACTCGAGTGCCTGTGTTTTACGCTACACAATCCCACTGCGGTCTGCTCACACTCGTTCTGGGTCGATAGGGGTACACCATGATGACCCTACTATGATGGAAGTATATAATTATGGTATACGATCATGATGATTGGATCATAAGTCCGTGCGCTTCAGATACAGACACAGGCGATCACCCATGGAACATTATAATTTCCACATAGCTTAACTACCAGCATAAGTGGCAGTTACAATAGAAGCTTGGCTCAATAGCGATAGTACGGAGCCGGCTCTATCAACGCATCATATGAGTATTGATAACTGATTTAATCGTTCATTCCATAGTCAAGATACCAACATCGGTATTGAAGTGGAAATGAGTGCAATGACACTTTGACTCTATACCTGCCTCCCCAACTGTCACATATATATATATGGACCGTCCACACCGTTGACAACAAGCTTTTCATCAATGCAGACTTTGATAAGCTCATTAGACCTAAACCAGGTTGTCTCCGAGATGACTGGTGTGCAATCGAAGCTTTGCACCAACAAGTGAGTGATCAAATGCGATGAACAGCGAGACTGGGACTGGGCTGCATGACTCACGCGAGAAACTGCGAGATCTAGAAACACTTCCGCTCAATGACTGACAAACAGATGACAAACAGAGGGGCGTCAAGTAATTGAGCCTACTTACACAATGTGCTTTGATCTTTTGTTTTTGGTTGTTTCTCAATAAGAATAAACGCCCTGATGCACCATTTGATCAGAAATAATGCAATTGAATTGAACATAACAGTAGCTCATGATTTGATCGACTTGCTGATTTCTACACAAATTATGCAACAAACGAATGGAACTATAAGTTGACAGATACAATGTTCTGTATGCAAAGACTCTGTTGGGTCACCTCACGATATACAGCCAATGAAGTTCCGGCCAAAAGTTTATGACTTTCTCTGAAACGATCGCTCGTAATAAGTAGAGAATGATTGATGTTCACGTTAACTCTACTCCACAGCGAAGCAACATAAGTTGCTAGAGAATATACGGTGCTGCTTCCTGCGAACATATTGAAGTCCAAAGGGTTCTGAGTTCGTGCTTATTTTCGTGCTCCAAGCGAAGGTCAAAGCAGCTAGTTCAGCCTTCCGACAAGATGTCGACGGCGTATAGATAAGAATCAACCCGTATGTTAGAGCTACGGCTAAATGGAGCAATACTTGATTGTCCCCGTTGACCACCGCATATCGTTGTCTTGGACCGTCGCCTTACAGTTATCTGCATATATACATATGCATATGTATAAGCACACACACACACACACACACACACACACACACACACACACACACACACACACACACACACACACACACACACACACACACACACACACACACACACACACACACACACATACACACACACATATATATATATAAATATATATATATATATATATGTATGCATATATATAAGTGTATATATATGTATACATTATACATATATATGTATATATATATACATTCTTAAATTTTTTTGGGGCATAATTATACATATATATATCAATATACATATATATGTGTATATAATATATATATATATTATAGTTTATGTGGGGCATAATTATGAAATATAAATTCATACATTTAATATATATGTACATATATTCATTGAAACAAATATACATATAAATATGTATACATATATTCATTTACATTTATAATATATATGAATATATATATATATATATATATATATACATATTTATAAAGAGATATATATATATATATATCATATATATATATATAGATATATATATATATATATATATATATATATCTATCTATATATATCTCTATATATATATATATATATATATCTATCTCTATATATATATCTCTATCTATCTCTATATATATATATATATATATATATATGTGCTATGTTTGGGGCCGTTACGCCCCAAATTGTATTCACTCAGGAACTGAACATTACACACCAAGTGGAAGTACCCCGTTTCCCTCTTGGTAGGACGACTTTATCGGCGCAGCAAGTGAATTTTTGACAGCCGTTGCAGATGGCGCCGTGTGTCAGTAACACTATTCCTCACTCCCATCTCGGAGACAGCAGGAGAAGTTCCAATCCATCACTTCCCCTTCCCCACTAAAGGCTTAGGACAAATTCCGTGCTTGCTTGCGATGCGCAGTTGTCGGATCGGGAATTTTAGTTTCAGTAATTTTACTTGGAGTGAACTACACTTTGCTGAGAGAGAATCTTGGCACCAAACTCCTACATCTAAACCAAACCGTGTAAATTATCACCGGCGGCGTTATAAGTGCAATATTAATGTTGCCTTGAGAGAGGTAGCGTATCCAATACCACCCTGAATACACCGGGATAGAGATGGATGCCACGACGGAACAGGAACCGACCCCAAATAGCCAGGTAGATGTAGAGGAAGAAGAGAAAGATCTAAAACAGGAACCCAGTGATCAAAGTGATCAAGAAAATAAGTCTGAGAAACGTCCAGAAATCCCACCTCGAAAACGTCGCACTGCGCAGTACGAAAATGTGGGCGAAAATCCGTATGAGGCGATCCCCGCTGGCGTGCGATACAAGCGGGGAGTGCCATCAGCTTCGACGAAATGGCGGCCGAGTTCGACGCTCCGAATGGTCCGAATGGTCCAAATGGTCCAAATGGTCCGCCTGACCAGCACTTCCAGCGGAGCGCTCCAACATACCGACAATCAAGAAAGCAAGAGAGCGATAGTGGTCGCGACTCGTCGACGGTTGACGACGAAGGAGACTTGATCGGAAGGGGAGGGCGACCTTACAAGGAACCCGACGTCATCATCCGGCCCTCATCGGAAGAGCATTGTAATTTGGAGTTGATCGCACCTGTCGTCAAATACATCAACAACACACCTGTCCGTATGAGGGCTCATCCTCGCCGCCGAGAATATGCCGACACTTACGACAATCGCCGGGTGACTGTTGGGGAATACCCAGGATTCCTCCAGCAGGACCACCGAGCTTTGCGAAACGTACGACACCTCTCGCTGCACCCCATCATGGATTACGAGGTGGACGAATACCCGCCTGTCATGTTGCGTGACGTGCACTCGTGCGCACCTGCCCCAATCAGGCACCGTAACTCTTACTTGGCACCTGAACAAGTACCTGTACGTCAGCCAGCCACCATGGCTCCACAGGAACCTGATTACCAGTCTGTCCCCACCTTGATGAACAACCCATCAGAGGTCACACGCCTCCTTCATGAGGATGTGGCCAGGGAGCCTGCATTACCCTCGGATGTCCAATCGGGGGTAACACTCAGTTCGCCCGGGGCGCTAACACCTAGCATCAAGATCGAGGCTCTGCCCAAACAGCGCACTGCATTGTTGATTTTGGCCTTCTTTGCTATGGTAAGGCATATTTGTGTCCATTATAATTTGTAATTTCTTTTGTTGCATAGCAACGGCCAGCGATCGTTTCGTATACGCCACGAACCCCCGCCGCAGAACCATCAACTTTCTGACTCCGTTTCGTTGCCTTTTAGTGGCATTTCGATTATCTGTTCACTTTAAGGAAGGCGTATAATGCAATATGAACGAAACCAACGGTACAGCTTTTACTATTTGCATTTCATGTTTTTCGTTTAAAAATCATCCTCATAAAGAATTATCCATTGTAAATTATGCCAACCATGCTCAGATGATTATTGTCCAAACCAAACCATTCTCAGCTGATTATTGTCCAAACCAAACCAAACAATGCTCAGCTGATTATTGTCTAAACAAACCATGCTCAGCTGATTATTGTCCAAACCAAACCATGCTAAGCTGATTATTGTCCAAACCAAGCCAAACAAACCATGCTTAGCTGATTATTGTCCAAACCAAACCAAATAAACCATGCTTAGCTGATTATTGTCCAAACCAAACCAAACAAACCATGCTTAGCTGATTATTGTCCAAACCAAACCAAACCATGCTCAGCTGATTATTGTCCAAACCAAACCATGCTCAGCTGATTATTGTCCAAACCAAACCAAACAAACCATGCTCAGCTGATTATTGTCCAAACCAAACCATGCTCAGCTGATTATTGTCCAAACCAAACCAAACCAAACCATGCTCAGCTGATTATTGTCCAAACCAAACCATGCTTAGCTGATTATTGTCCAAACCAAACCAAACCATGCTCAGCTGATTATTGTCCAAACCAAACCATGCTCAGTTGATTATTGTCCAAACCAAACCATGCTCAGCTGATTATTGTCCAAACCAAACCAAACAAACCATGCTTAGCGGGGTCAAATGTCGTATATATAATCAATATCATTTTCATGACACTCATGACATGTAAGGACATAAGCATTGAGAAGAGTACACGTGGGTCTACGGTGCCAATAATAACTCCTTCCTTAATAGCTACATCATGAAAAACATAATGCAGATCATGCATGTGACAGAATAACAGGGGTGACAAGAGACAGAGACAAAAACAATAGGATATTTGGTGCGCTGTCTATAACATATAACATTGCTATCCGCTGCTAGTGTTTTGTAGCAATATTCATCGAATATTTCACGCCATTTCAGTCACGTGAGCTCGCGGCAGGGCAGCCACGTTAGCTCGCGGCCGGGCAGAAGGCCAGTCTGTGTTTGTTTAACTTTGCAAGAAATGTTTAATGCCGTCGCTGGTTTTTCCTATTCATTGCTCACCATCTGGTCGATGTCTGTCACCAGCAAGTCGACAACACCAAGTTTCATACAATCCTCCATTTTGAAATGTTCTGTAACCGAATCTAACTGATGAATGTGGTTTAGAAATCTTGGCGGCCAACTGTTGCCTTATTCTTTTTAAAATTTGTCATTGAGGTTAGGGTACTTGATGACATGACAGAGTGGTGACTGTAAGGCACACTGTATCATTTGCTTCTCGAAACATATTGAATGACGTCCGACGTAAGTTCATCAAATTACTCGGCATATCTTAATCATTTTTATAGATTTTTGTTGATCGTTTACGAGTATGAAGACGGCTAAGGACTCGTAAACACCCGGGTTAACTGCGACAAATCAACAAGGGAGTGCAGGTTGGTCTGTCGCAGAAGATAAAAAAGGTGATAACTTCTGCTAGGCCTCCTAGCGCACTCGGTGGGTTTTTTTTCTCCACCCAGCAGATATTGGATATCCTCTGACAGCAGAGACCTGTCATCGTCTCGTCACTGTTGTACCCACTTCTGTTGAGAATTTGTCAACACTCGCAGGTTCTCTAATCATGTCTGTATTCTTCCACAGGGCGTCTGTGTCGAGTTGCCGGATCTACTTCTCCACGCCCTTTCGCACCATACAGACTCTACGTATGAAGGCGTGGCTAGGGTGTACGCCGCCAGCGGAGGCGCCATGCTGCTCGGTGCCGTCGTCACAGGGACTTATGCAAGGCATTGTCATGGCAATGTAGATTACGTCATGGCGTTAAGCTTGGTGATGGCGGCCTGCAGCAGTTTGGCTGTGCCCTGGTGCACTGACTACACTTATTTCTTGCTAGATCGCCTCGGGTCCGGGATGGCATTTGGAATACTATATATAGGTACTCAAGGAATACCCAGAACATTTGGCCATTATTTAAAGGCATATGTCTTTAATATGAATTAATATTCTGATTACCATTACACAGCTCAGCTCCAGAACCTAGTCGCTAAAATGCATATTTTAATGGTACATTCACTGCTTAATATAGATATATATGTCCACAACCTGAATCCAGCAAACATGGGTCTGATTTGCTATGTTGCAGTTGGCGTACTGTGGTTACAGCGCCACTGGAGCGTGCCAAGGGTTCACATTATCGCCCACCTCATCTTCATCGCCCTGGCACTGGCCGGTCTTGTGGCTTGCCTCATCACCGCGCCATTTCTCCTCAACACTGCCGCGTTTCAAAGTTTCAACGACTTCCTCCATGACCTCGGGGTTGTGGACGATGTGACACCTCCAGTTCACCTCAACAACACAACATGGAGACCCACGGATCATACAAAGGTCAATAGAAATGAGACGGAGGCCGATGAATATACAGCAACTACAAATAGCACCAGCGCCATTGCTCGATACGCTGCGAATGAAGAGGGTAACATCAGAGAGGGCCTGCCTTCTATCATCGTACCCGTCTTCTGTGCTGGCTCGCTGTGCTTTCTGGTGGCCTTCACCCTAATATGTACATGCTTCTATACGAGTGTGCAGTCAATTCGCAGTCGATATCAGAAATCAAAGTTGAGAAAGCAGAGGAAAAAAGAATTGAAAATACTGGCTAGTAGAAACGAAGGGGATGGTACAAGTCGATTAGCCTCGAGAGGTAGGCCGCCATCTGTGATTGCTACGGATAGCGGCACATGGTTCACCATTGATACCAGAGAGGAACAACGGATGGCCGAGGTCAATTCTCTAGCACATCAGCTAGAAGCAGAAAGGGAAAGGGGTCGGATCGCCGTGCCCAACAGATCGGACACGTCGCAGGAGGAAGAAGATCTGATGATCAGGTTCGGAAGTCTGAGGAAGCGAAAAGCCAGGTGGTTTAAAGAAGGGCAGAGGTTTGACATGCCTCTTCTCTCGTATCTTTACGTATTCTTCACGTTCAGTCAAGGCTTGGAAGTAATATACAGCAAGTTCCTGTTTCCGCTAGTCGCTCAATCAACAATGCAAGGTGATCCGAGGGATGTAACTCACGTTATGACTGTCTTCTGGAGTGCAATGACCGTTGGCAGGATCATTATGATTCCGTTATCATGCAGGATGTCGGCGAATAGCATTATGATCCACTGCCTCTTCTTCAGCGTCCTTTCGCCCGTTATGATGCTCACTGTAGGTCAATCCTTCCCGCTGGTTCTCTGGGTATTCGTCGGGCTCGCCGGTCTCTCTCTCGGTCCTATATTACCGGGCGGATTCACCTGGGCTTATAAATTTCTAGCTTATTCTTCCAAAGCTGTTACATTGGCAGTAGTGTTCGCTGCTTTTGGCCGGGGCCTCTTCAGTTGGCTCGGAGGGATGCTGTTGGATTTCTTCGATCAAAACGCACTTTTGTATTTGACTATTAGCACAGCGTCTTCTGGACTAGTGGTATTCATACCCGTCCTGCTTCGCTTCGACAAAGATAAATCGCGCAGGAACTTGTCGCGGCAGTCTGGCCCGCTGGTGTCATATGTTTAACGAGGATAAGCTGGAACCTGTACAAACTAAAATGTGACATAACTCATCCATTTTATTTGTAGGGAACATAACTTGCATGCTCATTTCGACAAGCTTGATTATAGGAACGACTTGTCCTTCAATCGGCAAAACGTGTAAATATTTTCTGAAGCAAAATGTAGTGAAAAATATAGATAATTGCCTATCCTATGTGGTTGATAGTATATAGCAATAAATAGACAGTTAATACATCTGTGTACAATCGTTTCGATTGATAGCTCACGCGGTTCTCCTCGCGGGCGGGATATATGACCTTGTATATATTGTGACAATAATGGGATTTGAGTGGTGTTAAATGATGTGTTGTGTCTCAGCACATGTCGTACAGCGATCCACGACGGTTTTTACTGATTTGCCATGATGACTATTCCAGAACGACACATCAACCCTTATTACTGGATAAGCCGAACTATACGATCAACTCTACATTTTCTGTGATCTAACTGCTATGTTTTTGAGTTCTTGCGAGACATAAGAACGCCCAGGTGAGCCCCTTAATCAACATTGTCTGTAGAAGAGCAAGCATCCAAACCAACACTGTCTGTAGAAGAGCAAGCATCCCAACCAATATTGAGGACTGATTGAGCTGGCCTTGCTTTCATATGTGATCCGCGCTCCATGTCCACATCCGTGAAACATCGCGGTAAAAAACGTGAGAAATGGTTCAGAGGCACCCACAGACCCATTGCTGCGTGCTCGTCTGTGATAAAAGTATGCGCGTTTAATATCATGAAAAGAAATTGGCTTTGGCCTCAGAGAACTTGCAGCTTGTGATTACGGAGAGAAATGAGAGTTTTCACGAATACATCACGAATATTTATATATAGCTGGTCACTTCATCACGGACACCCACACGTTTCAATGGAGCGTTAGCTTTAACCGCAAACCGTGTTATTTCCATAGCAGTTTAGTCAGTTACGCAAGTGCTTGCATTTTACGTAGCTCTACAAACGAACCCCATCGCCATGTGTGACTCGGTCCTTCAATTAATACATAACGCTGATGGATCACTATAGCGCACGCATCGTGCGGAATAAGATCACCTAGCGCCAAGAACATACCAGGCACATTGATCCCAAGTTTCTGAAATTTAAATTAAACTTATTCGCACATGTAAATTGAGATCAATCTGAGATCAAACGCAATATTAATTTACCACCATCCCAAATGTGTTCATTTGGTCTACATGATTTCTGGAAATATTCGCGGCATCACACGGCGCACATTCATCCGACCAGAAATTGAGTTCGAGGAATAGGAGTACAGCGAGGAATAGGAGTAACCTATTGAACAAAACTTACCTTTTTACGTCGGGTCATTATCTTGGTGTCCAATAGAAAACTCACCACTAGGGGTCTACTGGTATCGGGACGGTTCGCCCCGGGGTCGATTCGCCCTCGGCGGGACGTTACACCCACGGGTCAGTTCGACCCCGGGACGATATATGCATGCACGTGTGTTCTTATAGTTCATATTCCTCTATTTACTTCGTATTCTTGTTTTATTTCACTGCCTTGTTTTGATGCTTTATGAATGATTTATAAAGAGTTGTATTGAGTTATATGTACTTTTGTGCACCGTATTCTTGTTTTTATTTTACTGTTTTTTAAAAAAAAAATGATCAATTATAACATTATATGCTACTGCCATAAATAAAATATACCACATATTCTTCTGGTGCTCGGTTTCTGTATCTGAACGCGAGAAGACGACCCGACCAAATTCCCTTAAAGCACTCTATCTGGGGACGATGTAGCGAAGTATGGTTTATCTGAACGGTAGACATAATGCTTTAAGTTTATTTCATTTCAACAGATATAAATTCATTAGTACTTGTCCTTTATTAGATGAAATATGTAGCATTCAGTATATTCATTTCTGTAAAAAGAGGGCATATCACTGTGAGGGTGTATCGTCCTGGCGAGGGCGAATCGTCACGGGGCCGAACCGTCCCGGGGGCGAACTGACCCGCAACCGGGTCTACCAGCTTCATCGAACACTGGTCACTTTGTTACAGAGGCCGAGGTGGAATTTCCGTGGGAACCTATTAGGCTGATGAATTGCCAAATCTAGTAGTACTTACACAAAGCTAAATCCGGGCATGGATGGACATTGCCTTCGTACAGCAGAGAATCGGCGGAGGCTATGAATGGTGTCACGGGCTCTGGTGACCAGAAATGTTGGTTTCTTTGCCGGATCAATACTAGGTATGGTATCTACTCTACCCTAGTTTTATCGTCATCAAGCCAGTCGAGTGATCAGGTATTGTATGAAGTTTTCATTACGTAGCCTCTGCCGTCAATGCACCCAGTGACCGTTGCGTTCAATACGTAAAGATCCTGAATTCGCCATGCATTATGTGATCGTGTTCGTATTGATTTACATCCACGTAGATTCCTCTCCGTCTCATTGAAGGCGACCGTTCAATCCCGTTAATCAAGTTAATGCTTTAATAGCTCGCTATGTCTTTGATGTGGGTGTGGGGCATTTACAATCAATTATGGCCTAAATGAATGAAATCACAGAAAAGTTCACTTGGTCAGAACTCAGACTCCGATGCGAACAATGATATGACTGGTTATTCACCTCTTTGTTCCCAGTCAATCACAACATTTGCCCTTAGTATGGTGAACAAAGGCTTGGCTTGAAAGCTCGCCTCAGACCATCTTGCGGTAGTGACAACAATTTGGATCCCTAGAAGGGGGCTATAAGGTGCCAAGACCACACGAATTGGGATGACGAGGAAATTGTTAAATAATTAACACCACAATCAGTTTAATTGGCTCACGGACTAACTATTAAAAGGGATATATCACTAAGGTATCAAAAAGCTTCAGAGTTGGAAATGACAGTCTTCTTGTAGAACCTTATATCCAAAAACACTTTTATGTACTTCAAATTTTAACATCATAGAAATAGCCTTACATAGAGGTTATTGCTGATGGCAACTGACAGGGAGCTGACAGGGGGCTGCACAAATTGTTCGGCTGACCATAGTGCCTATTTAAGACAGTGCCTGAAAAATCTCTTTCATGTCTCCCGACACACTTGGCATATATCTCATTGGCAGATGTAATGGAATCAGATGAGACAAAAAAACCTACAACTACTGCAGCACAGAGACATGGTCGCAGGATCCCACAATACTGCAAATGTGCACAAATCGGCCACCACAAACTGAGAATCATCCAACAAAGCAAGCACTGAAGTAAACGATAGTCATGAAGTCAATGATGATGAAACACAACCAGAGAGCAATGACGATTCAAAGGCCACGTGTTGGAACCAACCATCCCCTAATGCTCAGTGATGCACATGGGATATTGATGGGAATGGACACTAACAACGTACATCCGGCCTCTAGACAGCCAATGACTCATTGTACCTCATGATTAATCAACAGTCGAGAATTTATACCAAATTGTGAAGAAATGATATTTCTTTTATCAGACCACAAATCATTAGCTGCCTTAAGGAAACTTTCATGAAGGATACTGATCAAATCTCAGTTAGAGGGTATGATATCGGTATTGTTTGACCCCCTTTCAACGTCTTACTCTCCTTATCCCTTTGCAAATCGTTTCGGCAAATATCTCCACAATTTTACGCCCTTTTGCTGTCTCTACCTTCCTCAATGTCACAGTACATTATTGTGGCATTGATAATTTGGCTTGTGTCCCGTGTTACCGTGGTTAACCGCAACCCAAGTCATGTATCAAGCGATTGACAAACCATGGTTTTCTGATGTTGAACAGGTAAATGCGGGTAATGGCGCATCTTAAGTGTTAGCTTTTCCAAAGAGCTTATAGCTGCGCAGAGAGGGCTCACTCTAAACAAGCTGTATGGAGAGTATGAAAATGAGTGAGACACACACCCGCCATCAGGTGACGCTTCCATGAAATCAACAAAGACACATGAAACTGTTGATCCAACGTCTTGGGCTCAGCGTCTGTTAACGATACGAAGTCTTCGGATTAGTGGAGTTATTCGTCTTCGAACTGGACCTGGCATATTTCACCAAATGGCATCATGCAACATTGTAATGACCTGGATCTAAAAAGTCGCATGGCTTTTTCTACCCAACAATTCAGGGTTTAGTATCATATTTTTTAATCATCATTATCAGGGGAATGTTGTTCGAGGAAGCATTTCATCAGAAACACTTGTAGACATTATGATCAACAGTATTGCTAATGTTATCAAATAAATTGTAGATTGATAACTTCATGTGGTTGATTATCAAAAATTTCCTTGACAAAACAATAGCTAATCATTGAAAGGCAGCCCAAAATTAGCCTGAATAACATCCAAAAATGGACTGATCAAACAGTATTCTATTTGTGAAAATGTTTGTATCCATTTCCGCAATAAAATATCGAACCATGTCTTAATATCACAGCCCATGCAGCTTCATGTACTTCATATTGGCAGTAACAACACTGATGATTTTCATGACCCTCTTCTTCTTAGGGCATGAGCATAGTGCCTCAGTGGAGATGGTTGGTGAAAATCCCCGGGAGGAAATGGAAGTAAAGGATAAGATGGGAACTGCGGATTGCGTAGTGGCAAGTGACCGAGAGGACGACTCGCCAGCACTGAGGAAGGTCACACACCTCGAAACGAATTCATAACCAATATTGATGTTATATTGTCAATTTCTATTGCATGATATCGAAAAATCATTGTTATTATTAGTTTTTGCACAACAGACAGTGCCATATTGGTCCAGTGGCAGGGTTCTGTTTAAGCTAGTTAGTTGAACACATTGTGCGACTTCAGTAACTTATTTCTCGAATGGAATTATAATAATTTGTAATTGTTACGGCAAAAACGTTCAGCATTAAGTACAAAATGAAATTCATTATCATTCTGCGAGTATGTCAAGTATTAGAAAATATTAAGCTGCCACAATAATATAGCTGGCTTGAACGGATGGGACATAGATTGCAGCCAAAAATCCAGGTAATTATACTCCAAGCTATTTGGATGGGATATGCAATTGCATTCACCAATACAGGGTATCTTCGCAAATATGAAATGTATTTCTAGTTTAACTTTGTTGTGGTAAAGTCTTATGTACGATGTTCTAAGCGTTCCAGTTTCATGGCCTGTAATGGTGCCAAATATTTCCCATTATATGTCCGTTTTGCTCATAGGGCGCCGTCAAGTCCATTAGAGGAGCTGTGGGGAATGTGCTTAATGATCGCATTGGCTCCTGCTTATAGGCCCAAAAATAGAATTTGATTGTGCAAACTCTGTCTAAGTCTCTTCTTGTTAGACGGATGATCCCTCATTTTTCTTTTCGGGTTCTGATTAATGGATGTTTAACGTTATGGTGCTGTAACCAATATGTCCCATGACTGGTCCTATTTACTACAAATTGCAGGTAGGTAGTTGACTGGCTTTGCTATAATGTGATGCGACTTATTCTTTTTCACTTAAATCAGCATATTTGCATCTTCAATAAAAAAAGTGATATATTGTTGTAAAAGTTTATATCATGAAGCCATAAGAGCTTCGGTGTCCCGTGTAAATGCATCATGCAATAATGTGACCAAACACAGCTGCTGATATTGTCACTTCCTGTATGACACATCGAAACGCTATTGGGATATTTGACACCTAGCACACATCATGTGACATAATAAAGTCGGTACATGAAATTTTGATAAATAACATAGTGAATGTCTGAAAGGTTCCAATGCAGTGGACTATTGGTTGATGATAATGGTGAAACCTACGTGGGAGACATTTGTAAATGACAATCATGTGAATGGCTGAGCCATATGCTATGGAACGAAATCTGTGCATATCGCATTAGTATCAATGTGGAAATTATGATCAGCGAAAATTGTTTATGAGGGTTTATGAAATGAATAATGCCGCGAATATATATATTTTTATATATATATATATATATATATATATATATATATATATATATATATATATATATATATATATATATATATATATATATATATATATATCTTTATAATCATGTTAATATACGCAGATTACTTGTTCAACCATGGCTATTGACTTTTCAAATAGCAATGTTATCACAACCAAGACAGCTGCATACTGGTTCACCTACGTAGATCCGAGATGTAGCATACGAACATATTCGTATGATTATTTGCCAAAAGTGGATATGTTACAGTGAATAGCATCTTCAGTTCACATATGCCATTCCAATTCCGTGCAGTATTGTTTTTTAACCGTTATAATGTAAACATAGTGACAGAATTAGTGACATTAATCCCATTATAATGTAAACATAGTGACAGAATTAGTGACATTAATCCCATTATAATGTAAACATAGTGACAGAATTAGTGACATTAATCCCATTATAATGTAAACATAGTGACAGAATTAGTGACATTAATCCCATTATAATGTAAACATAGTGACAGAATTAGTGACATTAATCCCATTATAATGTAAACATAGTGACAGAATTAGTGACATTAATCCCATTATAATGTAAACATAGTGACAGAATTAGTGACATTAATCCCATCATTGTTTTAAAGCAGTTCCTTTGTGTAAGGAAAGAAATCGGGGTTGCAAATGAATCCTTCTTGGTGTACAGTAGTAGCACTGTGGTCATAACGGTATCTTGGAGAGCTCATCCTGGTGAATGGATGGAAAGAAAATAGCAGAGTTACTGATTCCATAGATAATAGATCAAGTATGATTTGTGGTTAGAGCATGGGTTGGCCGCCTTCCTTAGGGTCCAGATAGGCAATTTACTGTTTCTTTGCATGTAGCAGTATGCGCTCCGATAATCTCGATGATTTTAGATCACTCATCAATTAAATTGCTCATTTCAAAGAGCTTGATTTTAGGGACGACCGTGTCATTCAATCGGTACTATGGTAGTATTGTGTTAATATTAGCGGGTGCAAAATGTACTGATGTTATATTAATTAGGGCAAATCACATCCTATTGTGTTTGATAATCCATACCAATACATGGACAGCATATACTGTATTGGTGCACAGTTGTTCATGTGGTACTCCTCACGGGGGGCGGGGTATATCACTGTGCATAACCAATGACACAATACATAATACATGTAATACATGGACCTATCGTGGCAGTCAATGATGTCATGTGTCCAGATCATGTCATGTAACCAGATCATGTTATGTGACCAGATCATGTTATGTGACCAGATCATGTCATGTGACTAGATCATGTTATGGGACCAGATCATGTCATGTGACCAGATCATGTTATGTGACCAGATCATGTTATGTGACAAGATCATGTTCCTCAATCTATTCCAAATATAAGGACGCCCAGGTGATTTGGTTGGGGGGGGGGGGGTGTAACTAAAATTTTGCCGACTGCGGGATGACTATCTAAGCGTAGCGCCACCATAGGTTGGCGCGGAACTTTCAATTTGCCGACATAATGTTGATCCAGGGAGAAGAAGAGTATACAGACGTATTCATTTACCTTGAAGTTTAATGAGTTGGTATGCGCAAGTGGTTGCATTTTACCGGAGTCTCGCCAGATGTGCCACAGTCCTTCCTTCTATTCCTGACACCAACGATAGTCGTACATTGGTCTCATGCGTCAGAAATCTAATTCAAGATAATTTGCATATGGAGATCAGGATCAAGCCGAAGTAGCACGGTTTACAGAATTTGTTCACTTGGTAGTCAACATTCGCGTATTCGTTGCATCGAGGGATTAACACAAGGCACATCTACACACGCTCAGTAATTGCGACTTGAAATTACAGCGAGAAGTGATAGGAGTGTTCAACTGAACTAGATACGGTGACCCGCATAGCTACTGGCCATTGTCTCAAGAACTTGACACTTTCACCCAGCTCCACTGAGCTCGGTCACCGTGCGGTAGAAGAGGAGGTGGAATAATCGTGGGGACCTACTCGACTGACGAATTGCCAAATATAGAATAACAGGTACTGGTTTTAGCGACTATCGTGTGCAGTTAAAATACACGCGATATTGCAAGAATACCAGTTGCTCAGCAACATGGCGAAAGGCACGGTGGAGGCTAGGGATGAAACTAGAGACACGAGCATGGACCGATTCAGGGTGGCAAGGACGGTGACTGCAATCGCCGCGTGGGTGTGCATGGCAAGTATTATTACTAATATCAAATTATATTGCGATAACAAATAACTCGAACAAACCATTGTGACAAATGAGATATGAGACCTGGTCAGGTTGATCTGTGTATTGTGTAGGGCCTTTATTCGGAAATGTCCGGGCCGACATTGCCTTTCATACGACAGCGAATCGGCGGAGGTTATGAGATGGTGTCACGGGCTCTGGTTGCCAGAAGTGTTGGTTTCTTTGCCGGATCAATACTAGGTAAAGTCTTTACTCTTCCTTAGCCTTACGTCATCAATCGGGTCAATTAATCAGGCATTATCATAATAAAGCATCAGTCACTAATGCGCCCTGTGACCACTGCATCGATGGTACATGCTTAGAGATAAAGATGTAGCAATTTGTGTTCGCTTTATGGAATGTACTTAAAAAACAATGCATATATTTATTGACTGCCTCGTGTTGGTATTGTGTACGCTGCCTGCTATAAGGTATAGAGCACGAATTGTTCGCGTTTCCGTGGCTAACCAGTGACTATACATGGACCTACTGTAGTAGTGAGTGATGTTTTGTGACCACATTATATTCCTGAATTCATTCGAAATATTAGGACGCCGTGATCAGCACCATAATCAACGTTGTCCGTAGAAGAACAAGCATCCAAAACAGGACTGACTTAAACTGCCTCCTATGCTTTATGCTCTCTAACTTCCTTCTCAGTAGGTGTAATGCCCCTTGTTATATCAAAAAAGTTCTTACTCCGAACGTCAATGATATCCCTGTGGTGCAAGTAACCAATTATCTTGGTTCGACCTAAAAACCAGATTTCTATCATCTCATAATAGTTGCAAATATGGTTAAAGGAGCAGACCGCAAGGTCATTCAATGACGTTACCGGTCCCATATGCTGTTCTTATGGGATTATGACTCTACTGCGTACGGGTCTACTCGTAGACTCTCGGAGATTATAGGTCCTGTTACTTACACGTCATGGCATGGAAGCCTAAGAGGCTCCTCTTATGCCACAGACGGTAGCAAATGGCTATACAATGCACTGATAAATATAATCTGAATAACCCTAACCATCCATATTCATCAAATCAAGCTGAATGCTATCTCTGACAACAGGCCGTGAATGGGTTATGCGACCGTTCGACGTTTCGCAAGAGGGAGACAGGCTTTGATCTGACGAATTCTATTATGCTCTGAATGGTCTGTATCTATTGCTCAATCGCATGGCATATGTTTTGAAATCTTCACTGACTCACTGTCAATTGCTGGGATATATCCCTACTAATTTTATTTTTAATGTTGATCGATTCTATCCATAATCAATTCGAGGAGGAAAAGGCAAGGCAGTCGTATTGGCATGAATCCATCCCTGACAAATGCATAAAATTCAACATAACTTTTGGGAGGGGCCGTATGTAAGAGGCTCTTCTTGCCAATGCTCGTATTGGTCACACGTATACAACACAAACAAATCGGCTGAACCGATACCTGGTCGCATTCTTCACCAAAGCGCCTACAAAGTAAACACAATCATAGCGAATATTGTTGTGATGTATCGCTGTCATCATTGTTTAAAAGAGTTGATCTAATACGCTTGGTCTTGTAAGAAGAGATAGATTACATCGCAAAGTTTTAATATCATAACTTTAATGTAGGGAAACGTTTAAAACGTTTACTGCATAGAGTGCTGCTGTAAACTGAATTATGTGGTGTACTTTGTCATTGCGTTATGCGTCTTGTTGCATCATGAGTATTGATGTATTTGTAACATCCAGGCGGCGTGTTGTGCGATCGCTTCATGCGTCTAGTGGATCTCTGGATGGCATTAGCGCTGCTGGCTGCTGCGACGGGCACAGCTATCGCCCCCTGGTGTCGCTCCCTAGAACTACTAGGCACTATGTTTTGTTTAGATGGACTTGGTAAAGGACTTTCTGCCGCAGGTGAGGACTTGTTTCTAATACATACATACATACATACATACATACACATACATACATACATACATATACACATACATACATACATACATATATACAGAGACATATATAGATATATATATATAGATATATATATATATATATATATATATATATATATATATATATATATGTGTGTGTGTATATATATATATATCTATCTGTGTGTATATAGAGATACATAGAGATATATATATATTAGATAGAGAGAGAGATAGAGATCTCTATCTATATCTCTATCTCTCTCTTTCTCTCTCTCTAGAGAGAGAGATCTATATCTAGATATATCTATATCTCTCTCTTTCCTATCTCTCTCTATGTCTCTAGAGATATCTCTCTCTATCTCTCTAGATCTCCCTCTCTCTATCTCTCCCTCTCTCTCTCTCCCCACAGAGATATCTCTCAGACTCAATATGTATCTCTATCTCTCTCTCTCACCCTCTCTATCTCTATATCTCCCCCTAGATTATATATCTATCTCTATATATATATATATCTATATCTCTATATATATACTACATATATATATCTATATATATATATATATCTATCTCTCTCTATATATATATATATATATATATCTATATATATATATATATATACATATATGTATGTATGTATATTTATTCCGTCTTGTGTTATACTGTTTACATCCGCAGGTAGCAACGCGTTCATCCTGCAGTTGTGGATGGAGAAAGCAGCAATTCCCACTCACAGCCTCCACCTTTCATTTGGTATTGGAGCTCTCATCGCACCCCAGATAGCTCGCTCATTTTTGCCGCTCAAAGAGGATGACCTCGCTGCCATCTCTGCTGACAATGGCGGTCTGCCAATCTCCACACCATTCGCCAATAATACAAATCTCAACAATCGGTCTCTTGACACAAATTCCAGCGGTTTCGTGCGACAGGAAGGAGATATGATTGAATATCCGTACGCTATCGTGGCCGCTTTAACTCTGCTGCTCGCTATAGTCTATCTTTGTTTTCAAATATGCGTCCCCAAACCGGCATTTGTGACCGCAGAAAAGGAAAAGACGTCTCTCGCTCACGTGTTTAACCCTTACGGGTGTGTGCGAGGCAACCGAGTTACGGGGCTTCTTATAATGTTTGCCCTTTTTTTCTTTTGGGGCATGCCAATCGGCGCCGAACGAGCGTTTTCAAAATTCCTCTTTACATTTGCCACTGAAGGCGAGCTCCAAATGACTAACACAGAAGGCGCAACCCTCGAAACGATCTTCTGGGTTTGTTTCGTGGCTGGTCGTGGTGTAGCTATAGTACTTGCTAAATTCATTTCGCCCACTAAGCTGATCATGGGGGACCTTCTCATCAATCTTGTGGCTTCATCTGCGTTAGCGTTCGGTGTTAAGAATCGCCATGTACTTTGGGTCTTCACGGCTATATTTGCAGCCGTGATGTCTCCAATATTCCCCGCGTCTATCTCTTGGGCCAATCTCTACATCCACATGACCGCCATGGCAACATCCATAGCTTTCATATCTTGTGCTCTTGCTGCTTTTGCATTTTCGTGGATTGCCGGGGCTCTCTTTGAATATCACGGTCCATCCAGCCTGATGTACTTTATGCTGGCTTACGCAGTGACGTCATTGATTCTTTTTATGGCTCTTTGTATCTTGGGGCATAAACACAAGGCCAAAGTGGAGGATGTTGGTGGTAATCCCAAGGAAGAAATAGAAGTCAAGGATGACATGGGAACTGCGGATGGCGTAGTAGCAAGTGACCGAGAAGACGACTCGCCAGCACTGAGGAAGGTCACACACCTCAAAACCGATTCATAGGGAAGGGATTATAGAAAGTCTAGCAGACAGTAATACGATGCCATGGTGCTATTTTAAGCTTGTTAGTTAAACAAATCATGCATCTTCAATAACATGTTTAATCAGTTTATAATAATGTACAATTGTACAGGAAAACATCCAAGATTAAATCACAATGCAATAAATTATTAATTAGCGAGAATGCCTATTGTTAGAAAATATTAAGCTGCCAGTGCGTTTCGATCGGTACGAATTGTTGGGATGTTTATTCTGATTAAAGAAAGAAATCGATATTGTATTACTGCAAGGTATTTACATTGGATATGCAATCGTATTTACCACCTTAGGCACTGTTGGCCAGTAATGCATTTCGTTCTAGATTGACGCTGAAATGTATATACGCTTATATTGCCCATGTTCTACGCGTTTCAGTTGCATTGCCTGTGATGGCGCTAAATATCATCCGTTGTATGTCCGTTTGGGTCATTGGACGCCGTCAAGTTCCATGGAGGAGCTGTGGGGAATGTGCTCAATGATCGCAATGGCTGCGACTTATCGGCCAAAGAATAGAATTGGATTGTACAAACTCTGCCTACGATTTGTTAGGCGATTATTACTCCAGGTAATTCAAAACTAAAGTCGTTTGTTGTCTGGCTGTGCCATGATAGGTTAAAAGATATTATCACTTAATACCACTGGCAACAACGATCTTTGTTAAACTAAACGTCATATGCTTAGGAATAACAAGAAAACTTAAATCTACACTGAACGGCAACATTATCTGTCAAATTGATACGTTCAATTATTGGCGTCGTTTGGAATAACGTGAATGTGTTGTCAGTGCTCCCTTTGTAAGTACACCACTCACAGTTGGTGATTAATCCGAATCAAACGACCATTAGGCAATGTTGCTGCAGGTGTGCTTCAGCAATAAACCCCATACGAGCTCTTATCACACGTTGTAATTTCCATTTAATAAGAACACGACTAAAGGTTTTCTTATTGAAATGGCGTTGCTAAAACTTATGGGTCGAAGATAAATGTAAATGTACAATTTAAAATAGTAGGAGGAGGAATTAGAATTAATGGATATTCTGTCCCATAACTTAATGACAAACAATGTCATTGTCCCCACTGACCGTTAGATATATATGTACGCTGCACTGTTCATACAATTATTGATGACTGGATTGATAACGCTGGGCGAGAAAGCCTATAACGATTATTACAATTATCAATTTGATTGGAGTCGCATACAGATACAATTAACATTCATGTAAGCAAAGTGAAAAATCAACGTTCAAATCATATATATATATATATATATATATATATATATATATATATATATATATATATATATATATATAGATATATATATATATATATATATAGATATATATATAGATATATAGAGAGATATACATATATATATATGATATATATAATATATATATATGTATATATATCTATATATATATATGAATATATATATATGTATGTTTTATATATATGTGAATATATATACATATACATATATATAAATATATATATATATATCCATATATATATAAATATATATATATATATATTTATATAAATTTTTTTTGATACATATTTATATAAACACATATATACCTACTTGTATATATACATGTTTAAATATATGTATATAACTATACAAAATTAATATGTGTACATACAACATATGTATAAATATATGTATACATATATATATAAAACATATATATGCATACACATATGTCTATACATATATATGCACATATATATACATACATATACATGCATATATATATTATTTATTTATATATATATATATATATATATATATATATATATGTTCATATTTATATATATATGTATGGATAAATATACAGAGATCTATGTATTTACATATATATATATATATATATATATATATATATATATATATATATATATATATATTTGTTTATGCATATGTTTAAATATACATTGATATATATATGTATGCATATACGTATATATAAATGCATGTATATATATATTTATATATAAATATATAATATACAAATATAGAATATCTATAGAGATATAAATACATATATATATATATATATATATATATATATATATATATTTATTTATGTATCTGTACATAATTACATATATATATATATTTTAACATAATATGTATATTTATGAACGCATATTATATATATATATATATATATATATGTATATATAAGCATATGCATATATATATAAATCTATGTATATACACACATATATGTATGTAAATATGAATATACATGCACATATATAGGTAAATATACACACATATATATATACATATGTACATATGTAGATGCATATATATATATGCATGCATATATGACAATATATATACATATATGCATATATGTAAATAAAAATATATAAATATATATTTATATATATATATATTGATAGGTATATATGTATATGTATATATATATATTTATATATATATATATATTTATACTTAAATATTCATACAAGTATATATAAACATATATATGTATATATATATATATATATATATATATGTTTATATGTTCATATGTATATATATTATCATATATATCAATGTATATTTGTAAGCAATTATTTATCCCACCTTGCTATGCCTGAAAGCTTGCTTATGAATTGGTAAACTTTTTTACTCGCGTAATTGTTGCATATCAACGTGACCTGATCTATTGGATTCTCATTTTTGACATTGTTAATCATCGCTAGCCTAGATAGACAATAAATAGCTACATCTACTAATATATCAGACACATTGAATCGATTAAGTGAATCATGAAAAGCTGATTGGTCAGTCTGAGTCACGTGATTCATCATCATAGACGTGACGCCAACCACGCGTTCACCTACGCAATTTCGATCTTTGAGGAGAAGTGATCGTCATGCATTGGCGATGGCGCATTTTATAATGTCAATTCCCATTCAATATCCATCATGTTATTTTTTCAGGCAAAATATTACCATATCTGCTGCTTGGTTGGAGTGGCATTTACATCGACACAGAAAGCGTATTCGGGTCAAGAGCCATAACCATCTTTACCAAGCGTGGTGAATTTACAAACATGGATTATTTTAGCTGTATTTCGTTGCTGTATTGCTTCAGTGGGCTGGTATAAAAGAACCCAAAACCATGCAGCATAAATTACGCACGAGGAGCCTCAAATTGCACGTACCCTGGCGAAACCAAAGACTTCAGTCTCAAACCCAGCGTTGCTGTTATCCTTGTACACACACTGCATTGATTTTTCCAAGAAATAAGTTGGAATATAATACCAAAAGTCATTGCCATACAATTCGATAAGTTTGAAAAAGTTTCTCTTTCCAAAATGATAGAAAATGACAGTCTTCGTCATTAGGAATGACTTCGAACCTCCTGTTAAATGACAAATATATGAAGTATTAACAAATAGTTTCCAGGGATTTGATTTTAAGTGTTAATCTATGATGCGTTTTGAATGAGGACATCAATGTATGTCACATATAGAAACACAATATCGCATACTCGGCGGAAGTTGTAAAATAACGTTCCAAGTAATATCAATGTCTTCTCCTCAGACAGGAACAATTTGATTTACAAGCATTGTACAGTCTGCTTTTGGTGCAGGTGAGAATAATTGCGATGAGGGCATAGCACAATACCGTTGTTTACAGCTTGTTGTATGCCTATTGCCTTGAGGTTAAAGGAATGAAAGACAGCACGATCTCCCTGTGAAATGTTTTATGTCAGAGACGTGGCTAAACCTGATTGATGGTGTGATCAGTGCACCACAGAGAACCTAATAGTTTGAGTATTGTTCTGCGGAACACTTTACTAAAACCAACATAGATGATAAAATTCATCCCACCGTTACTATGCAGCAATCCCCATGTTGCGAAGAAAGCAATTTGGGATGGAAATGAATTTGGATATGAGTACTGCACAAGCACTGTGGTGAAAAATGGCATTGTGCAAAAGACGAAGGTCAACATTGTCATGAAGCATATTCGAGTAGCTCGAAGCTGGTCAACGCCCGCGGTGCGGCTTTCAGCCGAATCATGTTGCCCATTCGTCGCAATGGAAAGTCTTCGTATTTGATTCATTTCCTGAAATATCCGTCGAACTTGGCGTCTTGCTTCTACGAAGACACGAGCATAAATAGTTATGAAGCATATCAACGTCAAATAGTATGGAACAGTAATCAGGACAATCACATACACTATCGATGCGGACGTGAGAGATAAACAGCAGTTGACGTCACTAGGAAACACCAATGAGAGGGATGCAATTACCAATGATGCACACCAATTGAAGGTTATGATGACTTTAACATTCTTTACAGTAATGAACTTGATATACTTGAAAGGGTGCTGAATACCAATGTATCTATCTACAGCTATGCTTAGCTGATGAAATACAGAGTTTGCCGTGACAAAAATATCCATACCGAGCACTGCCATACAACTGTAGAAGTCGACGTTCCTCTTGTGCCAAATGAGAGTGACTTGCACCAACACAGCGAGGGTCGTAGTCATGTCAGCAAGTGCTAAACTGCCGATGAGGATGTTGACATTGGTCCTGAGAGACACGTTCCTGAGAAGTGCCAACAAGGTTAATGAGTTACTCACAAGAATCCACACAACCGTTATCAACGTAAATATCTCCAATTTCCAGAACATCGTCCAAACTTGATCATTGTCTCTGCAGACGTTGATTGCAATAGACGCGTTCATATTAGTTAACGTTTACTTAAGTTTTCGCATTTATTAATGCACAATCCGATTTCGGACCGTGTTTGCTGCGTCAGCTGCTATTCAATGCATCACCTGATATCCAAAGCTTACAATGATCATTGTGTTAGTAGCACGAATGGGGCGGATAGTTTATGCGACGACTAGGCGAGAACTTCGTTTGCCTTGTATCGATTACATGCAATCTCTGAATATGTAAGCTGAGCGTTGAGTATTCTCTTCCCAACAAAGCTAACAAAGGTGGATGTGCATATATGTGGTGCAAGTCATGTCCAACGCAATGTTTACACTGCATTGTCATCTGATGTCAGTGGGTAAATAGAGGTCATGTTATACAACCGAACATTTATATGTAGCTTCATTGATGTTATTGCTGAACATAAAAACATTACGTTGAGTTTTCGAGATAATCAGTAAACATGAAAACAACTGACTAACAGGTGCACGCGTGGTGTCATTGCAATGCGGCTTAGTAAAAATGTACTGTTGTGCTCCTATTGTAATTCTTCTATGGTTAGTAACAGTAAGCGTTTGGCACAACAGGGTGATCATAAGGACTTATTGGTTACATGATAAATCAAGTAGACATTCAAATTGTGAATAACATTCGTCCATTTCAAGTTTGGAACATTCGGTATATTTACTAATGCTCACTTTAAATGTCTGAGCAATATAATACAATAATTATTATTCGCACATGTTATCAGTGGGTTGCATTTTATGAAACAAACAGATATCCAGCAAACATGCTCTGCCCATTGACTGTTGAGTAAGTTCGCTCATCGGCAACAAATCATGCAACATACACACCTGTCGTATTCATCACAAATATCAACTCATAATGCGAGAGTCTATTTGTGATTCCCAGTAGTGAGAGGGTAGTGCTAGGAATAGGAATATCACTGCACTCATGTTTGTAATATATAAGGCCACAGGCTATTTGCTCACACCTTAGTTGATACACGTAAATTGATATCATATGACATGGCACTAATGGTATTGCGGTATATTTGATCAGGAAGCCGTTCTTCGCCAACTGTGGCGTGATTCACCCACTATATAATATATTTGCACATAATGGAAGCATTATTGTGCCTCAGACTGACACATAGAAAGTGTTGCGGGATTTAAATGGCTGCCATGCACTATGTGGATCAAGTGAGAGACACGTCACCTTCGCGTGACAGCGTGCTACTTTCTGCAGTTCACAAGCTCGATGGCGGAAACATTATTCAGACAAGGCATTTTCTAGGTAATTAGGTCTTGACAAGAGAGACGACAGAATTGCGTGTATTGGCGTCATGGAATGTCGGAATAAGCATAAATCGACGCGGATGATATTGATAAACTGCAGGAAGCCTCACTAGTTGTGTCAAATGCATTTGGATAGCACCGAGTATCAATCTTTCCATCCCATAAGAATAGATGATGATTAACAATTTAATGCGAAAATGATGCTTTCGAGATTATTTACTGAAGAAAAAACAATGGTATTACTTAATTCCATTAAATACATCCAACTGGATTTCGTTCCTACAACATAACTCGCAGGTGGCATTTTTTAATCACTATGCATTTTACAGATATCATTCCTTTTGCCTTGATAAGATTTATATCAAATCGAAAAATAAAAGAGGCTGAGTAGAATTTTTATGCATATATATGTAATATGATGTAAGTACCCGTCCTTGATCGTTAATATAGTTACAAATCGTTGTGAGCCTGAAGTGAGCAAATAAAAATAATTTATTCAACAGCAGAATCTGGAGTGAGTTACATGTGTTGATTTATCCACATTGGTGATTAGTGAAACACATTAACCCGATGCTGTAAATTGGTCACTATGTATCCGAGGAGCGGGTCCCTGTGGCGTGGTGGTAAGCGGCGTCGCCATTCGACCCTCAAGTTGTAGGTTCGATGCCAAGGTGTGAAAACCTGACTGGCTCTCCGTGACTCGGTTGATCACGTTAAATAGCGGTCCTCTATCTAAAAGGGGATGCATTCGACCCTGGGCTCAATAGTACCGTGCTGGGCCTTTTTCTCGACGGCGTGGGTTTCTCAGCCCGGTCTGGGCAACTGTTTTGTGACAAGTGGGCGCTGGCACTTAAGGGAAACCATCCAAGCATAACAGTCATCCGCATCCATCACCGTCACGATGTCACGTTTTTGAAAGTGACGTTGAACCTAATATTATCATTACCATTATCCAATGAATCATGAGTACATGCATGACATTGAAAGTGCTTATTCCCACGCAATTGAATCGTTTATCCCCAAGTTATCGGCATGCCTTGGCAAGGGTTCATTTTGTACCGCTCATTGCGTAATGTTATGTAATTTCTTTGGACAGTACTTTCATGGTACATAAAACATTGTCAACCCATTTGTGTCTTCGCGCTACCGGGCGAATGAGGCATTGTACACTTCCACGCCAAACAGTCGATATGCAAGATATGTGATGCACTGGTGCATAACTGATCCACTATTTAGCACCTTGTATCGATAAAGCAATGCAGAACATTGATCAAACCATTGTGAGCTATCATCAGCATGTGCGTTTACAGAATGGTTGAACTACCACTGACATGTGTGTTGGAAATATCCGGATCCCCCACCCTCCTGAGTGATGAGAGCAATCTGAGTTACCCCGCACATATGTATAAAATATGGTTCAGCTCTCATGCATATATATGCAGCAAGTCACTGAGTTCTCACGCCAATGGGTGATGACAGCATTTTCATATATCCTTCACATGTGTATTGAAGTATGTTTTTTCCTCTCAAATGTCAAACATAAGTGCCTAATTACTCCTTTACGGTCATGATTACCTTTCATCGGATAATAAAATGCTTACGCAGTATTGCAATGATTTTGATTCTATAGTTAATCTAAGTAAGATTACTAACAGGCTTATTTTCTTAAATTCGTATTGGCTGAAACGAAAAAATATTGTGTGAATTTTACCAAACATTTGAAACGTTGTGTATCCAAGATTTCCAAATCAAACCTTTTTCGAGGATGATTCGTTATTTATAATATTTAAGGCCAAGTTATGTGATGTCATTATCATTGCTTGGTCTGGTAAACCAGGTAGACTGCAGTGGCGGAGGTAGTGGTGTGTACAAAAAACGACCTTCCCAGGAAGACTTTCATGGAATAAAGGCATTATCATATATTACAAAACAAAATGATTGGTAACTCAGGCTGTTATAAGTGTGGTTTTAGACTTGTTTTAAACCTAATTGTGGTGCATTCCTTAGAAATAACTGTGAGGCCTCCGGCAAATATACTACACTGTGGACGGAGTGCCTGAGTGGTGCGTTGAGTAGTCGGTCCTGAAGTATGCTTGTCATGAACATGCCAGTCTCTTGTATTCCTCCACTTTACATCGTACAGTTATCGGGTTACTTCATCCAAAATATATTCAGGTGATAAGATCATACAAGTAGCCATCCCATATATATCAGGTGATGCATGCTGTTCTTTAAATTATACGAATGATTTCCGATCTTTATTGGACTTTGTCTTTGAACTTTAAGTATGTATTCCATTATCAACAGTCCACAAATGGCGGGAATTCCCACACGCTTATTGCTCGCAACAATATCATTGACTCTTGCAGGGCAGACCCATATTGACACTGAAGACGTTGACTGGTGATATCTGAAAGAAGGATGTACAATCTTTGTCTACACTACTTTACAATCTCATCGCACGATAAGTGAATATCCTTGAGTAAGCGCGCTAGAGATAATGCAATACCTCACATCACCATACTTTTGGAATTCATAAAGCTGGCAACGACCATGGGTGTGTTGGGTAGCGTCGTTTGTATAGTTTCAAACGCACCCCACCGCGACGCAGTTTCTTATTGGCGTCTACATCCAATTACATGCCAAGCGGGAAGATTCGATTGTCTTTTGTAGAAATAGAAATACAATGGTGGTCACATCAATATTGCCTGGAGTACCAAGTTGGCCTAGTCAACGACAAGTCAATTGTGCCATAGATTGAGATAATGTCAAATGTGTGATAGGACACTGCGCCTGATATAGGGTATCAAACAATCAAACCAAGACGTTACCAATGGGCAGGCTTCGCACACTAAATCCTTTATCGTATTAATTAGCTATTTAGGATATTACACAACATAAACATTAATATTCATTGGGCATATTAGTGCTCAGAACAGCTGCATTATTGTCATTCATTGTTATGTACATTGATGATTGTGAATGGATATCAAATTAGGAGGACCATTGGACATGAATAGTAAGTCTCTGAATAAGTGATGGTCCAGTTGATTTTCAATGTATATGAATGCGTCTTGTCACTACACCGGAGACAGCTAATACATCAAAGTACACATAATTGTACCAGAGTCATAATGTTACATATAGGAAGAGACGCTACAGCCAATTTATCTCCACCTTGTTCAACGAAGTCAATATCTTAAAGGCTGGCGACATTAGCTGAATATATTGCTGTTCCAAATGCAATGCTTCTTACCGTCGCCTTTATAGCATTAAGACGTCCTAAGTACGATATAAAAAGCCCGAGACGAATGTCGGCAGCACATGCGCAACATTGATCCGTTACCCTCGCCATTGCAGATACGTCATTATATATATATATATATATATAGATATATATATATATATATATATATATATATAGAGAGATATATATATATATATTATATATATATATATATATATATATATATATATATATATATATATATATATATATATATATATATATATATATATATATATATATATAAGCATTTTTTATATATATTTGCTTAAATACCATTATCATATATTAATATATATATTAAGCCAATACTGTTATTAGTACCATATATATAAACATAAATATCGGATGATAATATAGATATATATGTATAAATAACGGTAACCCAACCACCATGATATTCAGTAATTTGCCTATGGTTGTAAAACCTTTTTTGGTAAACAAACCGTGAGGGTTAGATAATATCAGTTGAAATAGAAATGTGTTTGTAGTAATATCATGCCACATTTATCACATAATTTTAGATAGTGTAGGATATTAAGAGTGTGTGACCGGTCCAACGAACAAACAACGGGCACCCATACGTACATACAGAAATAGATGCAGACATACATTCATGGTTCGTCTCTCACTTTACAATGTTCACCTGGATCTCTGACGCATCTTTTGCGTAACAGACTGATTGACCGCTGGTATGAACGGTGTGCTAGAATTTTTATACTTGTTGCAGTTTTTTTAATTGCAGATGTATGCCTTGCGAAGTATACCAAATGTTGCTGCGTAACATTGCTTGATTATAGTTGTACAAATAGCCAGCGAAGAGATTTATATCATTTATAATGACTAAACACTGTTCAAAGACTTCTTGCAGCTTTTGCACTAACAATACACCAGATTCAGCGGATATTTAGTCTGATTGCTAGCATATTGCTATTAAGAGATTGATCAGGAGAAACTATGGCTTGTATCAATTAAATATATTTTCACAATCAGACATTAGTCAAAATATGATCCTTTTGAATTAAGCAAACAGTAGCAGTTTTGTTAAACGTAATATCCATTAATGATAATAATAGTGCACTGGTTACACTAGTTAAATGAATTCCATGATGTCTTAAAATTTATTGTCCGAAGTTGGTATAAACTTTAGAGCAAAGAACGTCGATGCAAAGACTAAGACAGAGTGACACTAACATCTAATTGCGCAGGCAATGGAGAGATTATTGTTTAGGAAGCTCGAGGTTATTCTACTTTTAGAATTCCATACAAAGGACAAGATTTATGGAATTTGTGGTGGAAGGCAACCCGGTGCATGTAAATTTTCTTCCAATTGTTGTATTCCAAAAGAAATGAAAGCAATATTTTCAGCATCTAGAAATCATTGACTGAAAAGTACCATCTGTTCGTGTGTGTAATTAATGGCATACCCGAGTCCGGACGAAGTTGGAAAACTGCAAATGCATAATAACAACATTTTACACGGAACATATTATAACTATGCTCACGCTGTCCATTAATCGTAAAACACGTGAATAATCTTCATATTGTTGTGATATTTAATGTTGACTTATGTCTGTTGTTATAACGAGATGCTGATGCTAGCTGTGGACTCTATTCCGCTTTTTTCGAAGGTCGAAGCATCAATGTCTTGTGGTTGAATCCGCGAGTGGTGAGAAACATTTACAAAAATAGACGAATTGTACTTCAATTATAGTGTATGATGCACGTTATACATATTATCATTGACTGAACATCATTAGCAAATACATGCGCCATCATATCACTGACAACGAGGAATACTTAAGATACAAAAAGGGAAATGCTTCCCAGCATGAGCGCACAATGTGATTATAGTACCAAGCACTTGCATCTGTTACTTACTGAAGGAAATGTCCAAAAGTAAATGAGCGTTAGACACAAACACACCCTCAACATAAAGACTTTTTATGAACCTTCGACAGAACAGATTGTGACAGCCAAAAATGTGAATGTATGACATTCCAGTCATATGTAGCAATATATGCAGTCCAATCAACAAAAAGGGTTACATTTATCTTACCATTAACATGAACAAGTCCCCATGTTGCATGGAAAACATTTTGGTTGCATATGGATTCGTAAAGACTTACTTCGCGAGTTTCGCGCTGAAAAATAACAATATGCTTAGCGTCTATAGTGAACTTATTCGTGTACTACAGAGTTGGTCAGCAACAGACTTTAAGCTTCTTTTTGGTCATGAACTTGATTGAAGGTATATTTACACGGTCACTACCCCCTGATCACTAAACGCAATGGCTGCGTGACCGAGACCAACACTTGGGAAACACAAAAGGCCCGACGCTATTTGCCCCACTATTGAAGCAAGCATACAAACGTTTGGATGACAACGAGACACTGGTACCATATTACGCTGTGTATAATCAAACATTATCCTCACGACGCATCCCTTTTTTTGTCTGATATTAGAGGGCACACAGCAGGGAAATGAATTAGTGACCAACATTCTATAGGTGAAATTAATGGATGGTATTAGATAGTTGCACACAATATGTTTCTATGGATGTACACAAGCCAGCAAGAGAGTAAATGTCTGTTTTTGTCGTTATGAGCCAGTAGAACAGAATACAGCATTGTGTAACTCGACATAACGCAGACGGTGTTTAAAACATACCAACCCCTAATTACTTTAAACAGCAACTTGGTTTATTAATCAGTCAGAGCGCAGTGGTAGTGCTAGTGCGAATAACCACCCTGGGGGGTAGATTAACATATAGTTAAGGTGTAATAATTAATTCAAAACCAAATGATTGGTAACTGAGACTGTTACTAATTATATATATATTTACCGCGTCGGAGCCAACTTAAAATGTTTGGCTGTATTCCTGAGTAACAGTTGCGTTGTCTAAGGCCGATGCTCGATTCTGCAGATTAGGTATTTCGGTGGTGCAAAGGTTAACCAATTTCAGAGTGTAAATGGTGTGACAATGCCATGGGCTCTTGTGTCATTCTATTTTACAGCGCATCAGGATATGTCAACTCGTATAAAGGTGTTGCACGCATTACAATAGTCGAATTATCGTTCAGGCAGACTGAAAATTATGCATGTGTTGTTTAAAGAATATGCACTGTGGCATTCATCCCGTTCATAATTTGGCATTTGCTATTTACAAGAGAAAGACATTTTATTATTAATAGTACACAAATGAAAGATAACTCATTCAAGCTGTGACTGTGTTCATTACACTAATCAGATCATCCGACATTACAACAGGACTCTTATAATACACACCGATTTTGGTCCTTTTGGAAGCATAAATTGCTGTGTTAAGCTACCTTTAAGGATATATGTATATTCAATTATCAGCAGAAAACTAACAGAACACTCAAACTAACCTATTGAAAATATGAGCAGCATGAATTTTGTGCTAACGCTCTTGCCTCATCAGCCTTTGGCAATTTCCATTTAATGCTAGACACTAGGGATCCTGTTGATGGTGTTTATGGATTACAATGGATAAATCGATGACTAAATGGCAGAGCTTGATGTCAAATAGCAATTCATCGGATTGATCAAGGTGTCCCTCAAGGGTTGGTTCTGGGACCCGTTCTTTTTTAATCAACGTTTATGATATAGCCAGTGCTGTTGACATAATGTTAAAAACATCGCAGATGCAACCAAACTTTACTCAAGAGTGAGGACACAAAGGCAGGTATATAACTTACCACAAATGCTAATATAACTAAATGTGGAGACTGTCAAGCTATATGAAAAGTTGCATTAAAATGCCTATCAAACTCTGAAAGGTGGGTTACACATTACCTCTGCATGACAGGGTACCTCTTTCGGTGTTTGACAAGCTTGATCACGAAAGCATAATCCACATGGAACATTTCCGGGTAGTTGAGGACATGAATTGTAGTTGATCAGTATAGCAAACATTGTCATTTAGATAGTATCCTTCAATCATTTTGAGGTCACTGTTCACTTAATAATATAGCTGTCTGAAGTACACTGACGCTTATACCACGTATATTAGAATAAGGCCACTGGCAGCTCACTTAGATTCGGGTGCTATTTTGCCGTCAGAGTTATACTGTTTTACGCGGCTATTGCTTTTCATTCATTCTGTGATGGTTGTTCTAATTGTGAAATATACATTCAATACGCTTAGAGGTGGTACCAACATTTGTGCAGGGATAAGCAAAAGATCACGACGTCAACACAATTCCGGTTCTAAGTAAATGACACAATTTCGTATATCACGAGAAAGCGACCGGATATGTTTGTCGGAATAGCGTGTCTCTTATTAAATGACATCTACATAGATTGACAAAACAGTGCAATAAGAATTGTCGGTGTAAAGATATACAATTTTATATAATCGTACATTTATATATATATATATATATATATATATATATATATATATATATATATATATATATAAATATATATATATATCAAAATATATTTTATTATAAATATATATTCAATTATATATCCGTATGTGTATGTACATACATACGTCGAAAGCATTTTCATAGCGCCTGTTTTCAACACATTTTCCTGTTCGAAGGCGCAGAAGATGGTAGTAAGTTGTTATATCACTGACTGCAAACGTTCTGGCACCGTATGAAGCCATATTTGCAACTTTTGGGGATACACACACACACACACACACACACACACACACACACACACACACACACACACACACACACACACACACACACACACACACACACACACACACACATACACATACACATACACACACACGCACACAAACAAACTCACACACTCACACCCCCAACATATATATAAATACATATATTATATATGTAAATATATATATATATATATATATATATATATATATATATATATATATATATATATATATATATATATATATATATATATATATATATATATATATATATTTATATAAATGTATATATATCAATATATTTATATATATATTTGTACATTTAATATATATATATGTGCATAATCACATATACATATATATATGCAAATATATACATATACCTCTATATACATATAATTGTATATATATAGTCGGAATGAATTAAAGATCTACTTGCCGCTGCGGAAAGTAAGTCATTTTTATTCTACTCATCATTTAGTCATTCTTGTAAGCGTCAGCCCATTTACTTTAGAGACGATTTGCTATCTTATTTCCTTGTCTTTGTGGCAACTATTTATAATATCATAACGTATATGTGATAAAGTACTTTCCACTTGACAGTAAAGATTAATCTTTATGCATTAAAGTTTCACATCAGGTATTGAAAGAACGTTTCGTTGATCCTGCGCAGACATGCTTTGATAGAGCAACGGTTTTGTAGTGCTGGAACATTGCTGTAAATTGATTTACAGCACAATCAATGAGTATATTGGAACACATCGCATGTAGACACCAGTAAGTGTCGATTCTGGTTAGGAAGACATATCGTGTTGCGAGGTTTGTCTCCTTTTAAGTGACAATGTGCGTCTAGATGGATACCATAATTTGGCAGAAATTAAACTACCAGTACATCTGGTTCCTTCTCAATTTACGCAACAGTTATGGCACATTTGTAATCAACAGTGTCCGGACACTACGGGGACATTATTTTAATCCCTTTCGTTAGGCCAGCTCTTTTCCAAAGCAGCTCTTTCCGTCACCCTATTGCAGGAATCCAATACGATGTTGTAAGGTGTATCATTTGTTCACATTATGTGCCTGTGGGTGTTGGTCAGCTGACTTCCACATCGTTTGACATCGACAACTCGATAGAACATTTATAGCGCTTGAATCATAAATATGGTCAAAGACTGACCTATATCTTACAGACTGCTGGCTATGTATTACATAATAAGAACAAGACCCATACTGATGTAACTGCTCACAAACCCATGCGTTACATTACAATGTTTAACTAATAATATAGAACATGATCAAATGCACTTCCGTTTTTTGATACATTTTTTTTAATCGAGCTTAATGAGTTTTTTTTATCTCTACTTTTTGCTGTTGGAAATTGTACTCACGCTTATTAACACTCGGGCGTTCATTTACCGTGCTAATTTTTAATTACGCGCATTAGCTCTATATGGCAATGTTTTATAGTCGCTTGGTACCCGATATTGGTGCTGTGGGAAATCTAGTTATGAGACTCTATGGATGAATGCTCAGTTTGATTGCATGCATTCCTTAATTTCATCAGCAGGAACTATCAATGTCGCATGGGTGGGGACCTATTACAGCGCTACGTGTTAGTTATCGCATGGTCACGTGAGTGATATTGAAAAAAAACCACCATGACGCGGTGCGCTCAAGTGTATGTCCCAATGTCATCCGCGTAACCATGCGATAACATACTTATCGCGATGGCACCTACACGTCATAATCAAGCGCGCGATATATTGATAAATTGATAATTAGCGTGAATTGTTGTGAGGGTATTTCTTGTTTAAATTTGGTTTCTCTTCTGTAGTGGCCTGAGCCGTATACTCAGATATATAAAGACTTCGGTGAGCGCAATATATATTTATTGTACTACAACCTAGCACCGTGTTAAATCAGTCTTACGCTTACATTCCCTCAATCCAAACTCCCCGGACTTAAATAAGAAATACCCTCACAACAAATGGTGGAGAATACGGGTAAATATCACACCTTTTAAAGTTATATCGGCAGCCTGTTTGGTAGTATGAGTCTGGAATCGGATTCGCAACTGCTCGTTAGGACTCTGACAATACTCGTCGAAAAACTATCAGTGATAGTGAACAGCTTAGAGAAATACAGAGAAGATACAACAGGAAGAGGTCCGTTTGTTCGCGATAATCACATCAATTCCGCACCACAACGCCGCTGGCATTACCGACCTCGTTGTGCAAGGTGTGGGCGCGTGGGACACAACACGGAAGCGTGCTTCTCGGCCCTCCACTACCCCATTTTCCGTCAGTCAACTAGAGCCCCCCTGCAGAAATAGGAGTGACGCAAGAGACAAGCACAGTCAGTGACGCTACCCTCACCAACATTTCTTTTCACGGTATTACCAACCCCCAAGTCACCAAGCCAGTTACAAGCCGTCGGCAAGAGAACCATCCACTCACCATCAGACGACTAACCATCGGTGTGGTAATTCTAAATATAGACATAGCCAATCGTTTTTCAATGCTAATCAAACTGTAAATTCACTATCGTTGCCAATTTTATGTGACGCATCCACCAAAACAATACTGCATGTAGACTCATCGACACAGACTGAACTCGACGTGACAAAAACGCACGACGCAACGACGCAGACTGAACTCGATCAGACAAAAATCCACGACGCAACGACGCAGACCGAACTTGATGACTCATGCACTACCTCGACTAAAACCCACGAAGTATCCGTCTCCACATCAAATTCCCCACCGGACTTAACATGCGACATCGACAATGAAACGACTGTTCAAAAGCAATGATTCCACACGACGACCGAAGGAAAGACCAAGAAGAAAAGGAAGAACAAAGCAAAAGCCGTTAAGGCACAGACAGCTCAGTCTGCTCCAAGTGACAGTTGACACCGATCCACACAATAGACGATTTTCATGACGAATCACTTTACGACTTGGACATTTATGATTTCTACCCAAATTTAAATCCCCTTCTCTATCACGACCAATCCATCTACCACCTTGCTAACCACGACCCTGACATGGCTACGGACGACGACATTTTCATCGACGCTAAGACAACGCAAGACTACATCCCGAGAGTTGTAAAGGTTGCCCTTAAAGGTATACTCCACTGTGACGTAATATGTATGGGCCTCGTTGTAATCGGTCAGTATAGTGGCCGCCTGTGATTGGTCAGCCAATTGCAGGTGGAACTGGTCTCATGAGGGGACATGGGATAGGGTATGTATTGAAGGAGCGTCCAAGTTTCGGGAGCTTACCCCCAGGATCCGAAGCGGGTTGATGCGACTCCAATATATACAGCATAAGACCGGCTTAATCCCCCATTCGGCCTCAGCTGCCTGTAATGATGGGTTCATCTACAGGAGATGTGGAAGAGTTTTCCCTTTTCGACGCCAGTGATTTGAGACGGCTTTTAGGGTTCATTGTGCGTTTGTTGCTCCCTTGGATCCATCTATAGATACCACATGGGAAGTAGGTTGTGGGAGACTGGCAGACCCAGTCGGCAACTGAGATGGACCCTAATAGACCTGTTCCCGAATTTGGGCAAACTTCGTTCCAGCAACTAGACCACTGGCTTGACTGTTTATTCATTTGATTAGAATATGTTTCGATAACATGGTGTGTGAAGCGGCGCGGCAGGTGTTACAACTTCGCGTCTCAGCTAGAATCAAGGAAGATGGAATAATACCGTGACTTCTCGACGAGCATACTAGATGGGCGGCTGGCAAGCAAATGACTCCTGAGAAAACCTTCGTTATAACACTTGCAAGGCGTGCGTGATATTCAGACCCTCCGTAGTGGTGCTCTGTGAGGGACCTTTTCAATCGCTGCTAGGTGACATTGCGACACGGTCGCAGTTATCGCATGGCTAGCGAGGCGATATGGGAAAAAGACCGAGCTTTTTCGCAAGCTCTGATTGGCGTAGAGGAGGGTGGCATGCAATAAATATACTATGCAGTCCATCACTTAATCACCATATGTTCACACCGTGAGTTAAAAGCATCGCACCCACACCACTTAGAAATGCCATGAATAACCAAATAACGAACGACACCATACTAAAGCAGTGTGCGGGTTGTAATCCATATATATGAATCTTTTTATCAGTTCGTTTCATTGTAAACATCAAAATGATCATCAACATCATGAATAGGTATATATATATATATATATATATATATATATTTATATATATATATATAATATATATATATATATATGTAAATATATACATAAAATATATACGTATGCATATATGTATATATAAATATATATATATATATATACATGTATATCTATACATATATATACATATATATATTTATATATATATATGTTTATATATATACGTATATATTTGTAAAATATATAGATATATATATATGTATTATATATATATATACATGTTAACATATATGCATATATATATTTATATATATTCATATATATATAGGGTTATATTTATTCATATATATATATTAGTATTTATATATATATATATATATATATATATATTATATATATATATATATATATATGTGTATTAACATATATTTTTATATGTCTATATATATCAAAATATGAACATATAAATATATACATATATATATATATATATATATATATATATATATATATATATATATATATAAATATATATATATATATATATGTAAATATAAGTCCGTATATATATAAATAGTTTTAATTGTCAATGCCAATTTATACTTTGCACCTAATAGGTTTTCAAAAGCCGTGGTTTGAATGTCATTTACCACGGTGAACTTCAAAAACACATGTGGTGCCCACCATGGTCAAGGAGAATATGTCCATATTTTACATTTACGATGCATTTGTCCGTTTGTTGGCTTTATCATTGATGTGCGTGGTAACGTGGCTTAACGGTATCAATTACCGTTAAGGAATGTCGTACTAAGTAATTGCGATGTTATTGAAGGCTACTAAATCTTCTCTCATTTGTTTGTTATACTGGATTGCTCCCGTCTGTCGTTAATACTAGAAGGTCTATTAATGTGATATGATTTATATTAGTGTCATTAATGACTTTTGAGCCTAAAAAATAGTAACATTTTATATAAAAAAGCAATAAAAGGAATATGGTGAACAGATATCCGGCAGAGGTTTGCTCAGAATTTCAAAATAGGGTGGGATTGCATTTAATTCTGAGAGCCTTTTGCAGACATACTTTTAATTTTTATCAAATATCTTTTGAAGGTTGCAATAAGGGCATCTAAACAGACTATCGCGCTATCAAATATACATGATACAACCTTAGGTACCGGGACATATTTACCTAGACGATTTTACCTTGATATTCGTTTTGTCAAGTGTTCGGTACATTATAGATGCGTAATGTTTTACACTTTTACAAGCTTATGTAAGAGGATTACTTCATTCCTAAGTTAATTGTGTTCAATAGCGCTGGAGAAGTTGGGCAACACAATTGCATACATGATACATTGAAAGAATTATTTATGCTTATATGAGAAAGGTAACATTAGGAATTCATCATGCATTCCGAACAATACACACAATTGCTGAAAGTGTCAAACGACCACCAACTTCTTAACGATAGTGGCATTAGCAGATCCCCCGGTGTAGCGAATACGTATTATACCCCAAGTATATGTAATAATTTATACACAGCGAAGTTATATGTGCAATCGCTTCAAGTGAAGAACACATTTGATCCATGCAGTGAAGTATTTGTCGTGAATTAATTGCAATTTAGACAATAAAACAATGGAGCACACAATGTCATATACGCACCTTGTAAGCGGTAACTGGTATAATTGGCAATACTCTGAACAGCGATTGATGTAGGCATCCAAACCACTCACGTTGATTTATCAGTTAGTTTTGCGTGATAGTAACAATATATTTGCAAAATCGATGAAGCCCGAAAAAAGGGTCGCGCATTGATTGGCTTGAGTTATTATTTATGAAGTGACGCACTATGGGCATTGCGTACGATTCTGGAACAAACTCATCGGTACGTAATAACTATTCTTTTAACGTCATCATACGGATTCAAAATGTTTGTGTAATTGTTTGCACGTGTTTATCACAAAGAGATTTGTTGATTGGGGCTAAACGCCAGTTATCTATCTAAAAACAAGACGTACCTAAAATCTGATACGAAATACTATTCGTTCTTATGGACTGCGTGCGTAAGATCAGATTTACACCAGAACCATTGCTTTTGTAGCATATTTGAATTTGTCCATTTTAAACTGTGTTACTAGAGAAGCTGAATGAAGCAAAATAAATCAATGACAGTCAACAATTCCGATTAATCTTAGAATAATATGAACTTAACCTTAATCGCATTGAAACGGGCTGTTTATAAAACACAATATTCAACAGACACACAATCACAAATGCCTTTAATATAAATCGATTACCTATTGAAAACACATGAATACAGATCACAGCATAATTCAGTGCAAAGTTATCACACCAATCGACTGTTGATATTCAACGGTTAACTCTAATGTATGTTTTGTATCCGAAGCTCATAGTATATGCACAACAGCAACAGTCCAATCAAATGGTCAATGTGAATGATGATTCTCCCACACACACACGGCTGACATCAAATATAAAACTATTCATACGATAAAGACGCAGTGAATCTGCACAATTCGATCTTCTTCTCAACGCAGCTAGCATGACCTACTTTTATACTCTAGCCTGAACTCATCCAGACATTCACTTCGTCATGCAGTGAATCGTAGGAGCTAGAAAGCCATTGCATATCAACATCATGATAACATTCGCATCATGCACATATGTCTTTTTCCAATGCATGGACAAATGCCATTCATAGGAATGGGAAGTCCGAACTTAAATTGAGTAGAAAGCCATGTTTTGAATTGCAAAGATTCTATTATGACTCCATAACCATCTAACCAGCTTCTAACTACCCCACATAGTGTGTGTGTGTGCTAAGCAACAGAAAATAACGCAATGTTTGGTCGGTTTAACCGTAAGCGTATACATACAGTTACACTTAGTACCATAACTACCAATAAACGTTTGCATGGAACCACCTTGCTCGTCTCATTTGTTACCTTGGATAGCTGCGATTTATCATCATACAGTTATAAGGCAATTACTTATGGGCTTCGGCTCCCACACGTGTGTTAAATAACGTGTATCGTCAAAGTACCTCTACTGTTAATAGCTTCCAAGCATGTGATAAATGCCATATGTTTTGAAATTATTAATCTTCATGGCTCCTGTTGAATAAAAGCCGCAATGACATAGAGCTTCATCCAAGAAACTCTTGTGCCATGTGCGCCATCAAGTACCAACCCAGTAGCTTTAAATTTCCTAGGTTGCACAAATAAAATATTAGTAAGGTTTCTATCCCGCTTTAAACGTTGCAAATAATTTGCCTAAAGGTAGCTAAAACGCATACAAATATCCACACGAACTAACATTTATACAAACGGGATTGTCTGGTGTTTATTTGTCAACCCTTTGTAATAGACACTCGCACCTGCGATGAGCCATGTCAAAATTACTGCTTCGCCCTCTAAACACAACTAATCGTAGTGGTCTAGGATAGTCCACTTTATCACCACCACCACCACCACCATCATCATCATTATCATCATCATCATCATGCTGACTCATTATTTAAACAAACATGGTATGAAGCTAGCTTTAGGGAAAAGGGGAACCTTTTATAAGAAGATATATAGTGTGTATGTATATATATTTAAACACACACACACACACACACACACACACACACACACACACACACACACACACACACACACATATATATATATATATATATTAATATATATATGTATATATATATAAATATATATATATATTATATAAATTATATATATATATATGTATATATATATTTATATATATTATAAATATATATGTATATATATATATATCTTATATAGATTTATATATATATATATATATATATATATATATATATATTTATATATCTACATATATGATACTATAGCTACACAAGTATGTTTAGCATCAGACATATGGCCCAAAGAGACCGCGCAAAAGCATTTTGTTGGTCATGAGAGGAAGTTCCTTGTGATTTTATGGTACAGGCTTTTATGTCGTGTGAATATTGCTGCTCATTTAACTAACTTGTGGTCATTTAACTAATACAACTATGTTGGAGCAGTAGAAATAGATGTATAAGCCACCGACGCTTACTCAAGTACTAAACATTCTTTGAACATACTGGTATATAACAAATTAATCGATTTGTTTGATATGACAAAAAAGTGTATACAAATATTTATGGACATAACCATATGAAGAAAAATGACCCAACCAAGTCTAATCTGAATAACATTAATGATTACCAATGTAAGTTTCTTGGTGAAATATGTGAACGGTCTAAAAGATATTGTAAATTAGAACATTACAACTACAAATCCTAGGGAACCATCGGCTTTGAAGGTTACCTGTGAAATTGAGTATGATGTTAAATAAAGGTATCTGATCGTGACCTAGTGCCGGTGATAATAAAGTAGTACTGGTGTTTTGTAGGATAGGATTCCACATAATGATACAACTGCTTATGCTGGTTATGCTATATCAGCAGTCACATAGGAGTTTGAAAATAATAATACATAATAAAAGGAGACAACTATGAAGAAAGCTATGATTGGTAACTAATGTCATGCATTAACATGCATTAATCTATATTCTAAGCAGCAACGACGATAACGGAGAAATTATTAACCTGTACGGTTCATGAATTGGTTCATAAACGTCAACCACTGTTCATATGTTGTGACAATTGTCGTCTTCACAAACCTTGTGCCGTGACACATATTGAAAATGCACAGATGTTTGGCTGCACATGAGATGTTGTTTGCCCCAAGCAATATTCGTCTAGATTGCAGTTGTCTTCCCGCAATGGTATTTTGCTTTATTAGATTACTTGTCCAACATAGAGAAACCACAACACCACCCTAATGTTCCTGCTAATTCCAATCTATGCAATATACTATCATGATCTTTGGCATTTTAAAGCTGGTCAGGTGGTGTTTTGATTGACCTGCGTGCAAAACGTACAAATAATATCACATTGACTTTCACTGTAGGTGCCACCTCCTCTTCAAGTCACAAATGTAATTACTACTGCCAGATACAATATCGCCGTCGATCGGTCGAAACAATTGCTAAATGTAACGAGTGGTCCTGCAATGAGATTACATTCCTCCATTAATTGTTTGTATTAACGATGAATGTAAATTCCGTTGATAACCTTAAAAAAACGCCGACTGCAATTTCTTGCGGCTGAGACATCTGGTGGCAGCCGTCGACTAGAAGCAGCTTGTATTCGTTGAAAAGTATCAACAAATTCTCTTTTATCGCAGCTTTGAATTGTCACTCACGGTGTCTCGGTGTTTGTTTGCCAAAGATGATAAAAACTGCATATAGATGTGATTGCAATATCAACCGTGAGGGTGATAATTGAAAGATGTAGTACATTCTGTAGCAAACCTAATTACAAAAGGCTGCATCTGACCAATGAATGTAGTCACGCCTTGCATCGTCACGGTAACACATTATGGGCAATGTAATACACAGGAGCCGCTTCTGAGGGACCTTTCAAGGCGCTTTCAACATTATTACCTTGCCAATTGCATAAAAAACGGACTATATTTCAGAGTGTCATGTCAAGGTTATGAGTTTGTCCAATAATTTGATTTTGACGAACAGATGATGCTTTGGTGATTATGTCGCGATCTTATTATATATAATTAACCCAATATTTCGCCAAACACCTGTTAATTATAAAATTTTGTACAAATAACCAGAATGTAACGGGAAGATTATTGTTATTCCTTGTCAAAAGCGGTAGAAGGCAGGCTATTGTTATTACTGTTAAAAGGGACAAATGCGATAGAAATATCAATCATAAATGCGATTTATCACGGTGCAAGTTGAGTCAAACGACCATGCACTGTTTTGGCGTCAATGCGCCTAGTGACATTCGAAGGGATTATTTTTTTGTTTATGTAATTTTATTTTGACGATCATATGATGCTTTGTGGATTGTGTCGCGATCTAAGTATATATAATTTGCCTTATATTATGCCAATTGTCTGTTTAGAATGCAACTTTGAACATATAACCGAAGTGTAGCAGGCAGATAATTGTTATTCGTGTTAAAAAAAGCAACACCATTTACAGGCAGGCTTTTTTTTTTGTTGTTAAAAAGGGAAAAAGGGATAAAAGTATCATTAGTAATTGCGATTTATCTACGTGCATTTTGAGTTGAACGGCCTTTGCCAATAATAAATAATTTTAGCCTCGGCAGATACATTTCTAATTTACGACCAAAGGCGTTTCTTGCTGGGCACATTTGTACATTTTTGTGTATAGCTTTGAATCACTATCATGGAGTGACGAGCTAAATTGATAATTTCTCAATGTTTAGAGATCATTCACGATAAACTTCCGGGTTTACTAGTCACCGTTATTTTAATTGTCTAACTATAATAGCACTAACCTGGACGATATTGCAGTTTTTCAAATATAAAATTTGCTGCTCTGATTCATGTGATACATTGATGTGCAATTATATTCGAATAATGACCCCATGCCGTAATTGTAAATATATATATACATATATATATATATATATATATATATATATATATATATATATATATATATATATATATATATATATATATATATATATATATATATATATATATATATATATTATATTTATAAACACATATATGTCTCAACGAAGGATGATGTAGCTCTGAAACCCGAATTTTGCAAAGGGCTCTTACTAGTTGGCTTTTAATTTGTTATACCTTATATGATGCATTTTAATCATTATATGCAGATCTACATGACAAGCTTTCTCACATCATATCGTCAATAATAATAGGCTACCATTAATGCGCTACGCCCTCGAATTTGTTTTGCGTGCTTCGTAACGACCACATGCATCTCAGTTTTTGTCTATTCATCCAACCTCTCGACGCCGGAAATATGGCTTCAGATTATGCGACCGTCTTTTAATTGCATTATTGGTAAACATCAGCGTGACATTGCCTGTGAGAGTGATGACAGTGCACTGCGTCATTCGTCACCTTGATTAATAATGTTAGCCCACATGCTTCCCAACATTAATCAAATTGATTAACCGTGTTTGCGACAACATCGACCGATTGCTATCTGAGGTAAAACTGGATTTCTTAAGTCCATTGCCTACTTTGATTAGTGTGCTAAAAATCAAGCATAAATGGTGCGGATTCTTTTTGCAACGACATGGTAAACTACTATCGTCTCATAACGATTGTTTGCTCCATAAACAAAGTACAGTTCTCTGCTGCAATTTAGTTTTGAATGCTCGCGACAACTTACACTAACTTACAATCAATGTATAATAAAGCAGCTCAATTAATCTGACTCTAATATACATGCAAGACGTGGATGAAGGGAGCGGTATGTGTCTCACTTTAAGAGGTAACATTAGTATTCCGTGGACTGTATACAGCCAACTCCTGAGTATTATGCCCTCTGATTAATCCTGTGAGCTAGCCACATGCATGCATTCACAGTGGTGGGTGTTTAGATTGTGACATTTGTTGCTGTTAATGCAAAACGAAACCTGTAGTGTTATATCACACAACAATGATAACACGGTATCCAAACGACGCAGTTTCTGTTGCCACCTGACACCTGAGAGTACGTCATTAGATGATTGATTGACATCGTATGCACCCAGATAATGCCAAATGAGAAGGCGTTTGATTGAGGTTACACTGCATTTTGTCCCTCTTGAACTCTGCTCAGAGTCATAATATATTATTATCCTTGAATAATGCTATTATATATTCATTCCATGAATCTTATTCTTACATGGAGACTTCTGTTGTGTTGCTGAATATGAAAATGTTCTAGGGCCACTGTGTGGTTCTTAGCAACGATTTCAATGGCATTGCTCAGTGATGGCAGACTTTGATTGATTAATGCTAATATTTCCGGTATTTGATGCAAATATGATTTCGTTTAGATAATCCTATGCAACCATTTGTTACCACATGTTCTTGGCATCTCATAGTCAAACGAATAGACCTTAAGGCAATAAATATCAGAAACGGAATTCGGACCTAGGATCAATATGTTCAACTTTTTTCAATGACGCTTACGGTGCACATCAACATTACACGGGCTTTGAAATACATATCAATGCACTTTATCACGAAAAACCGTGCGTATTATTGTTAGCCTCAATGTATTCGAATAAAATTTGTTTTGAAAATTAAAGTAAATAAAATTTTATCCAAGAGCACAACATATTTCGGTAACATGCCTTATGTATTTATTAACTGATCTAAGAGACTCAAAAAGAACAAGAGTGCAGTTGATATGGGTCAATGTGAACTGTGCATAAATAAATTATTTTCACCGTCATCCATCCACATATCTTATCCTTTAGCCGATTCTATATGAGGTAATATGCAAATAGATTGCGGATTGTGCAATTGGTTAAGGATCCTGCGCCCACTTGGCACAGGCGGTTGCTCAGTCAGGGCTGCAAAATCCGCTGATAGCTGCATAAATACGTATATATTTAATACAACCAAGTTTAGAACGAATCATAATGTCATGTTATATGAATAGGATGAGAACTGATCCCAGTATATTGCATACAGGAAGACTGCATTGTTGCATACAGCACCTGTGAATGCGTACCAAGTAGTTGATTTATTATAATGCCTAAAGGCACTTTATATTCACGATTATTGCTATATTGTGCACCGTAATGGTCAGATATATCAACACTGTTGCCTTATCCCCACAGTAGATTTATACTGCAAAAACATCACCCTGGGGCTTTGAAAGCTTTGATTTTTCGCATAAGTGTATCATTCAGTTATCCGTCTGAGCAGTGGCATTTATGCCTGCAATATGACGTTTTAATATGTCGATGGGCCATTTGTTATCTTACACACGCACTATACCCATAGAGTTGATAGCTACGCTAAGAGGGTTCACTCAATCTTCAGCCCGAGAAAAAAATGTGAAAACGCCACCTGTACGTCTGCCGTGTGTTGCTTCGTCATAACATCCCTTAACGTGGATACAGTACTCCTCATGTGAGGATCATTGAAACTTTATCATATTTCAGATAATACATACACATAATGCTACGGAATGTTTTCACCAATCGATGCACCGAATAGTTCCTATATTGTTCTTCAGACCAGAGAACTAAAATAAATAAAGATGAAGAAATACATCTCATCATAACTATGCAGAAGTCTCAAGTGCATTATGATATTGAAATTTCAGTACAGTTATAAATTAAAGCGCTTTACATAATGCAAAGGCTTCAATATAGCTCATTCGCCTGCTAGACACCGGTCAACCTGTCACTCGTAGAAGTTATGATGACTTTAACATAGCTTGAAGTCGGGAGCATTTGGCACTTTAAAGGATGGAAATTGGCAGTCTACACATACACAGCTACACGCTGCTGATGCGCTGGCAGAGAAGCAAATCTTGGTTAGCATGCTTAACAACTATTGCAATGGTTGCTCTTTTCGCTGCATGGTAATGACATGTACCTTTAAGGAGGTAGACACAGGTCCTTCAACTCGTGTTATGGTCAGAGTGTAAATATTTAGACACATTTATATTAGGGCACTTATATATGAGCACATATAAGTGTAGAATATATAATAGTTAAACGGATATTCGGCTGTATGGCAAAACGCATTAACTACTCTTTGATACAGTCTTGAATTAACGCTGAATTACATTGGCATGGCTCATGACAAAATAGACACCGACTACTGAATTGAGATTGAGAATACATATCGAAGAACGACTACAATTGTTAGCATAAATCATAAATGCATAAATGGTTGTTTTCATTTAAATCATAACGCTTATATGCCTCTCCCGGATAAAAACAATGTTTATATAAGACGATCTGACCTATTGATGTATTATGCAGAATATGTGTTAATAGCATAGTTTGTCTTGGGTACTGCCGTGTCTATCTACTTTCCCCAAGTGTCGCAACTGGAATTTCAGTGTTATGAATCTATACTGCATTTAATCTTAGGTGCCAATTACATACATTGCAGACGACATTTTGCACGCATAATATTACTGTTTATATTGAATTATGCAACGAGCTATTAAGGATGCCTGAGGTGATGGGCGTTAAATCGGATGTCACAAAGCATCACGCTGATGTTCTTCAAGTATATTACATCAGTTACGTATTATCCAATGACAGCTAGTCACACAGAAAATGAAGCGTGAATGTAATGTCCCGTCAAGCTGAAGTGCGTGACGCGCCACCTTTGTGCCACATCGTGCTGCTCGCTGCATTTTACCAGCGTAATAGAGGAAATATCATTCGTGCAGAGTGTATTCTAGTAGTACAGGAGTTTGTGGGCATTGCATAATAAGCATTGGCGCGGTAATAAATTAACGCGTCTAATTATGATAAACCAGTTAGCAAACGGCGCTGAGAATCGCTATGCACAAATGCGTTTGGTCTGAGAACTGGATTAAACCAGAAATGAGGTGTGTTAAAGCTGGGGTTAGGACTGCCGTCATGATCCCCTGGTACAGTGGCACATGTTATTACGGTGGTAAGCTGATAACTCAACAGCAAGAGTCTTTATGACTATATTTAATGCAATGATGTCGCCTATGTGTCGCGCCTTTATCTCATTGGTGAATCTAGATGACCGCCAAGCAAACAGCAGTTGTTTTAATTTCCTATGCTTTGGCTGCATTTGCGATCTCGGAGATTTAGAATATCACGGTTCATCCAGCCTGTTGTATATTATGTTGACTTATGCAGTGACAACACTGGTTCTTTATACAGATTTCTCATCTTAAGGCATAAGCGCATGGTCACATAGAGAAATGGAAGCTTAGGAAGAGATGAAAACTGCGGACCACGCGATGGCAAGCGACGCAGACAATCGTATTCATTAAGTACAATTACACTCCTCAAAACCTATACACAGTGAAGGGAATGTAACAATAATTACGAATGATTGCCAATTCAATTATACGATATTGGAAACTATCATTGTCGAAGCCTATAATAATGTTAGCATTTCCGAGTGAATTATTCTAACCAATAATAATTTAATGTTACAATGTCCGAGCTAGTTAAACACATGAAGAATTATCAATGATATATTTCATTGATTAGACTGCGTTTATGCGCTATTGCTATCGATTAAGTGCCCTTATTAAACATCTATACCAAACACAAGTGATCAACGAGGATATGAAGTCGAAGAGATTGCATAGCTGTCTAAACGTGTTACTTGCCATAGATGGATAGAATGTGGATCAAGGTTGCAGCATGTAATTAAAGGTAATTACACTCTACGGTATTGTTAAATGATGTGCAATAGCATTCATTATATAACATAGTGTTATGGCAATGTATAATATCTGGCGTATTCATGGTGCAGTTAGATTGCCAATGTTCCATGCGTTTTTGTATTGCTTCGTTATTAGCGGATCGGCAGCTCCATTACATGACATGCGGCGGAATATGCTTGATTATCGCACTGTCTAATGCTCTTCTAGTGAAATGAATGAGCTGGCAGTTTGCGTTTAGAGGTAAGAGGTTGCAATGTACAACCCCTGGGCCAGTTTTATCTAATTGAAAATTAAAATGGTTCACTGACAGGCTGTGCTGCGAGGCGAACTTTTCCTACTCGCTAAAACTGGAGACAACTAAGAGTGACCCGAGTTGGATTGAGTTCATACAATTACGATCGTTACTTAATTTATTGTCATGGACTTAAGAGTAACACGACAACGTAAGTCTTCACATATTGAGAGCACTTCTCGTGAATGGATTTATAATTGTTTAGCACACGTACCGTATTTGATCACCATTATATTTATTGCTGATGCCTAGAAATGAGTGTATCCACTGAGGAAGAACCATTATGTGCTTTGCTATTGTTTCAAGGGAACCCAGGCGCTTGTTGGTGATGCCGGCTAGTGAACGTCGTCCTCGGCTGTTTTTAATTGTAAACGCACGTAGTGTATATTTTGAGCACTATACAGCCATGACAGATATACAAGGCACATCGAATTTAACTTAAGTAAAGTAATTATTCCACGTTTATTTCATATATTACTATTACACATGCCACCATGCTCCCACACTCAAACCATATTTGTTTGTATTATTTATATCCTTCTAAGGACTGCATTTCTAGAACGAGTAGTAATGCATGTGTGAATTCTTCAAACACCAATAGATCACACTAACAGTCCAACTGACCTCAGAGCAGTTATCGTTCATAAAACCCTTTCTAAGACTTATTTCTCTGCACCCGTCTAACCTGTTTAAAACATAACCACGCATACAAGTCACGTCAACTGCTTTCATTTTATTACTTATACACTAGAGCATATAAGCATCATAAATGTACCAGTTATATATTGCAGTAAATCTTGCGATCCTGTACGAATATCATGCAGATATTCTGGCTTCCGCAGGGATTATTTATCAAGCAAATCGAGCTCCGGAATGATACGTAGCTGTGTGGCTGTGTACTGCTACCAGTTAGGGAATGATACGTAGCTGTGTGGCTGTGTACTGCTACCAGATTCAAGTGACTCAATCTTGTTCTTGATTTGCTCATTTATTCAAAGCGTCCGAGCTTATGTAACTTTATTGCTAGTACTAACTCTATATAAGCTGAATACATTTATCGTAATGCCTATAACGTTACCAACGAGTTTTATCAATTATTTCGCTGAGCTCTTACACTAAGAGGTTGTGTCAATTTCATATGAATATCATACAAGCTTCTGTTGTGAAATAATGTAATTAAGCATAAAAGAAAATTCTACATGAATGGATATTCTGCAAAGAACGGTAATAATACAACATAATAACTCATATTTACAGACAGATAGAGGTCGTATCATCACAATAATTTGATATCACATGGTTTTTAATGTTCGATAAGAATATCACAGTTTTCCCCATTCTCTGAATGTATGTCACATACACATATAAATACAATTCTCATTATCCAAATTCAACGTTCATCGTGATTGTTTCGTCTCGTAAACAACAGATGACGCTCATATCGTTTTTTGCTACAGGTCAGAACAACTGTGCTGATGGAACATTGCCGTCGATACGGTTGAATCCAATTGTGCGCAGCTGCTTGTGCATCCATCACCTTCAGGCTAACGGCTCATACGACACAAACATTACGGTCATTCATGCTTACACTGATCAGAATCTGATCGGTGCCTTCATCACAGTATCTATTGAATGGTGCGGTGCCTCATCAGAATCCGCATCTCCACAATCCATCTTTCTCTATCTATAAATGTTGCAACAACAAGAATAATATGGGTCCAAATGAAGAAAGAAAAGACCACTTAAACGACATGTTGTTATTGGAAAAGAGTTTATACAAAAACATTACCAATGTTTGGTGTGTTGCCTGCTGCTTAATCAGTGCCACCATCCGATGCTACATTTGAGGATGAATATACGCTACTGCAGATATTGCAAATAGTGACTTGTTGTGTTGAATCGATAACATAAATGATGCGCATGCAGAGTTTATTGGTCACTCAGATGATTCGTCATCACAATTATGACACAGAAAGCGCGTCTTATCACGCAAATTCGATCTTTAAAGTGATCGACTTACATTGGGGATTGCGCATTTTATAGTGCTAATAACCATTAATTATCCGTCATGTAATTGTGCCTTTCATCACATTGATTGTACAAATCATTGTAATTATCATATCCGCTACACGAGTGGCATTTTACATTGACGAAGATGATCAGTGAATATAAACCGTACAAGGGCATACAACCAGTACAAACACTATAAGAGGCGTCGAGGAGTCTTCCTCTCAATCGAATCATCCATTCTTTCCAGGCAAATTTTCGTATGGTCATAATTGACTGATTTAGGGTCTTGACGTCATTTACAAATGTTATTGTACGCTGGCCAATAACAGATTGTTACAGAATTTTAGTTATTTGAAGTACATTGACCAAAAACAGATTGTTACATAATTGTTGTTCGCTTCCCGACAGGCTGGTATAACTAAACACAACACCATGCAAATCGACATTTATTACGAAGGTGGGGCTCAAATTTTATTTATCAAGCAAAACCGAAGCCAAAGCTCATTAATCGTCAAGAGTAATTAAGTATAGAGACCAATATTGCTGTACGCCTCTAGTAATAAAACGATATCTAACAGCAACGCCAAGTTGAATGATGGTTGTAGGCATGCTTCGGTTCGGTTACTTGAAATGAAAATCTATGATGCCAATAAACGGCATTATAGTTATCAGTTGAATAATAGTTACCTATCTGTGTCAGTTGTATTTAATCAATTATTATTCACATAACAGAGTCAAAACTATTGTTCTAACATCACATTTTACCACATGTTAAATTGCATACCTAGATCAATGTTCGTCTGGATATATTGCCATCTTTGGTAGTTCAGGATGATAGTTCTTTGCAGTTCGTGTTGTGCACTAGTCACACATTGATATCCTGGATACTGTGGCATTATTGCTTAGTCTTTTCAATGATATTGCTTGCTTGTCAAACCAGTAAGCTGTCGAAAATTTGAAAACACATCGCAGGTTTGCAGACTGATTACTAGAATGCTAAACAAACGATGTATAATATATTCAATAATTTTTTATTATTTACATAATCTGCTCCTGGGCAATGTTATTTATAAAGATGGATTTACATCCTGTTTCCGCTATGGATTTTTGTCGGAAATGCGAGTTGTTGATCAATGCTACCAACAAGATAGATTCACAATCTTTGTCCTCTATGCGTTATAAAATTGACAAGTTATTGATATGAACTAAGTGAATGGATAGTTGGTTGCGTACTATACTATGTTACATCCGGTAATTATCCGAAAATGAGCAGAGTACTACACGGATCATTGCCAAGCTTGAGAGGATATCAACTTCTGATTCTCGGCAACTAGGATATGCAAGCTAATTCTCTTACCTCAGAGCAACAAAGGACCAATGTATCTCTCACCGTAGGTTTAGATAAGGCATAGCGTGGTCACCATAAATAGGTTACGCGTACTAGACTAATACGGAGTGGTTTCCGAATGGTTAATGCTTAATTGTTCTGTAAACATGATTACTAATACATTCATAAGTTGTTTTCGCGCCATAAATTTCCAGCATGTTGTAATTGAACCAAGATATTATTAAAATTACAGAACAGATATATGTGTAAATATTCACTCATATGCAAACATTTTATTGGTTCCATTATATGCAAATAGAGGGCGCTGCAATCGGTCAACGCAATTCAATAGCCTATTAAAAGACCAATATATGATGTGGGGTACCAGAGTTTATCACAGAAACTAGCTTTTTAATATATACCATTATCATTCATTTTATTAATAAGCGTACTCAATAGATGGAGTTTCATCATACAAAGTTACGGAAATGACTGGTCGAGAATGTATATCTTGTCAGCAAGTTAATCGACAGGATATGTATATCAGAATAGGTAGTTTCTAAATATATATGAAAGCTCGAACGATTCACTATGCTTATGAATGGACCTAGTCACTGAACCGCTGACAGCTAATTCATTACAAATTCACCAAGACTGTGGAGCGCATCATATATATATATATGTATATATATATATATATATATATATATATATATATATATATATATATATAGAGATATAGATATATATAGATATATATATAGATATATATATATATATATATATATACATATATATATATATATATATATATATATATATATATATATATATCTATATATATATATATATATATATATATATATGTATATATATATATATATATATATATATATATATATATATATATATATATATATATATATATATATATAAAGCATTTGACATGTATAACCCACAATTACATGTGTACATGGACATTTGAATCGCGCAATTCAATATGCATGCACTCGTGATGGTTCGGACACGAATGTAACTGTAATCTCTACATCCCATCCTAACCACCAGGGAGCATTATCATTGCCCAATAGTGATTTATCAAACCTGCTACCTGGTGCTGCAACTCTCTGTCTATATGGTCCACTTACAAACTACCCGTTCTACAAGAATTACAAGTTGATTGTACAACACCTGATTGTATGAGTAGTTATTTCTACTTGCAATAATCATCTTGTCACATCAATAGTTTCGCAAGGCGTGCTCCGATTGCGACTGGACAGTTACTGTGCATGAAATACATAAAGAATACTTGGTCATTGCTAATTGCGATGAATTGTCAATTTCGCAACTGGTACTTATTACGAAATACCCGAATCAAATGCATAATTATATGTTACTGGTATTCCTCCGTAACCGATATTAAATTGACTGCAGACCGTAGTAACAGAGCATAATCCGCAATTAGGTGGCACCCATTTGCTCCCAGTTGAATTTGAAATTAAGGTAGCTTGCATCACAGCTTGGTCCAATTAGAACACCAAGTGAACTATCCGCTTGCTTATTTTATTCAATTTAACCGACAGAGAGAACAATTATACAGAATGAATTTCGCTGATATAAATTCATTGTGCATTCTTACAGCAGGCCCCTACAATACAACTGTGTCTTCTGGGTAGGTCCATAGGAAGAGTGGTCGCTAACATTCCTACTCTTGTCATACACTAAATAGGTATTGTGACTATTATACGCGTTACCTCCTGTAGTCTGGTGAAATTGAAGTTGCATGCCAAAATGTGGAACATTCCAGTCATGTGACGGAAGTTGGATAACTTCTATCCAATCATAAGAGATGGTAATAATTAATCCACCATTATAATAAAGAGGCTTACTTGGAGAGCATAAAACTGTGCACAATATAATTCTTAAGTTGCCATATTCGCGTACCACACAATTGGTAAACAATAGTTTTCTACACAATTCTCTTACTCTTGGGAGTTATGAAGACTTAATCATTCGTGTTGTCATAGATCAAGCGATAGCCACTGACTCACTTCCACCTAATAACTAAACTAATTGACTGCATAACGGAGACGAAAACTTGTGCAACACAAAAGGAGCAACGATATTTGCCCTATCAGATTTAATCAGTTAGCATGCAACCAATGCATGACAACGAGACACTGGCACCATTATAATCTATAATAATCAAATATTATCTACAACGCATTGCCTTCTCTCGACCAATATTAGAAAGCGTACCGTAGGGGAACCAATACAATTTTAAACCCATGATGGCCACAATTACATTCTAGAAGCAAATAACAACGGCGAAACAACAATATATTTCTTATGATAGTTGTAACATTTATCAGGAGTCAGGATTTACTATGGACTGAGTTGTTCCTATGTTCAGTTATCATCACAGAGGTACATGCCCCCATAAGAGCATTGCAAATATTTCTTAGGGCAAGAAACCAGCCTTTGAAATACACCTCATTTATATGATTCATAGAATCAATGTCATTGGTGGCGAGCTACACAGCCAGACGTCCAAGCAGTCGTGAAATTACAGTGTATCATTTGTTGGCGATCATAGTATGACCAGTAACATAGAGATTGCTGTGACATAGCAGATGAAAATGCTCAACAGCAACGTATATTTCTTAGAAATACCTAAAAGGGCGTTGCTGAGAGTGAAAAGTCAAATATAATTAATAATCATAAATATTTTGTGTTACATAAGTTTCATTTTTCAACTATGATCATAATAATTTGTTACTGTACAGACAAAATGTGTCCTGTGCTAATTATTCTAAAACGTACTCAGCTTCTGCCAGCCGGACGTATTTGCCTATTAAAATGATTTATTCGCATCCATATGTTCAACTTTCCAATACTGATTTTTACGATACATGCGCGTTTTCATGGATGTATTAGCATCAACTTACAGGTTTTTGATCAATTGACGCATACACCCGCAACCACGGCATAATTGCTTAAATACAATTATACGCATAGAGTAACTGCTCATCTTCGAATTGTTTATTGATTAGTTGCCTTGTGACTTCACCCGCCGTGCTAAACAAAAGTACCCTGCAAAAGTACCCCGCAAAAGTCGTGATTTGATGTTCAATAAATATATATATCTGGTCGATGTCGCTTTATATAAATGCTTTGCATAGGCAGAGGGTCATACTTTTGTTTGTGCCTCATTGGCACCATATGAAAATGCAACAAACTGTGCTTAGGTATGCACTTATAAGTACAGAGACGATTGCTAAGCACTGTGCAGATCAACGTTGCATGGAAAAGTAAGATTAGCACGCTATTTATTATACCTGGGAGCATCAAAGGGTCGTATCAATTTGCTTTGCTGATTAACCGACAAGCAGTTCTTTATTGATGATAGAAATAATATTTTTCATAAGGATTACAAAGTACATTGCTATCGTATACTGGTGATTAAGTCTGTTGTTGCATAGAGGGCTTATGTTAATTCATATTTTGGTCAATTTGCCAGTCACTGTAATTATCAGTAATGGCGTTAAAACATAATTCCTACCAGTCAAAACAATTTCCAGTGACAATTGTGTGTGTCACAGACACTCTTTGATTGCTTATCACAAATGCACTTGGGGTTATTGCTCCATTGGCCAATTCCAGTAGATTAGAAATACAAGCGAATGACTTACTGGCTTAGTCAAGGGTGCAAGTTTTATGAATAGTGATTAAAACGGCGAAAGATAGAAGACTTTTAATGCGAATTATTCTCATTCACGAAGAACGTCGTTCAACTAAAGGGTATATACTTAGGGACAGCATGGACATGTGGGTCTGTAAAGAATGGAAGCAGTTTCCACCAAACAACATCCATTCGTGGTTTATTGACCCAAATGTTTCATCATCAGTTATATGGATGGTGATTGTTTGTGTTGACAGTGCTGCTAAATCAATGACAATGTTCTTACCGCAAACACATATTGTCTATTGATATAAAAGCAACTCTTTATGCGGGCTATAATTGCACTGGATGTGAATTTTTGTTATTATATATGTTGTAATATTGCTCCCATTTCGGATATGGATGCTCGAAGTTCGCGTTTAGCCCCTGTAGTGAAATTAACCACAGGTGTATTTCGACATTAATGGGACAACTATTATATCATCGGTATCATTTCTGACTGCATGATTTCTACTTGCGTTAATTACACTCACATGTAACAATATTATCAAGCTCGGGAGGAGAATAGGTTTATCAAGTAACCTTTAGCATAATGCTGCTACATCTGATGAGCAAATACATTGTCGGTAACACTGGATTGTTGAAGAACGCCTTTGTTGGATCTCGTTAATTGCAAGCATTAACTCTCTAGGATGAAATCACATGCATCGTTTCATTTTCGATTTGGTTGAATTACACTATGACAAAATCGATGATTTTGGTTAAATTCTGAAGACATTCTGATTGCCATTTTCAAACCCTGCATTCAATTCGTTACCTGATTTGTCTTATGTATCCGAAGCTTTGACGAACTAGACAACGCAAATCATTTTTAACGCAAGTAACACGAGACGTAAGTCACATCACTTTAGACTAATGTCTTGGCGATCAATGATAGCAGCAGTAAATGCACCATTTCGATGAGATTAAAACCGAATTCATCAAATATTGTTTGCAATCAACTCGCCGTAGCAATCAACTCGCCGTAAGAGCATGCAGTATAAATAATTTTAGAACTGATGGCAAAGCAAGTGATACAGGAACAATGCATTGTTGTATATATTGCAAGGGTTTACGTACCACGTTTCGAGTGAGGGAAGCCTTTAGACGAGCCAGTATACACAATGCATGATATCTTGATTATTGCCATATTATATAACTTAATGATAGAACTTATAAACGCAGTAGTATTATCATTGCAGCATTGATACTGCCTTATTATCAACATGCGTGAACTTTTAACGGAACCAAAACTCCTATATAACCTTCGGGTTACTCTGCATATGGCTAATAAAAGTGATAACATTGAACAGGTCATTTCTCGAAAATCAGACTTGTTTATATCTGATAATACAGTGTGCCAATATGTTTCTCGTCTGATGAGGAAAACTGCCAGCATACGACGAGGAATATACGTTGATTTCAAAGCAGTAGATTTTGCTAATGTGAACCCATGGTCATAAGGAGCAGCATATAACGTCCTCGGTTGTGTTATCTCGCATATCGTAATCGCGCAAAAATCTGTGATCTAAACTAGTAGACAGTCAAGTACATGACATTTGCTTTATTATCAACTATAGGTTGAATTGCACGAAATATTTCATGGCAATAGTATAATATCAATGACGCTGTCATTGCCATCACGTTATTGACAACAAAGCAAGACCGGAAGCTCTATATATGCTGATATGTAAGAGACAGCCCACGGTCGCGGGAGGCGGCTGTAGGTATTATGTCATTCTGGAATATTTGTCGCATCAATAGAGTTATTTGGAATTAAAACTTAATTGAGTTAATTTGTTTATGTTCAGTATTGGCGTGCAGCACCTCTCCTTATATGACAGATGCCATCATCATTCCGATATTGTTAACTATAATGATGCTAATTCGTCAACAATACACTATATCGGGCACTACACACCGCGATTTATTCATGTACATGAGGCAATGTGTTCATACAGATATCATTGGTCCATAGCCTAGACAATGAACATAAAGAGAGGGCACTGTATCGTCATATAAATAGGTGAAATGTGAAGTAGCTCATAGAAATTGCTCGAGACGCTGTGAAGTATTGTAAGGTTTGGTTTTAAGGATGTTTTTGCAGTTGATATCCATCTGAAACTGTCGATGCGTATTTTTGTTTGTTCACCAGAGTCTGGGAAGAAAGGAGATTCAATTCCGATTACTTATGTCATGTATATTCATCCTGATTCTTTTAATAGCTTAGTTAAATTATTAACAAATGTTGGGGAATATCATTGAAAGGAACTTATTGTGTAAAATATTTGTTTTGCTTGTTTGGAGGATGCGTGTTAACGAACCCAATAAAGAACAAGCGTCCAGGAATGCATTGTTTATCATGATTAATGCGGTCAACGTTCTACACACGTAAAGTATCTGGTTCATAGGCCTATAGCGAAAACATCATTCACTTAAGGCTAAAAATATAAATAGAGCAAGTCATTTTAGGTCTTCCCAATTCAATATCAGGACCTCACATCAAATTTGCAACACCATATATACGCATGTCACTGAGAACTCGTTTCAGTGAGCCTCAGGCCGTTGCTGAACAATCATTCGCTTGAAACATTTCAGATTCTAACCCTAACGCCTAATGAGTAACTGTTCATCAATGGGTCAGTAACGTCTCCGGAAACGTTAGCAGCTGAAGAAGGCTTTCAAATTGACACAGAAAGTGTTGTCATCAAATCTGTATCATGCTTGGATACTCTTTTGTATTGAAGCTGTTGCGCATGTATAAACCATCGGCATAACAAATATTGTCACAAGCGGGCCTTCTTTTTACTAACTCCACTGCCCTCAAGTAATTACAGAATTGCGCTCATTGCGACACATTTGCCCGCACACTCATTATTAACAATGTCTTCGAATGATACAAAAATGATCAAGTGTAATTACATAGTTTTTATAATGTTTTGCCAATCGAGAATAATTAGATTCCTTTCCAAATTTGTCTAGTAAGACAGGTGCACACACGCTGAACAACTCTATAACATTCCGTTACGGTGTTTATTTCAATTACGCACATAAGATATTTTATAGTTACTTGTTATGGTTGTATTGGTGCTGTGGGAAATCTTATTTGTGACCGTGCGGATGTATGTTCTGTAAGATCGCCTGTAATATGGCAGAACAAGGAATGAATAAATAAGTTACTCATTAGAATATAAAGAATGGAAGTAACTCTAAATCGCTGTCCATTAACTGGTAAGCGTATTTACATGCAGATTGCAAACACTGTGCTCACAAGGCTTATAAATGCAGCGGTAACTGATATGGAACATACTGTGCCATGGTACGGGTCAGTGATTCAATTCCTTTACTCACGCTATATATCGACTGCACATTTTCATGTTATGAATAAAATAAATGTGGCCATTTGTGCGTCGATGGAAAGTTAAATGTGTCTCAAATGCTTTTTGATCAGCCAGGACATGTTTTGTTCAATGTATTTCAGGCTCGACAAGCGACGCTCATCATCTATGTGTATAATGCAGAGCAGCGACTTAAGTATTGCCATGATAAGTAGGAATTTTTGTATCAGTTTGTCACACAATAATAGCGATTTCTAGAGAACCATGTGGCAGTGAGTATCCCGTAACCAATGCAAAGGAGATAATTTCGCGTTCCACGTTTCTGACGATAATGTGAGTGATATTATTCATTGTGTAACGACTGTGCTTTAGCTAAAACTTCCATTGTCTATGGACTGAGTTAACAACATTGTACGGCAAATGCAATGCATAATGTCAACAAATGTACTCGTATGATTGTGCGCCAAGATAATGGTTTGATTAACCATAAAATTGGGTCCAACAATGTTGTGAGCAAATATTATACATCACCACTGTTTTTTGGTGATATGCAGAATTAATACACGCCTAAACTATTGCACACACATGCGTCATGGATTTCCGTATACGCATGTGTGTGATTGAGCTAGTGTATCGGTAAAAACGATAGTTTTTCCGAATGTTAAAGTATACCACTAAAATT
>CM067358.1:60710083-60717583 GCA_034190875.2 Urechis unicinctus | reverse complement strand
CGTCGTTATAAAAGGGCCGTCGTCTTTTGAAATTGACCGTCAAAACGACGGCTCGACGGCTACCTGGCTAAGCCTATGCTACCGGAACACAAACAAGATCATATGGGAATACATGGTTAACGTCATTGCGACTGATGAGAGCAGGAAAATGTCATTGCGTATATCCTTTCTGCTGCCAAAACACGTGTCACAATAGGTCTAAAAACAGCGGCAATAACAAATACACTATTTGATAGATGTCCACTTGATAAAATGCCAGGTCTGGGGTAAACATATCGAAAACAATTCGCCTCACACATCGTCCGCGCCGTTTACATTCCTGAGTTTATAGCTCGCCAAAAGGGTTCACTCCATCAATCTGCGTGGTGATAATGAAATAGTCATACTGGAGCTCGGGTACGATTATGCATTCTACATAGTAAAAAATATACTTGGGGATGGAAATCGGGATTTATCCAAAATACAGATGTGCTTACAATCGCGAACGATATTTCACATGGTTAAGGTGTGAGTAATATAACAAAGCAGTTAACAAAGACGTGACTTCGTGTGCGCAAACTTTATTTTACTATTGTCGGGTATGAGGTTGGAATGTATTTCAGCCGGAGATAAAGGGAACACACAGAATACCATGTTCGTGTTACTGTATGACTAACTATATCTGAATCTACAATGACAATATTTAAGGTTCCCTCTACGTAACGCTGAGCGATACAGGTACGCGAACGCTAAACGCAAATCGACGTTCACCTTCACAAGATTACTTTTTACACTTTTTGCATGGTTTAACATGCATTTGCTGCCACAGGTGCTCGGTTGCCGATGCCAAGCTTCCGAGCGCGGAGCCGCTATCTATATATGCTGATGGGCGTGCATTCATGTCATTCAAGACATAATACATTGCAATCATTCGAGTCTTTTCGGCAGCAAGCATACCGCGTTCTATGATCGACTTTAAATTAGTTAGTATTTCGCCTTTTATCACTTTTAGTCCATCGCATCACCGGAATCACTCGCAAAGCTAGGCTCACCAACGCCGGTAACTTGGCATCGGGAAAAGAGCGCCACTTGTGGTGGGTATTTGTGTTCATATTATAATTGTTGGTAGTAGTAGTAGTAGTAGTAGTAGTAGTAGTAGTAGTAGTAGCAGTAGTAGTAGTAGTAGTAGCAGTAGAAGTAGTGTCAGTATAATGTATATAATTGCTATTATAATTATACATGAAACAAAAATAAAAAGGCTGATATTATTAAATATACAAGTGTAGTTGTAATTACTTCGGATACAAGAGTAACTATTACTCGTAGTAATATTCTAATCGTTGTAAAGGGATTCAATGATAAGTGTCAGGAAACCATCCACCAATTGATATACAAACAGCTGTCAGTTCTCGAACATTCCTTTCTCTCCGTCTTCGTATTTTTTGGTGCTGCAATCTCGTCATACGTACTTTTACTGCTCGCAGGTCTACGTTGTAACTCTGTGTACCCTGTATATAGAGCGGGAGGAGAGACGTTGGTGCCCACGTTGGTACTGACCTCCCCTATGGCGATGAAATAACATTGATTAAGTGGCAATGTCATGGATAGGTGATAAGTATAACGGGCTGGTTAGATAGTTCAATCATTAAATTTGCATTCAGTCTATGATATTTTTAATAACCGCAACATCATAAGTCAGCACACCTGGTGATGCGGGTGATTTTCGTCGTACCACGAGAACAATGCAAACCACTACCATGGCGAGAAGAAGCAGACCCAACACTCCTGCTGTATCAGCAAACCATCGGCAATCTGAAACTGATAACGAGCCCAGCTGATGCCCCTGTCAACTTGTTAAATGGAGATATCACCACATTATCACCCTCCTGATGAACAACAACAACAAAACGAATCAGCTAAAGTGGTTGTTCCAGACAAGATAACATGAAATGTCAATATATCTACAAGCCCAGAATGGCATGAATGAGATGTACAAATAACCGTCACAAACGGAACGCACTACTTATATTGCTTGCACTAGAAAGTGACAAGGAAATAGGGTATTTGTTTGCCTACCTGACTGGCTGACAGGGGGCTCTGTAGTGAATATCGGACGCGAAAAGGCACCATGACTTCGTCCACACGAAGCTACGTCATCGCCTGAAGATTTCAAGAGCAACAAGTGATCACGCGACATTATCACGATATTTTTTTCTCTCAACAGGCAGGCTCACTAGCCCGCAATGACAGATCGATTCGCTTATCGACTTCCCTGCCTAAATATTTTGCCCCTTCTTTACCTCCTTAATTATTGACCAAAATCGATTAATTCATACACTCATCCATGCAGACATGTATTCATACCCATACATATATTCTGGTACAGTTCGTAATTATCAATATATTTTTGAAATAATTATTTTTAAATGGAAGTTGCTATTGATGCACAAAACCCAGATGTTGTGTATCTTGAATGCAAACAAATGGGTGCCAGTACACATTGCACTGTGCAAAGGTCGCCTCAGCTCTCTGCTGGCCTCACCGGCACGACCTCAAGTGCGGCACGCCACGGTAATATTTCCTTGAGTCAGCCAAATCATTGTCAATCTATCATGGTCCCGGACAGCATGATTTCCTTAATAAATTTGATCGCTTGTAAAATTATCAATATATGTGCGATTGTAATGAAAATTGGTTAAACTGTGATTGCAGAAAGTCTATAATCCACAAAAACAAGGTCAGTTATGTGCCATTTGTGAAATGTTTTAACTTCCAGTTACAGCTTGCCAAGTTCCTCCATGGTGGAAAGCCTGGTCAATACTGAGAGGGATATTAAAGAGAGGACACATAATGTTAGAGGTTCAGATAGAGGGTGCGGACAATACCGAGAGGGAGATGACAGAGGGGACGCATAATGTTAGAGGGTCATATAGAGCGCCGTCAGTAATGAAAGGAAGATCTCAGAGGGGAAGCATTATTTTAGACGGTCAAATAGAGAGCGTGGTCAATACTGACAGAGCAAGAGCAAATCTGCACAGAAACCAGTATAACAGGTAGTCAGCGAGAGTGTGATATCAGAAAGCAAATTGTCTACAAGGAATGTGTTGAACAAATGGTGAAAACATGTTTTTTTTCCGTCCTCACAAGTCCGTGACAGACCTGCTGACATTTACAATGTAGAGCTTATAACGAATATGGCCGCGGCTGAAATACTTTTATATAGAAAAGTATTAAATTGTTTACGCCCTCAAAAAGTCCTGTGTGCTTTATAGGGGACAACGCTGGGCGAGTTAACCGCAAGGGGCGTTTTCAAACTCAAAGCAATGTAGAGAGTAAGCACTTAGAGCGATACCGTTTCCTTCGTTAGAAGTCCATGACCAAAAGAACTTTATCGCTGACCTGACTTGAATAGAGGCGTGGTTATCAACTGACGTCAACGATTTATATCACATAAGTAATGCAGATGAAGCTGGAAACTAGTCGCGACTTTTAGCGTAGGATATTTTGCTGCGAAAATGGGATATACCAAATGCTTACGCCCATCATTGGGATAGAGTGGAACTTTTATTTCGTATGTTATTCAATTATCACGTTTGTCTACGGAGCACATCTAATCAAGTCTTCAAAGACTCGATATTTTATTAAGGTGAAAGGAGGAGCGTTTACTCACTTAAGTGCCTATACTCCATGAGACTCTTTTGATCGGCACATGAACCGACCGTGACGAAATCGTCAACACGTTGACCATAGGCCAGCATATCTCAGGTCATCACATTGTATAAGCAAATGTGTTTAACGATGTTTCAAAGTTCCTCACAATGACTAACTGGCCATCGCTCTGTTGTCATCATGTTTACTACTTACTGGCCATCGCTCTGTTGCTAGGTTCATCACAATGACTTGCCGACCATCAGTCTGTTACTATATCCATTGCAAAGACTAACTGCCCATCCCCCCTTTCTTAGTTCTTCACATTGCCATGTTAGTCCTAGCTGAATCTGGGACGAATGCTAAGTCCTTGATCCTAGATAAGTTGTGTCAACTAGGAAGTTGATATAGGATAAAAAAGCTTCGCAGAAATTTAAACCTCATCTTCATAGAACGATGAATGACCAACGAGTCACCGGCCATATCCCCTTCTGCTTATGTGCACTTCATACCCCATCGTAACATGCACGTCCTGATCCTGCCCCAAACCTTCTCGTGGATCACCTCACTTCATCATGATATCTCGCAACCACGATACGACGATAAGGCATGACCTTCAACGATGATCTGTAAATTTGTTAGTAAACTCACTACAGTTTTCCCAATATTTTTATACAGTTGTTATGGAAATGGTGTTCAGTCATAAGCTTATGAATACGCATATAAGTATTCGGTCAAGAGAAGGGACCACTCTATACACACTCACATTCACACTCACGCGCACACACGCACACACGCACACACACACACACTCACACACACACAAACACATACATATAAAGAAAATAAATATGCATATACATATATATATATATCGATATATATACACGTATATATATATATGTATATATATATGTATGTACATATATATATGTACATATATTTATTATTATATACATATATATATACTATATATATATATGCATATTATATATATATATATATATATATATATATATATATATATATATATATATATATATATATATATATATATATATATATATATATATATTTATATATATATGCGCACATAACCTTGTATAGTTCACCTTGACAGAATTCTTCCTTCATGACGTGACTCCATTCTAAGCCTCGTAGTCTCCCAGGAGACCCACATGGACGGCTGGTTAGTTCGATGTCTGTCAGTGTCACCATCTGCGTTATATTCCGCATCCAGTCCTAAAGAGCAGTCACAGTGCATCGTGCGTGCATTGAGTAAAAAGAGACGATTGAATCTTTGATTAAGCATCGATATATCTGGGAACGTCTTCAAACCAGTCGACTGTAGATATAGAAATGTGAGTCCTGGGAGCACTTCCAGAAGCTTCGTCAAATCGTCACATGACATGCAGATCAAGTGAAGTCAGGCCTGTGATTGGTCGATCGATGTGAGATATATTTATTGGACCAATATTGTTATCGTTAAGGCAAAGAGTAGTGATGTTGATCTGTGGGTAGACGAGAGAGGATACATCCACAAGAAGATGGTTGTCTAGGCTCAATCGTCTTAAGTTGAATCCATCAAAAGCATCCTTGCGAATGACGTTTATAAAGTTCCACGATAGAAACAAATATTGCATACTCAGTCTCTGGTTGATAAGGTCCGGAATTTCGGTCAGCCCCGTGGCAACCTTTCTTAATGTAGAAACTTTGGTAAGCCGTTCCAAACCGATAGGAGGCAACTGGACCGACGTAACTGCTGTCCAAATTAAGTTCATGTATGTTGTTATGAAAGGGAATGTTGGGTGAGCGTATAAAGTCAATATCAGTAAGGCGGTTGTTGCCTAAATTAAGCGACCCCATTAGTGGTGAGTTGTCAGTTAACACGTCTGGTGCCACGGACGTCAATTCATTGTGGTTGAGATTCAATCTGGTGAGAACAGTTCTTCAGGGAGAAGTAAACATAGCAGTGACGAGAACGTCTTCTTCTTTGACTCGAATATGCAAGGCCGAAATTACCCACGTTCAAACCGCAACATAATGCTTAAATATAGTCTGTACCAAGACTATTTCTTGCTACTCACTTACTGATCAACAATGAACCAGCCAGTAAACATCCAGTGAACATCGCGACTGCTTGCTGGCGATGTTTGCCCCTGTGACGTGACACCACAAAATAGGCGGCGACTAAAAAATCAGCCCCCGACCAAGCGTTGGAAAGAATGGATGAAAACCATCCTAACTGTTGTTCTCGTCGTATTTAAAACCCGGAATTTTCAAGAAAAGTTCAGGTTAGAGGTCAAAGAGTATTCCACTTTTAAAATGCAAAATTATCTTTATATATCATTTCCGCTCGCAAGAATCTATGATCTTACAATTGCTCCCCCTACTCAAAGAAATAATTCTAAATTACAAGTACCTCACACGTACATACCCCGCCCTCTTCTCTACTATGGCAAGTAGTACTATGCATTATTCAAACCATTCATCGGAAAATCTTTTTAAAATATGATACTTTTTATATCAAGAGAATCTAGAAATAATTCTAAATTACAAGTACCTCACACGTACATACCCCGCCCTCTTCTCTACTATGGCAAGTAGTACTATGCATTATTCAACCATTCATCGGAAAATCGTGTGATACTTTTTCAAAGAAATAATTCTAAATTACAAGTACCTCACACGTACATACCCCGCACTCTTCTCTACTATGGCAATTGCTCAGCTGTGTGGGTTATGCTGACCAATATATCGCTAATGTATAGCCGTGTTGCCAACACTTAAACATCTCACCCGAGTATGGAATGTTTGTGGATAAATGCCAATAGACGCCGTTTTCTTGTATGTCATGACGTTACAGCACACCACGCGTTTTATTAGCGTATGCTGTATGATTAAACCCGATATTAGTCATAATATAAAAAGAATATTTGGGTAGTGCCACTGAAAAATTATTGCTATTTCCATCGTAGCCTGATCTCAAATCTCTTTTAATATTTACACCCTGAAATATGAACGACGACGCTCAAATATTGTTTATTTTCATTTTGAACAAACGAGTCGAAGCTTGAGTTTGAGGGCGGCAAATTTCTTTGAGACACAATCTGTCTATTCTGCGATGGGCGGCGGTGCCGTTGATATATGAGGCAGGAGCTATATTGGTATATAGGTTTGTGGGTAAGTAGGTACGTAAGTATTAGGTAGGTAGGAGGGTAGTTAGTTAGTTATGTAGGTAGGTAGGTAGGAAACATATTTGTAGATAGGTAGGTAGGTAGGTAGGTATGTAGGTATGTGTAGGTAGGTAGGTAGGTAGGTAGGTAGGTAGGTAGGTAGGTAGGTATCCCAGAAGCGTGTTTAAGAGTCGCTATTTTGGCGCAGCGATCAGGGGTGCCGAAGTTGTTGTGTCTAATATTTTTCTTCTTCACAAAACCGCTTTCGAAACTGTCTGAAGGTAACCCAGAAGCAACAACAATCAACACTGCATCAAGACTGTCACTGACGTGTAGAATACAAGATTGACATTAATCATCTTGATCCAGTTACTTTGGATACCAAGCCTCTGATGAACCATAGTATCTCATCCAATCACATTCTATCAATTGTGATAAACAACTACACTTTGATCACTATGCATTTCGTGTGCATATATGAACAATCGTTTAATCTATTAAGGAAGCCTCGGTTGGTGTATGCCATTATGATCTTACCATCAATGCATGTAATGTAACCGTCGTGTGTAATCCAAGAGCTTACAGCTATGTTATGAGGGCTAACTCTCACCTCCGCCTGTGAACAGCGTTCTGCTTGTCATAGCGTCACTTAAAATAACGATGAAATTTGTGATCAATTCGAGGATGCGATCGCCTC
>CM067358.1:60592583-60705083 GCA_034190875.2 Urechis unicinctus | reverse complement strand
AAACGAAATGAAGACTAATGAAGTCAACGTACATAGTATTACATATTTTCAATGCCTATGTTATTAACCTCCGTAGCGTCATCACGAACACCAGCAAATATTATGCCTAAGAAACTTTTGAAAGTCATGATAAATGACAGTCCGCAGAGAGAGCATAAGCTTATATATGTCATATGATGCGTTAAGTACCCGTCCTTGATCGTTAATGCAGTTTGAAATCGTTTAATGATTCGTCTTCTCTATGCATGAGTAATGTTATTTGATCTTATGGAGTTCATGCTCTAAAAGTAGCCCCAACACGGATAAAGTTCACACATGAATTTTTCAAACATGTGATGGCGTTCAATATCGTACATCCCGAGTTCTGATTGTTACTTGGGGGTCATCAAGTGCATTCAAGGTCCAGCGGGTATTGTGCATAATGATCACAACGGCTCCTGATAATTTGCTAAGAATAGCACACGATGTCACAAATACTAGTCTGATTAAGTTAATAAAAAGAGGCCAATTTTATTAAATTGATTGCGAGTATCACTTCCTGATATTTTGCCAACAGGTAATTAGTTTGTTCCTGTATATGTCAATGATTGTAAATCAATTGTAATCAGTAAATGGAATCAAATTATATCTATTGATATAAAACGCTACAACATAATATATGCGTGGTCGATGTTAGAAACAGTATTTTACCATTTTAGGTCGATCAAGGTGGTTGTTATTTGCAATATGCGCTTTGCCAAAACCATGCATGTGATTATCTATACATTCTGTACATTTGCGTACATCGTAGAATAAAAGCTGTATTGACATGAAGGAATGCGAATAATAATGATATGCCGTTGAACACCTACCTTGCTTTGTAAAACACTTCTGCGAATCGTACGGTCGATTTCATTTTGGTTTGCACATAGTCGTATATTATCACAATTGCAGAACATGTAAAACTAGGCGTGTGGCATCAACACCAGATCATTAGAACAAAACATTAAGTCATTTAGTTTAGCTAATTGACCGTTTTTATCGCAATCACCACTCAGTCACAGCCGTCTGATCTCTACACGTAATGACTGTTTAAAGAAGACGGACGCGCATGCCACGCAAAATGTGTGACGCTATTCCCCTTCCAGAATTAGCAACCTGTACGTCTTTTTGTTATTGACAGCGACACATTGGCACCATTGTACACCATTCAAAACAAAGTATTATCCACACAACGCATTCATTGTTGTCATCTGACATTAGAGTGCTCGTAGTGAGCGGTGGTTTAACTCAGAAGTTAATGGATGCAATGCATATATGCATGGAATCAAGGACTAGATAGCGTATAACTATACCTTTCAACGCACACTTACACAAATGTACTCATTCTATTTTTGCGGTGCAAAAATATGTTGATTTAGCTGTTACATGGAAAATAGCTTAAAATGTATTTCTCAGCAACAAATTACTGATCCTATTTATTTGCAAATATTATTTAGCTGTTATTTGATGATGATCGTTTGCTAATGGTTGTGATAAGTGCATATTGGGCTAATTGTTTGCTCGACGTCTGAAATCCGAGCGGATAAATCAATTGTATGGACAATAATCAACTGAAAACAGAATTCTGACATTGAATCAGTAGTTTCCATACTACATCAGCTTTTTGGTATCATTTCATTGACATATTGAGGAACATTATTCTGTCATTTCTCTCAGTGCACTCTGTCTTGTGCAACCATCTTTATCATTGTAAAACCAGATTCTTTTGTCTCTGTGCATCAAACAATCAATGATGAAATGGACACAGTTGTTAGCCTGAAGTGAGCAAATAAAAATAATTTATTCCAAAGCAGATCCTGGAGTGAGTTACATGTGTTGATTTATCCACATTGTCGATTAGTGAAACACATTAGCCCGATGCTATGAATTGGTCATGAGTGTAAATGAAGCAAAATATATGAAGTTATGTAAGGGGGAACCACCCGACACCATAAGTATATCACTAGACTGTGAAGCAATCGTTTGTCTGCTCGATGCCAAACAAAAAATATTTTACACTCAAACAAATTATGTACTGCTTATGAGACTCTTATCTTTTACATTGTAGCAATATTTTAGGGAACACGAACAAAACTAGACAAAAAGGTTTATCTTCAGCACAAGCAATGTGTCCATATAATAGCAAATTTTGAAGCACATTATGTTTATCAATGCAAGGGACTAAACTACATGCAACCGCCGTCTTAAAACCAAAGCAATCATTGTATCAGGCAGTCCATAAAAAAACTCGAACACTCTCTGACTTGTCTTCAGGACATGCTTTAATATGATAACGTGTGTGATGACTACAAATGTGTTTCCTCAGTCAGTCACTTTACAAAAGCTACCTGCTGCCATTTTATTTAGTGTAATGCGTAAGTGAATCATATTTACTTTGAAACATTGTGCGCAATAACGCCTAAATGTGTATTTAGTATGGTCCTTAAATTGCTGTGAATGTTTAATTTCCATGTGTTATGTGTGCAATGTATTGCTTTGTTCATTTAGCTATTATTCTGAATCAATTCCTATGCTATCGTATTCTACAATTTACCTCGTTTGTATATGTTGAGCAATAATAACACTAAAGAATTCGTACACTGGCATATGAAAAATAATTTGACTTTTCATGGTGCTCACTATCACAATGCCTTTACTGTCCTTTATTCGTGTATGAGCGACGTTTCGCTGTTTGGCGATGCAACACGGAATTCATTTCATTGTTACACATCCTATAATGTTAGTAATTTATAGGTATTTTGAAAGACATAAGATTATACAATTATTTTTTAGATCATCGAAAAACATCGTTAGTTGTCGTATCTAACTAGGCCAGCTAGCATGCCACCATTGCGTGACTACGTGATACTAGCGCCATGTTACCCTTAACACAGCGAAACATTCTCCCCACGACAGATGTCTGGCACTCAACTGGCATTGGAGAGTAGGTATTGCAGGGTAAGTAAATATGGATATCAATGACGACCACCAATCACAGACAAGCAAGCATCCAAGAGTTTATCTGTATATTGCCTCTTGTCCGACTTGGACGTAGCTCAGGGTTCGACGACACACTAACCCGTCCTTAAAGCCAAAATGTACTTATTTTATAGTGACAGTCTACCTGTTACATGGAATGTGGCTTATAAGAGAATGCGGTACGAACTTTGTTGTATATGTTGAAACTATACCACAGCCACTGAATATGATTTAGCAACAGCTTCAATGACGATGCGCAATTAGCTGCTAGTAAAACATACAAACCCTACACAATAGGATAGACGCGAGAGCTGCTGAAGCTGGTATCCTCTTGCGTGCCGAACACAAGTGCCTATTCCTTAATATGCACAGTGACCTTTCAAGTAATCATAAATTGCTCACTAAGGCTTTTATCTCATTGCGACTTCACTGACCCTTGTTATTTGACATATGTTCCATTTAATAACATATCTTACCCTGATGGTTGAAGACATTTCTGTTTCTGTAGGTATCATCTGTATTGTAAACGGTAGACATAGACAGATGGAGTGTCTCGATGGTGTTTAGGGTCACCAGCCCTGAAGTATGCACGCTAATAAAATGCCAGTAAAGACATACTTAGGCATACATATTTTCAGGTGCTACAGGTGCTTTCTAAAACGTGATTCTCTAGACTACAGTTAACGAGAAAAAGATGTTAGGCCTTGTTTGCTACCCCAATCCATCATTTGCTACTTTGAATAAAGACACCGATTCAAATATTTACAGTAAGCAAATGTGACTGAATCTACATTCACCAACCGAAAATGCGTTTATAAATCTTATCATACAATGTTCCTATTGTTGCTTAGTAACGTGCGAAGTTGGTTTACGTTACCTACCTGATGAGCATTCTCTGCCAATCATACGTGCTAAAATCTTCAACCATCATCATTGTTAGTATATTCCCTTTGATTAAGCCCAGGTCACTGTTGATAGTACCATATCCCACTATAGCTACACATTGAAATTCCCACGGACGGTGATAAGAATAGATACATTTGTTATCATGTATAAATAACGGTAACAACAACCCAACCATTGATATTTAACTTCTACTTACTTAGAAGTGATGAAGACTTTAAACTTCTTTATGGTCGTGAACTTGAATTGAAGGGATATTTACACGGTCACTACCATCTGACTAAACGCAATGGCTGCGTGACCGAGACCAACACTTGGGCAACACAAAAGGCACGACGCCGTCTGTCCTATTAGATCAATTCAGCTAGCAAACAAACGTTGGCATGACAACGAGACACTGGTACCATATTACGCGATATATAATCAAACATTATCCACCCGACGCATTCTTGTACTCGTCTGATATTAAAGAGCACACAGTAGAATAAGTGGCCACCGCACCAAGAGGAAATTTACTCACAAGAAGCATATATATTTACGGTAACTATATATCAGGTGGTTTGGTCGCAGTTGTGTTGTCTACGGTAGATGCTCTATTCTTCAGATTGAGTATTTTGGTGGTGCAAAGGTTAACCGATACCAGTGTGTAAATGGTTTGACAATGCTCTTGTGTCATTCTATTACACCGCACCTCAGCATATGTCAACTCGTATAAATGTGCTGCACGCATTACAATAGTCGAGTTATCGTTCATGTAGACTGACGATTATGTATATGTTGTGTGAAAAGTATGCACTGTGGCATTCATCCCGTTCATAATATGGCATTTGCCATTTACACGAGAAAGAAATTTCGTTGTTAACAGTACACAAATGAAAGATAACTTATTCAAGCTGTAACTGTGTTCGTTACCCTAATCAGCTCATACGACATTACAACAGGACTCTTGAAGGACACACCGCTTTTGGCCATGTTGGAAGCATTAAATGTTGTTTGAAGCTACCTCTAAGGATGGATGTATAATCAATTGTCAGCAAAAAACTCACAGAACACTCAAACATAATTTATTGAATATATGAGCAGCATGATTTGTGTGCTAACGCTCTTGCCTCATCAGCCTTTGGCAATTTCTAGATAATGTTATGCATAATAAATCCTGTTGTTGTGTATATGGATTGTTCTGGAGTTGGCTAGAAACCTTATGACCCACAATATCAGCGGTAATCTATTACCATGGATAAATCGAGGACTCAGCAATAAATATATGTAGATATATGTGGATATATATATAAAGATATATATATATTCATATAATATATATAACTATATATATTGTATATATATATATTTATCAATATATATATGATAATATATAAATATGAATTTAAATATCGGTTTGTGTATGTACATACATACATCGAAAGCTTTTTATAGCGCCTGTTTTCAACATATTTTTCTGTTCGATGGCGCTGAAGATGGCAGGTTGTTGTTATAGCACTTACTGAAGTGGGATGTTCGTAAGCGTTTTTCTATTTGGAGCATATATATACATATATATATATATATATATTTTTATATATATATATTTATATATATTATATATATATACATATATATATGTACATATATATATATATATATACATATACAGATATATATGTATATATATATGTATATATATAAATTTATATTTATGTAAATATATGTACATATATATATGTGCCTTATCACATATATATATCTATATAAAGATATATATATATACTTATATATTTAGTCATTCCTGTAAGCGTCAGACTGCTTACTCTAGAGACGATTCGCTATCCTAGGCTATGTGTCAACTATTTATGATGATGTAACGTTTATGTAGTAGAGTACGTTGCCACTTGACATTAAAGATTACGTTCATGTATTAAAGTATCACATCAGGTATTGAAAAAACGTTCTGTTGATCAAGCGTTGACATGGTTTGATAGAGCGACGGATTTATGGTGCAGGAACATTGCTTTAAATTGATTTCCAGCACAATCCATGAGTATATCGGAACACGTCGCATGCAGACACCAATGAGTATAGATTCTTGTTAGGTAGATGTTGTGTTAATGGGTTCATGTCCCTACGTAGACATATCGTGGTGCGAGGTTTGTCTTCTTTTAAGTGACAATACGCGTCTAGATGGATACCATAATGTGGCAGAAATTAAACGCCCTGTAAATATGGTACCTTCTCAATTGACATAACAGGTATGGTACATTTTAATCAACAGTGTCCGGACACTGCGGGGTCATTATTTCAATCCCTTTCGTTTGGCCAGCGCTCCCGCCACCCTCTTGCAGGAATCCAATACGATGCTGTAAGCTCTTTTATTTGATCAAAAGATGTGCCTACGAGTGTTGGTCAGCAGACTACTACATCGTTTGACATCGACAACTCGATAGAACATTTATAGCGCTTGAATCATAAATATGGTCAAAGACTGACCTATATCTTACAGACTGCTGGCTTTGTATTACGGAATAAGAACAAGACCCATACTGATGTAACTGCACACAAACCAATACGTTACATTACAATGTTTAACTAATAGTATGGAAAATGATAAAATGCAATTCCGTTTTTTTATACATTCTTTTCAATCGAGATTAATGAGTTTTTTTATCTCTACCTTTTACTGTGGGAAAGTGTACTCACGCTTATTAACACTCGGGCGTTCATTTACTGTGCTAATTTTAATTACGCGCATTAGCTCTATAGGGCAATGTTTTATAGTCGCGTGGTACGTTGTATTGGTGGTGTGGGAAATCTTCATAAGACCCTATGGATGAATGCTCAGTATGATTGCATGCATTCCTTAATTTCATCAGCTGGAGCTATCGATGTCGCATGGGCGGGGACCTATTACAGTGCTACGTGTTAGTTATCGTATGGTCACGTGGGTGACATGGGCAAATAACACGATGACACGGAGCGTCCAAGTGTCTTTCCCAGTATCATGGTAAGCAGATATCCGCCAGAGGTTTGCTGAGAGTTTGAAAATAGGGTGGGATTGCTTTTAATACTTTCAGCTCTTTGGCTCGAAAGACATACTTTTAATTTTTATCAAGAATCTTTTGAAGGTTGCAATAAACTAAATAGGCTCTCAAGCTATCAAATATACATGATACATCCTTAGGTGCCAGGTCAAATGTTCGGTACATTATAGATGCGTACTGTTTTACACTTTTACAAGCTAATGTAAGAGGATTACTTCAATCCCCATTTAATTTTTTTCTAATCAATAGCGCTGGAACTGTTAGGCAACGCAATAGCCTACATCATACATTGAAATAATTATTTATGCACATATGAGAATTAGGAATTCATCATGCATACCGAAACGATACATACAATTGCTGAAAGTGTCAAACGACCACCAACCTTTAACTCATTGTTGCATTAGCAGTTCCCCCGGTGTAGTAAATAAGCATTATGCGAAAAAATAGATAGTATATGTAATAAGTAATCCACAGCGAAATTATATGTGCAATCGTTTCTAGTGAAGAATTCATTTGACCCGTATAGATGCAATCATTCAGTGAAGTATCTGTCGTGAATTAATTGCAAAGATAATTAAACGATGAAGCAGACAATGACATACTCTGAACAACGATTAATGTAGGCATCCAAACAAACTCACGTTAATTTATCAGTTGGTTGTGCGTGATAGTAACAATATATTTGCAAAATCGATGAAGCCCGAAAAAAGGGTCGCGCAATGATAGGCTTGAGTTATTATTTATGAAATGACGCACTGTGGGCATTGTGTACGATTCAGGTACAAATTCATCGGTACATAATACTTAAATAACAATTCTTTAACGCTATCATACGGATTCAAAATGTTTGTGTAATTTTTTCCATGTGTTTATGAGGAAGATATTTTTTTCGACTGGGGCTGAACGCCAGTTATCTCTCGAAATATAAGGTATGTCTGATACGAAATACTATCAGTTTTTAGGCACTACGTACGTAAGAAAAGATTTACATCAGAACTATTGGTTTTGTAGCATATTTAATTTTTTTTTTAGAACTGGACTAGAATGTGTTACCAGACAGTGAATGAAGCAAAATTAAATCAATGACAATAAACAATTCTGATAAACCTTAGAATAAAAACATTTATTCAAAATAAAAAAAACAATCACAAGGCTATGATACAAATCGATTACACATTGAAAACACATGAATACACATCACCAGTACAAGATCCAAGGTGATACCTACAACCTGCTAAATCAAAGGCAATGCCACCTACCGCTGCACCACGGGAACCAGGTTTCGGTTCCAAGATATCATAACGCAAAAATGTACGATATCTATTTCTTATTTTTACTATTATTCAGGTAATCACTGATAGCTGCACAAATTCGCAAGTGAGAACTGATGCCAGTACAGTACATACAGGAAGAGTGTATTGTAGCACACAGCACGTGTGAATGAGTACCAAGTAGTTGATTTTTATAATGCCTAAAGGCACTTTATATTTATGATTATCGCCATATTGTGCAACGTAATGGTCAGATATATCAACGCTGCAGCCTTATCCCTACAGTAGATTTATACTGAAAAGAAAATCACCCCGGGGCGTTGAAAGCTTTGATTTTCCGCATACTGTATCATGCAGTTAACCGTCTGAGCACGGGTATTTATGCCTGCACTATGATGTATTAATATGTAAATGCACCATTTGATATCTATCACACGCACTACACCCATAGAGTTTATAGCTACGCTAAGAGGGTTCACTCAATCTTCAGCCCCAGAAAAAAAAATGTGAAAACGCCACCTTTACGCCTGCCGTGTGTTGCTTTGTCATACCGTCCCTTAAAACCGCGTGGAATTCTCAGATTAATTCGGAGCTATCGTCCCCAACAAATGTTAATGTCTACCCCAGGCCAGTTCCCTCGCTTTCGACGTCTGTTGACAATCTAAAATCACCACATACCCGCATCTTACGAAATGAATATCTTACGAATTGAATATTAATCACCATCCATCACGACATCTTAGCGACAAACCCATTGTCTTAGAGGTGGTCTCATGGCCTTACAAATTCATTTGTATATATTCTTTTCAACCGTTTAATGTGTATTTCTTTATAATTTGATTAATTAGTGATATACATGTATACAGATGGTTTCGATTTTTGTTTGGCAAATAAATGAATCTGAATCTGAATCATACAGCGCGGACATTAAAGATCGAGGATAGCAAACGGCGCTGACGCTGGGAGAGGCGATCTGTTTTCGAAATGTTTACCAGGGCAATTTATCATGCTGACATTTGTTTCATACTGTAGTTGTTATTTTCGGTATTTGTAAGCATGTGTGCAACATGTTCTGGCAGCGGAAAGGACCGGCGAAATGACATTTTTCCCACGCTCATTAATCGAAATGACGTCAGCCCAGTATTCACACTGTGCTTTTGTTTGTCTCACAGTAGCGCCACCTAACGATTGCAGTGTATTACAATTAGGAAAGCGATCATCACAGAGCCACTCGAAGTGAACCCTCTTAGCGTAGCTATAAACTCTTTGCTGCCCCACCATGAAGACATTTTATGATTCTGTAGTTTCATATATGGCCACTACTATAACGGTCGAAGGGCAACGTACATATGTATTCATATGACTAGGTATGATAACGTGGATGCAATACTCCTCGTGTGAGGATCATTGAAACTTTATCATATTTCAGATAACACATACAGATAATGCTACGGAATGTATTCACTGCTGACCAATCAATGACAACCGAATAGTTCATAACTACTGAATTGAGATTCAGAATACATGTCGAAGAATGATTACAATTGTGAGCTTAAATTATACATTTATAAATGGATGTCTTCATTTAAATCATAATGCATATATGCCTCTCCACGATAAACGTTAGTATCATCGTCAGATTCATAAGAATACTTAGAGGAACCGTCTTAAAATGAATGCCATTAACGTTTCTATTTACCGGTAGCCATGTCGTATATTAAGACTGAGTTAATAGGTAGTGTTGACCTGTGATGTTGGCACAGTAAGTCCAGGTTACTGCCATGCTCATCTGTAATTCTATGTTGCAACATCCAACGGCGATCTGCATCACGATCTTCCAAAGTCAATGCATATAAATCCTATCAAGTCATTAATATATCTTTGGCTTAAATATTGGACAAGCGGTTTATTGCAAGCTTGTGATATTATGCCACGAATTATCAAAACATGGTGTTCAAGTGATGGTATATCTAATGCCATATATCATGTCACCGGTACCCTGGATGTGTATAAAATTCTTGGCAGCTGGTACCCAATGCGCCATGTCTAGTCGACACATTTGCATGGCAGCATTTTAGCAGCTTAATAGCGAAAACATCATTCACACGAAGTGTATTCACGGTATTTAGTATTAACCCGAGAGATGTGTGCGCACTGTAGGGTCAAAATATGCCGAGACATCAAAGCACACGTATAATAATGATATACTTTTGTCACGCTGCCATGGTTTGTAAACCACTTTATGAAATGGCACAGTTAATTGGTCTTTGGCTTGCGCCTATTCTCGTTTTGCCTATCCTTTGTGATTATAGATATTGTAATATCAGTAGAATCCCACAAAGGCACTTCTGAAGAAGAATCATACATACAAGACCCAAAACAATGTAATTAGTTCATAAGCATCCTTTGGAGCTCCTTATTTACGGCAGAGCTCTCATGCCGCGATCGCTAGCATGAAAGTGTTTAATTATGGTGGGATAGTGTATATCTAAGCAAACTGTATGAAGAACATGAACATGTATGTCACAAGCTGAGTCATCATGGAGAAGAAAAAATACCCAGGTATAACCCTATTCAATTGCACGGCATTATGGTGCATGCATCCATACTGAATTGGGCACGTTTATAACTGAAATCTATTTCCCCACTTGACACTCACAGCCTAATCTTATCGTAAATACTTAATAGTCGTCGTCAGCAAAAACCGACTCTGGCAGATTGGTTGTTAAACTGTGTGTCCCGAACGATGTTGGCGATAAGGTGACGAGTTTGCGTTCTTTTTACTTGACAGGGGTTCTTTTTTTATGAAACAACTGCATATTAACAGTAATTAAACTCTCCAGAAGAGCATCATCATTATTTTGACGTAATATCAAAATCACACCACTGTATCGGTTGAATGGTGAGGTTGACTTTTAGTTTAAGTAAACCCTGCAGTCCTTCCATTAGCTGGCCATCAACCAGCTGTGTATATTGCAACTTACACAATTATGTTGGCAGAATGAAGATGAACAACGCGTATTGAACGAGATCAAGTTAATTGAAAACGAATCCGTCCGTCGACAAAATGTATCGCATGTTGCATCATCAACGAAATACCATTCCTTACTAATTGCAGAAGTCCTGACATTACCGTAGAAAAATGAAGCGTCAAATATTTCCATCCTTTCGTATACTTGAAACAAGTTTTTGCAGATGAATGACAAATGATTTTGGTGAATATATAATAAAGCTCCTGTGTGTTCTTTACTGAATTTGCTCTACCAAATATGCGATTGAATAACGCTAAGAGCAGAATGCACTGAACACTTCTTTAGTAAACGTATTTATCTACTGCAAATCGCTATTCCCTTAACGAATATCTCAAGGTTACTTTCAAGGATATCACCTTTGTTTGCTGTCAATGAAATATAATGAATGTGGTGGCAATGCATGTAAATTTATGATGGCGATTACAATGCGCAATGCCTGTCATATACGCCAATCGACCGTTTGTCAGCAATCACACAATCACTGCAACCCGACCACTGTATGCAATGACTGTACGCCATGACTGTTTATTTTTGTACTAGATTAAGGAAGCTGGTAAGTCACCTTTGCGTGACAACGACACACTGGCACCATTTAATCCTATAGATAACAAAACATTAACCACACGACGCATTTATTTTTGTCAGTTAACATGCGAGGCGAAACAAACAATCACAACCGAGACACATTCGACTAAGATAGCTAAACGTTGCATCCTGTCCTAGTTAGACGCTGTCAAGAGTCTAACAATACTTTATCACACTTGTTTAATTAAAAAGTGCATTGATCTTATCGCTGCGATCCAATAATATACAGATATAATGGGGCTAATGGGAACATAGTGATTGCTGCTATGCTGTCGACGTTACACACTTGTATTTCTTAGCAATAACGAAGTGCCGGGAGCCAATTGTGATCGAGAAATGTTACTTATCCTTTCTGTATGCAAATACAATTCACAAAGATGATAAATATCCATTTGTTACTGGCTGTGCTATTACCACGTGTTCCGCGTCTGTGGTCCGAGTGGATATATCTATTTATATACGCTATGGTCATTGACGTATGTGTTAATATCTCAAATGTCGACCACATAGCGGAACAACTCCCTGTCGGAAATGTCAGCTGCGACCTGACGTAACTATAGAGGATGTACTCTATTTTCGATTATACGTGCTTATATCGCCTAATCATAACATTCTGAGTATAGTCCCATTATTTAACCTTATCTTTTCTGCATAGCCTGATTTCTGGTTGGTTCCTATAATGATCTATTTATGCAGTACAAAAGTTAGTGACTACGTATCACTTATATATCCATAGTGCACTCAAACATTGGACCATGCATTAAAATCAACATAATCCGCGTTGTTTTAAAACTATATAAGAAACGATTAGTTAAGAGTTTGGTACATTGAATCAAACCATCAAACCTAAATGCTAATAAAAAGCACCCTGCTGATTGGTCTTCATAAATTAGTTGTTGGAGATTTAAGACAATACCATCACTAGCATTTCTATTCAAGTCAAATAGTATAGGTCAGCTATCAATGAATTAGCATGCATTGTACACACCGCCCTCACTGCGTTAGCCTGTTATTTACTATTTTACGTATCACTCCCTGTTCATGGTCGGTGGTGATTACTGTGTAAATGTTTAAGGTAGAATGGTGCGGATGCGACGACATAGAGAACCACTCACGCCTCACATCGATTATTTGTCACCACTGAATATGAGTGCTGTGTACATGTGGTTATTAGTGTTGTGCTATTGCCACCAAACTGAATACACTGTAAGTCGACTTACTGCATTTGATGAATGAGGGAAATGAAAAGCAGCCAACGTTTGTTTATAGCCTTGGGTGGCATTATTGATTTACGCAGTGAATAGTATATGTACACTGTGCAAGAGACACCTACACTTGCAATTAACATGATAAACTACAACGCTTTTCTTTCTCTTACATGTATATAATTATTCCTGTACATACATGGTGATCGTGCATTCAGTAAAACATGTTTAACTCACTCATTTTAACTTATTTCATCTTCAGTGTTCACTGTTAATCGAGGCACGCAGATTATTGGGAGAAGGGCAAATATTGAAAATATAAACTTTTTTATTAATTACATGATCTGCTCCTGGGCAATGTTATTTATAAAGATGGATTTACATCCTTTTCCCGCTATGGATCTTTGTCGGAAATGCAGATTGTTGATCAATGCTACAAATAAGATAGATTCACAATCTTCGTCCTCTATGCGTTCTAAAGTTATTCATATGAACTCATTGAATAGATAGTTGGTTGCGTACCATACTATGTTATATCAGGTGATTATCCACAAATGAGCAGATAATAACAAGGATCATTGCCAAGCTTGAGAGGACATGATATCAACTTCTGGGTTTCAGCAACTAGGATATGCAAGCTATTTCTCATACCTCAGAGCAACAAAGGACCAATGTATCTCTCATCGTAGGTTTAGGTAAGGCATAGCGTGGTCACCATAAATAGGTTACTCCTACTAGACTAATGCAGAGTGGTTTCTGAATGGTTAATGTTTTATTGTTCTGTAAACATGATTACTAATACATTCATAAGTTGTTTTCGCGCCATAAATTTCCAGCATGTTGTAATTGAACAAAGATATTATCAAAATAACAGAACAGATATAATTGCAAATATGCACTCATATACAAACATTTGATCGGTTCCAATTATATGCAAATAGAGGGCGCTGCAATCGGTCAACGCAATTCAATAGCGTATTAAAAAAGACCAATATATGATGTGGGGTACCAGAGTTTATCAGAGAAGCTAGCTTTTTAATATATACCATTATCATTCATTTTATCAATATGCGTACATAATAGATTGAGTTTCATCATAAAAATTTACGAACATGACTGGTCGAGAATATATATCTTGTCAGCACGATAATTGACAGGATGTGTATATCAGAATAGCTAGTCTCTGAATATATGATAGCTCGATCGATTCCCCATGCTTATGAATGGACCTTGTCGCTGAACCGGTGACAGTTCATTCATTAAAATTCACCATTATATATATATATATATATATATATATATATATATATATATATATATATATATATATATTTATATATATATATATATATATATATATATATATATATATATATATATATATATATATATTTATATATATGTACAATATATGTCTAAAATATGGACGCAGGACATTCAAGTCATAATACGGAACTGGGATAACTTCTATTCAATCATAACAGTTGGCAATATTTCTTCTACAATAAAGAGATCTCCGTTTTGTGAAACCAAAGATTTGTGCTGCATATTGATTAGGCTAGGCTTACTGGGAGAGGATACAACTGAGCGCAATATATGTCTTAAGTTGCCATATTCGCATACCACACGATAAGTAAACAATAGCTTTCAACAGAGCCCTCTTACTCATTGGAGTTATGAAGAGAAGACTTTATCCTTCGGATTGTCATAGATCAAGGGATAGACACTGACTCACTTCCACCCAATAACTAAACTCATTGACTGCCTAACTGGGAAGAACACTTGTGAAACACAAAAGGATCAACGATATTTGCTCTATCAGATTTAATTAGTTAGCTTGCAACCATTGCATGACAACGAGACATAGGTACCATTATACGCTATATATAATATTTACACAACGCAGTGCCTTTTCTCAACCAATATTAGATAGCGTATCGTCGGTAAGCCAATACACTTTTAAACCCATGGTGGCCATAATGACATTCAAGAAGCAAATAACTACGGCGAAACAACAGTATGATTCTTACGATAGTTGTTAAATTTATCAGGAGCAGGGATTTACTATGGACAGAGTTTTGCTATGTTCAGTTATCATCAAAGTGGGCAAACCACGCTATGTTGCATTTTGTCCATGGTACATGCACCAGAGGAGCATTGCAAATATCTCATAGAGCAAGAACCCAGCCTTTGACATACACCTCATTACATAATTCATGGAATCAATGCCATTGGTGGCGAGCTACGCTGCCAGACGTCCAAGCAGTCGTGAAATTACAGTGTATTATTTGCTGGAGATCATGGTGTGAGCAGTGACATATAGATCGCTTTGACATAGAAGATGAAAATGCTCTACAGCAACGTCTATGTGTTCGAAATATCTATGAGGGCGTTGCTGAGTGTAAAAAGTCAAATATAATCAATAAATATAAATATTTTGTTTTGCATAAGATTAATTTTTCAACATAATCATAATTATTTTTTTACTGTACAGACAAAATGTTTCCTGTGGTAATTATTCTAAAACGTGCTCAGCTTCTACCAGCCGGACGTATTAGCTTATTTCAATGAGTGATTAACATTTGGCACTAAATTTGCATCCATATGTTCAACTTTCCGATGCTAATTAAAAGGTGCATGCGCGTTTTCATTGATGAATTAGCATCAAGTTACAGGTTTTTGATTAAAAGACACACATCCACAACCACGATGTAATTGCTTTAATACAATTTCACGCATAGAGTGTCTGCTGATATTTGAATTGCTTATTGATAATTTGCCTTGTGACTTCTTCCGCCGTGCTGAACAAAAGTACTCTGCAAAAGTACCCCGCAATAGTCCGCGAGTATCTGCTTTATGTTCTATAAATATTCATTACTGGTCGATGTCTCTTCATATAAATGGTTTGCATAGGCAGAGGGTCATGCTTTTGTGTGTGCCTCGTTTGTACCATGTGAAAATGTAATAAACCATGCACCCAGAAGTACACAGATGATTGCTAAGAACTGTGCTGATCAACTTTGCATGGAAAAACAAGATTGGCACGCTATTTATTATACCTTGGAGCACCAAAGGGTCTTATCTATTTGCCGACGAGCAGTTCTATATTAGTCGACGAGCAGTTCTATATTGATGATTGAAAATATATTATTCATAAGGATTACAAAGTAACATTGCTATCGTTAACTGGTGATGAAATCTGTTGTAGCACTGAGGGCTTATGTAAATTCATATTTTGGTCAATTTGCCGGTCACTGTGATTATCAGTAATTGGCGTTAAAACATAATTCCTACCAGGAAGTCAAACCAATTTCCAGTAACAATTGTGTGTGTCACAAAGACTGTATGATTGCTTATCACAAATGAATTTGGGGTTATTGCTCCCATGGCCAATTCCGGTCGATTAGAAATACAATCAAAAGACTTACTGGCTTAGCCAAGGGTGCAAGTTTTATGCATTGTGATTAAACTGGCGACAGATAGAAGACTTTTAAGGCGAATTATTCTCATTCATGATGAACGTCGTTCAGCTAAAGGGCATATACTTAGATTCAACATGGAAATGTAAGTCTGCATAGAATGGAAGCAGTTTCCGCCATACAACATCCATTCGTGGTTAACTGACCCAAATGTTTCAGTTATATGGATGGTGATTGTTTGTATTGACGGTGCTCAATCAATGACAATGTTCTTAACGCAAACACATACTGCCTATTGATATAAAAACAACTCGTTACGCGGGCTCTAATTGCACTGGAAGTGCATATTTGTGAGTATATATGTTGCAATATTGCTCCCATTGCGGATATGATGCTCGAAGTTTGCGTTTTGCCCCTGTAGTGAATTTAACCACAGGTGTATTTCGACATTAAAGGGTAACTATTTGATCATCGGTATCCTTTCTGACTTCTACTTGCGGATTTCTACTTGCGTTAACTACACTCACATGTAACAATATTGTTAAGGTCGGGACAAGGATAGCTATATCTAATAACCTTTAGCATAACGAACGTTAGTAACATGTGTTGATTCTGATGTGATGATTCTGTGACAATGCACAACGTTTGAAATCTGCTTATCGGTGGCATATTGTTATAAAAGGGTATTTTGGTAGCACAGCGGAATCCTAGTAATAACATAGTGATGCTGTATGTCATCACCTGGTAATATAATGCTATCTAACATCATATAGGCGTTTATTCTGTATGTTTTATGCGAACCACAATTAGATACAATCATTCAAATACTGCTTATCATGAGTAAGAAGTACATTAACTTAACCATGAATTGGTTCTGCATTATCACAGAAACTATACCGTTCACTGAAAGTGCGGTGTCAATGCAATCAACCGTCCAACCTCAACATCGCTGCGGTGTAGTTTTCTTGAATCGGGTAACTTATCATAATCCGCAAATCATGCATTGTGATTCTTTTTGATAACGCGTGCTCAGCAAAGATCAATTCCTTTAACACATTATCATTTAAGATACTTCCTGTCAGCATCATAACTTGTTATGTCACGACACAACGACCGGATATGTATGTCGGGATTGACTGTCGTCTTTTAGATGACATCTACATTGATTTACTGAATGATAAGCAGGTCTTGTCAGTGTACCGGTGACAGCTCATTCAGACAAACAACAACTGCAGAATACATAGCAGAAGCGAAGTTACATCAATATAGGCGTAGGCGGGTAAAATGTATTTACTAGAGAAGCCTCCATGTCAATTTTACTTTTTGGTTTTTTTCATCACTAATGTAAGCGTTAGTTTGACTTGTTACTCAACCTGTTAAACAATGTGCTTCCCTATTGCGTCCACCACGTAACAATTATTTAACAACCTTATGTGAAAAGAATATCAATCGTGTTTGTAACCAGTTGACAATGTAGATAAGTCCTAAGCATAAATAGAACACACAATCTGTTGTTTAAGCATGGGCATAAGACAAAGAACAGGTTTGTTCTGGTGCTGGATTTATCTCTATTCTGCATGCGATAGTACAGAATCTAGTTGTGTATTGGAATACATGTGTGATAGTTTCATTCACGCAGACACCAATAAGTGCAGATTGGTGTTAAGTAGATGTTGTGTCAATGGGTTCATATCTTAAAGTGCGGTTGGTCGTTCCTAACGCGATAAAGTAAAGCTGGATGGATATCACCCGCAAACTGAATATAAACACCGTGCGTATCAGATTCATGCACATTTATATAAAGAATGGACGGGGACTGCTGGGTTGTGAATTCAATCCCTTTTGCCAAGCCAGTCGTTAAACAGGTCATTAAAAGACATTCGCATAGTAATTTATATTCGTCAACGCCATATTCGGACTGTCTGTTCGATATGCACACAACTTCAGGCATCCACAACATGCGATATGTATGTGATAATTTATATTTATGTGATATTTGAACCATAAGACAGATGACAATTTTCAAATCTACGAAATCCTTATAATAAACCTTCGAATTTTCCCGCGTAAAAGTATGAGACCAGCAGGTGTGAATAATATAGATCATAGAGTGTGTGCCTGTGTAACACATTAGTCACCCAATAGGTCGGGACGAGATATATCATGGTGACAATAGTCAGTTACAGTAAAGATGATTGATAACATTATAACATTTATAATTCACTGCCCACACGCAGCATTACAGCCATGTTGACGATAGACTTGCCATATTATCAACATGCATGAACTTTTATTGGAACCAAGACCCCTATATAACCTTCGGGTTACTTGGCATATCGATTATCAAAATGATAACATTAAACATGTGATTTCTCGAAAATCAGACTTGTTTACATCTGATGTTACAATGTGCCAACGTGTTTCTCGTCTGATGAAGAAAACAGCCAGCATGTAACGAGGAATACACGTTAGTTTCAACGAAATACATTTTGCTTCTCAGAAGTTGGTTACGACGTAACGACCCCATGGCCATCCGGAACAGCAAGTTACGATGAAGTACAGGTTATCCAACAATCTCAGAACGGATGGCGAACATCGGCCCTAAGTGTGGTGCAACTGGTTACAGAACGATGACGCAGCATGGCAGCTCACGCCATATTTGTGATATTTCGCCTTTAAAGTTTGTTGCCTTGAAGTGGAGGTGATGAGAGATTACATAATATCTCTACACGCCTGGTTGTTATATGTCCCCGTGCACACATCACTTTTCTCACACGAAACTCACACTATTTACTCCATTGTAATCGAATATTGCATGTCGACGGCTTCATCGCAGAAGCTATTCAATAGAACATTATTTTCATTAAATATTATTTATAACCGGCGGAATGTAACTGGCTTGTATGTATAGACTAGTGAAATACTGCATATAAAGTTGATGTATTTAACAGGTGCATGCTCAACGCAGTCAGTAGGTTATACAAGCGTATAGTATAATTTATTACTTCCAACAATAGTGTATTCACAGTGGTTTAGGTGACGTACATGGACAATGGGACAGTAGATGCATTTCCTTCCCATTCCAGCGTGTTATCAATATCTTCGATAGAATAATTTGGGCAAACTGTAAGAACGATATGTGCTAGTCATTGCCAAACGTCAATTGCTGTTATGTAGGCACATGACTGAATATTGCTCTGTGTTGAGCCTGAGATATATGAACGTTTATATTTAACTTCCTTTCGACGGGCAAACGTGTGTTCGCATAAATGTAATAGATACGAAGCAGCCAGGACCTGGCTGTTTTATTCATACATTAACATGCATAAAGAGGATAACATCATATGTATGGACGTCGGTTGTTGAATAGATCATTTTCTTTATTAGCTTTTACAAAGTACATTCACATGGTGTTTGTGGTACGTCAAATATGTGAAGAAACCTATACCTTGAAAGATACTGTATTCGTAAGAACATGCGCGCTCTCTCTCTCTCACAAACCGAGAAAAGACCCTGAAAAATCCGTTGATGGTTTTTAATGTATCATACATTAACGTAGACCAAAATCGTACCATGCAAAGCCCAATGTCGTAGTAACTTAAACCAGCAAGCTGGTTATATTCAACGGCTGTCGAATAATCATGTCTCATACTGGCCAACCACAGTTTTCAAGAATTTGCCAATTGTAACGGTGTACGAATCATCACATTAAGGATGTTTTTGTAGTTGATATTCATCTGATACTGTTGATGCGTTTTTTGGTTGCTCACCAGAGTCTGGGGAGAAAAAAGATTCAATTCCGATTCCTCATGTCCTGTATATTTATCCTGTTTCGTTTAATAGCTTAGTTGAATTATTAACAAATGTTGGGGGTCATCATTGAAAGGAACTAGATGCGTAATTTAATTGTTTACGAACCCAATAAGGAACAAGCGGCCAGGAATGCATTTAACATCATTGTTAATGTGTCAACATTCTACACACGTAAAGTATCTGGTTCATAGGCCTAGAGCGAAAACATCCACTTTAGTCATTTTAGGTGTTCCAAATTCAATATCAGGTTTGTAACACCACATATACGCATGTCCCTGAGAACACGTTTCAGTGAGTCTAAGGCCGTTGCTGAACAATCATTCGCTTTAAAATATTCATCATTCAAACCCCTGTACCTATCGCCTTATGAGGTCAGTAATTATTCCTCAATGGGTCAGTAACTACTCCGTAGCAGTCAGTATCTGACGAATGCTTTCAAATTCACAGAGAAAGCGTTGTCACCAAATCTCTATCAAGCTTGGATATTGTGAGTCATTCGTTTTGAAGGAAGCTATGGTGCTTGAGTAGACCATCGCCATTACAAATATTGTCACAAACGGGCCTGCTTTTTACAAATTCCACCGCCCTCAAGTAATTACAGAATTGCGCTCATCGCGACACGGTTGCACGTACACTCGTTAATAACAATATTTACCAATTATAAAAAATGATCAACTGTAATTACATAGTTTGTATGATGTTTTGCCAATCGAGGATAATTAGATTCTTTTCCAAATTTGTCTAGTGAGACAAGTGTACACACGCTGATTAACTCTATGATGCCTAGTTACGGTGTTTTTTTTAATTACGCACATTAATGTTTTATAGTCACTTGTTATGGTTGTATTGATGCTGTGGGAAATCTTATCTGTGACCGTACGGATGTATGTTGTGTAAGATCGGCTGTTATATGACAGAACAAGAAAAGAATACAAGTTACTGTTTAGATTGTAAAGAATGAAAGTAACTCTAAATTGCTGTTCAACATCAACTGGTGATATCGTCCATTAACTGGTCAGCGTATTTACATGCATCTTTCAAACACTTTGCTCACAAAGTTCACAGATGCAGCGGTAACTGTTATGGAGCATACAGAGCCATGGGACGGGTTAGTGATTTAATTCATTTATATATCGACTGCACATTTCTATGCAATGAATACAATAAATGCTGCCATTTGTGCGTCGATTGGAAGTTAAATGTTCTTTTTGATCAGCCAGGACACATGTTTTGTTCAATGCCTTACAGGCTCGACAAGCGACGCTGTTCATCTATGTGCAAATTCTCGAGCAGCGAATAAAGTATTGCCATGATTAGTATGAATTTTTGCATCAGTTCGTCATACAATAATTGCGATTTCTATAGTTCGATGTTGCAGTGAATATCCCGTAACACTTTTCAGTGCGATGGAGATAATTCCGCTTTCCATGTTTATGACGATAATGTGAGTGATCTTATTCATGGTGTCAGGACTGCGCTTTAGCAAAAGCATCCAGTGTCTATAGACTTTGTAAACAACATTGTACGGCAAATGTAATGCATAATGTCAACAAATGTTCTCGTATGATTGTGCGCCATGATAATGGTTCGAATAACCATATAATTGGGTCCGACAATGTTGTGAGCAAATAATATACATCAACACTGGTGATATGCACGCCCAAACTATTGCACACGCATGCGTCATGGATTTCCGTGTACGAATGTGTGTGGTTGAGCTAGTGCATTGTTCAAAACGACAGTTTTTCTGAATGTTGAAACATACCACTAAAATTCTAATACACCAACGTAGTTTAGATGTAAAATCGATTTGTCCATAAATAATTAAATATATCAACACTTGCAAATATTCAGGTGTTGATTATTAACTGCTATTCCCCAAACAGTTTATATCCACCAGCCTTGCGGTATTGAGGCTTCACATTGTAAAAACTTAAATGTCTGGTTCGTTCCATTCAATCAAACTTATTGCATCAAATTCATTGTCGGCAGCTTTTTAATGGCAGTGAAATCGGTATTTTTTATCCCTCACATGACTGGCTTCAGTAGAACTAATATGACTATTTCATTAACAGTGTTTGTTCTTAACATTCTAGATAAGTTTAATTGGTTTAAATATGCTTACCAGTAATCATGTTAAATATATTCATCTATATATGTGGGGGGGGTGTGTGTTATAATATTCTGCTTTTACAATGCTGTCATTAAGATGTGGATAGCAATTCCTTGCATCACTTAGTCACAATATTCACAACACCCGGTATCATTGCAACTGCACCTATGGTTTGCCGTGTTGTTTGTTGACCACTGTGTATAATGGTATAATCTGCATAGGGGGCTTCATTTGTGTTCAACAGACGATTAGCAGGTATGGGTCAGGTTATGCCCCACTTTGTGATAAGAAGGCTAAAGAACCAACTCGAGTCCAGCAAGCTCATTCATGATTGGATGACTCAGCAGCTGTCAGGACGTGGTTTTCATTACTCAACATTTAAATTCAATGCACCACATATGCTTTATATAAATAAATATATATATATATATATATATATATATATAAAATATATATATATATATATATATATATATATATATTTTATATATATATATATATATATATGTGGTGTGTGTATATATCTATATAGATATATATATATATATGCGCGTGTGTATATATATTTTATATATACATATGTATAAATATATATATATACATATGTATAAATAAATATATATATATATATATATATATATATATATATATATTCATATCTATATATATATATAGATATATATAGTCTATATATATATATAAACATATATATATATGTCTATATATATGAACATATATATATATATATATATATATAAATATACATAATATATATATATACATTTATATATATATATATATCTATATATCTATATATATTTATATCTATATATATATATATATATATATGTATATATGTATATAAATACATATATATATATATATATATATATATATATGTCCATATATATATGAACATATATATATATATTTATAAATTTATATATATATAAATATATATATATATATATATATATATAGTATAATATATGGTTTGCCGCGTTGTTTGTTGACCACTGAGTATAATCTACATTTATGTTCAACAGACGATTAGCAGGTATGGGTCAGGTTATGCCCCACTTTGTGATAAGAAGGCAAAAGAACCAACTCGAGTCCAGCAAGCTCATTCATGATTGGATGATTCAGCGGTTGTAAGGACGTGCTTTTCATTATCCAATAGTTAAATTCATTACATATATATATATACATATATATATATATATATATATATATATATATATATATATATATATATATATATATATATATATATATATACCTTAAAAATTTACTTAGCATATATATATATATATATATATATATATATATATATATATATATATATATATATATATATATATATATATATATATATACCTTTAAAATTTACTTAGCAGCATGGAAACGCTAATCAAAAGCTACTAATTTATCAAACACGTTGGATCGATTATATGAATTATGCAAAACTGATTGATCAGTCTAGGTCACGTGATTCATCTTCGCAGACGTAACGCCAACAACACGTCCATCTACGCAGTTTTTATCTTGGAGGAAAAGTGATCGTCATCCATTGGCAATTGCGCATTTTATAATGTTAATTCACATTAATTACCAATCATTTGCAGGCATGTAATTACCTTATCTGCTGCTTGGTAAGAGTGACCCTGAGTGGCATTTATATCGTCACAGAAAACGTAATTGGGTGAAGCGCCCCATCCATTTTTACAAAGCGTGGTGAATTTTCATGCTTGTCTTAGCAAAACAACAAGTCACAAGCAGAGGTTTATTTTATTGCAGTATTGTTTCAATGGGCAGATATTACCGAACGCAAAACTATGCAACTCGACATATATTACGCAAAGGAGGCCTCAAATTGTATATACCCTAGCAAAACCAAAGGCTTTAGTCTCAAACCAAATATCGTTGTGAGTGATTTAACATCAAGACAAGTATTGTAGTTCCGATTATTTCAATGATAATATGTCAATGTTGTAGCCGAAGCTGTCGTAAAATAACGTTCTAAGTATTATCAATGTCTTCTCCTTAGAAAAGGAACAAGTAATATGCAAATATTTTACTATCTGCTTTTGGTACAAGTGAGAATAATTGTGATGATGAAATACCAAGTGCTGCCGTGGACATAGCATTATTCCGTTGTTTACAGCTTGTTGTAAGCCTATTGCCCTTAGGTTAAAAGAATTAAAGACAGTGCGACTTCTCTGTGATATGTTTTATGTCAGAGACGCGACTAACTTGATTGATAGTGTGACCAGTGCACCATAACGTAATAGTTTGAGTATTGTTCTGCGGAACGCTGTACTAAAACCAACATAGATGATAAAATTCATCCCTTCATTACTGTGCAGTAATCCCCCTGTTGCAAAATGGGATGCAAATGAATTAGGATATGTGTAAAATGGTGTTGTACACAAAACGGAAGTCAACATTGTCATGAAGCATATTCGAGTAGCTCGAAGCTGGTCAACGCCCGCAGTGTGGATTTCAGCCGAATACTGTTGCCCATTCGTCGCAATTGAAAATCCTCGCTTTTGATTAATTTCCTGACATATCCGTCGAATTTGTCGTCTCGCTTCACCGAAGACACGAGCATAGACAGTTATAAAGCATATCAACGTCAAATAGTATGGAACAGAAATCAGGAAAATCACATATATCATCGATGCCGATGTGAGAGATAAACAACAGTTGACGTCACTGAGAAACACAAATGCGAGGGATGCAACTGCCAATGATGCACACCATTTGGAGGGTATGATGACTTTAACATTTTTCTCAGTCATGAACTTGATATACCTGAAAGGGTGCAGAATGCCAATGTACCTATCCAGTGCTATACTTAGCTGATTAAATACAGAGTTTGCAGTGACAAAAATATCCATCCCTAGCACTGCCATACAACTGTAGAAGTCGACGTTCCCTTTGTACAAATTAAGAGTCACTTGCATCAACACAGCGAGGGTCGTAGTCATGTCAGCAAGTGCTAAACTGCCGATGAAGATGTTGACATTGGTCCTGAGAGACAAGTTCCTGAGAGGTGCCAACAAGGTTAGCGAGTTACTCAAAAGAATCAACATAACGTTATCAACGTAAATATTTCCAATTTCTCTGCAGACGCTGCTTGCAATAGATGCGTTCATATTTGTTCTGGTTTACTTTAGTTTTTTCAGATGTTAATGTAACATCCGATTAACAATGTGCTGTTGTTGTTGTCAATTAACGGACATGACTTAGTTAGATTTTATGGAAAATTTTTAGATATACAGATTCAAATTGGATTTGAGTTCAACAGGATGCGACATAAATGATTAGATCTGCTTAGGGGCAATTCATAATGCAATTATGCATCTGGTCACAGCAGATGGTGGGTGATGTGGCATCAGTTTCTCAAAAATATCTGCATTGGTCGATGATGAGCCTTTCAAGCTGAATCATGTCGGCATAGGTTGAGCAGCATCCACCGATTAGATCCGTTGTGCTCCTATTGTAATTCTTCTATGGTAAGTAACAGTAGGCGTTTGGCACAAGAGGGTGATCATAAGGACTTATTGGTTAGATGATAGATCAAGTAGACATTCACATTGTGAATAATATTCGTCCATTTCAAGTTTGGAACATTCGGTATGTTTACTAATGCTCTCTTCAAATGTGTGAGCAATATAAGACAATAGTTATTGTTCGCACATATTATCAATGGGTTGCATATGAAACAAACCGATATCCAGCAAACATACTCTGCCCATTGACTGTTGAGTAAGTTCACTCATCGGCAACAAATCATGCAACATAATCACCTGTCGTATTCATCACAAATATCAACTCACGATGCGAGAGTCTATTTGTGATTCTCAGTACTGAGATGGGAGTGCTAGGATTAGAAATATCAATGCACTCATTTCACAAGCTCGATGGCGGAAACATTATTCAGATGGGGCATTTTCTAGGAAATTAGGTGTTGACAAGAGAGACGACAGAATTGCGTGTATTGGCGTCATGGAATGTCGGAAAAAGCATAAATAGACGCGGATGATTTTGATAAACTGCAGGAAGCCTCACTAGTTGTGACAACCACTTCGTTGAGTTTTACTGTCAAATATATTTATCTAGCGGCCCGTATCTATCTTTCCAACCCATGCGAATAGATGATGAGTAACAATATAATGCGACAATGATGCTTTCGAGATTATTTACTAAAGAAAAAAACAATGGTATTATTGCATTCTAATTGAAGACATCCAACTGGATTTCTTACCTACAACATAACTCACAGGTCGCATTTTGTAATCATCATGCATTTTATAAATATACATTCCTTTAGTCTATAGTGAACTTATTCGTGTACTACAGAGTTGGTCAACAACAGCTTTCAGCAGAATTATCTTACAAATAGAAGTGATGAAGACTAAACTTCTGTATGGTCATGAACTTGAATTTACGGGATATTTACACGGTCACTACCACCTGATCACTATACGCAATGGTTGCGTGACCGAGACCAACACTTGGGCACAATAATGGCACGACGCCATTTGTCCTATTAGATTAATTCAGCTAGCATACAAACGTTTGCATGACAACGAGACACTTTTACCATATTACGCTATATATAATCAAACATTATCCATCCGACGCATTCTTGTACTCGTCTGATATTAAAGAGCACACAGCAGGGAAATGAATTTGTGGCCACCACACCAAGAGGAAATTCACTTGCAAGAAGCATATATATATTTACAGTAACTGTATAACAGGTTGTTTGGTACAATTGATAGGTGAATTCTGGTGATGGCTATCATAATCCAAAATCTTATAAAATAGCTATTCGCGATAGAATTCTTGTGATAGCGATCAAATTCATGGAGAACGTGATCAAAATCATCAGGAGCAAATCGAAACCACGTACAGTTTTTCTACAAGTGAATGTTAACTATGTTGAGAACCATCATGCGGTGTCGGCAAAGAGAGCAGACCAATGCTGTATCAAAAGGGCAACGAAAATGTCTCTTGGGTTAAGAACCCGCGCACAAAGCAATACGTTATTTGTGTAATGCCCAGCTACACGGCGAGACGACGGAGCCATGGCGGGATAACACGGTGAGCAAATCCATGCAGATCGTGACTTGGATAATTAGCTCTTTGTTCTAGAATAAGAAAATGTTAGACGTCTATTTCGTAGAAACACATTTAAGAACGTTGCTTTATGACCATAGTCCGTTATGATCGATAGCTAGGAATATGTTGTTATTTTGAATGCATCTGTGTAATTTAATAAAAATGATTGCAATCATTTGATACCGGCTGGGGTAGAACTGCATCCTATTGTAAATTATAAGACATGTACCGGACGGATAGATTGATAGAAACAATATTAAACTTTCGCCATTACGATTTTTTGCCCTTTTCTAACAGGCATGAGTCGCAATTGTGTTGTCTGCGGTAGATGCTCTATTCTGCAGTTTTTCGGTGGTGCAAAGGTTAACCAATTACAGAGTTAAATGGTTTGACAATGCCATATGCTCTTGTGTCATTCTATTTCACCGCACCTCAGCATATGTCAACTCGTATAAAGTTGTTCCAGGCATTATAATAGTCGAATTATCGTTCATGAAGACTGAAGATTATGCATATGTTGCATTGTGGCATTCATCCCGTTCATAATGTGGCATTTGCTATTTACACGAGAAAGAAATTTCAAGCTGTAACTGCATTATTTGCACCAATCAGCTCATACGACATTACAACAGGAATCTTCAAGAACATAAATCTTTTTTCCCTGTTGAAGCAAACAATGTTGTCTGAAGCTACCTTTAAGGATGGATGTATATTCAATTGTCAGAATAAAAATCCCAGAACACTCAAACATAATTTATTGAATATATGAGCAGCGTGATTGGTGTGCTAATCAGCCTTTGGCAATTTCTAGATAATGTTAGACACCAAGGATCCTGTTGTGATGTATATGGATTACCATGGTTAAATCGATGACTCCGAAATAAATGACAGAGCTAGATGTCAAATAGCAATGCATTAGATTGATCAAGGTGTCCCTCAAGGGTTGGTTCTGGGACCCGTTCTTTTGTTAATCTACGTTAATGATATAGACAGTGTTGTTGACACAATGTTACAAAATACAGATACAACGATACTTTACTCCAGAGTGAGGACACAAAAGCAAGCATATAACGTTCAGCAAAGGTAACATGACGCGTTTGACTAAGTGAATGATTGGCAAATGCTTTTTAGTATAACTAAATGTAGAGATGCCGCTTTGGTGTTTAACAAATTTGATGATAAAAAAATTATCCACGTATGCGGGTAGTTGAGGTAATGAATCGTAAGTGATCAGTATAACAAACATTGTCATTTAAATAATATCCTTCAATTATCATGAAGTCACTGTTCACTTAATAATATAGCTGTCTGAATTACTTATGCCACGTATATCAGAATAAATAGGCTATCACGCTTTTAAATATATATATGATACACCTGATAAGTGCCAGGACAAATATTTTACCTTTATATACGCTTTGTCAAGTATTCGGTACATTATAGATGCGTAATGTTTTACACCTTTACAAGCTAATGTAAAAGGATTATATAAATTCTCAGTTAATTTTTTTCTAATCAATAGCGCTGGAACTGTTAGGCAACATAATTGCATACATCATACATTGAAAGAATTATTTATGCATGTATGAGAAAAGTAACATTAGGAATTCATCATGCATACCGAACAATACATACAATTGCTGAAAGTGTCAAACGAACACCAATCTCCAACTGATGGTTGCATTAGCCGTTTCCCCGGAGTAGCGAATAAGCATTATACGAAAAAATGGATTGTATATGTAATAAGTAATCCACAGCGAAATTATATGTGCAATCGCTTCAAGTGAAGAACACATTTGACACGTATAGGTGCAATCATTCAGTGAAGTATCGGTCGTGATTTGATATCAAAGACAATAAAACAATGAAGCAGGCGATGACATATACACACCTTGTAAGCGGTAACTGATATAATTGTCAATACTCTGAACAGCAATTCATGTAGGCATCCAAACAACTCACGTTAATTTATCAGTTGGTTTTGCGTGATAGCAACAATATATTTGCAAAATCGATGAAGCCCGAATAAAAGGGTCGCGCAATGATAGGCTTGAGCTATTTTTTATAAAGTGACGCACTGTGGGCATTGTGTACGATTCTGGTACAAACTCATCGGTATATGATACTTAAATAACGATTCATTTAACGTTATCATACGGATTCAAAATGTTTGTTTAATGGTTTTCATGTGTTTATGACGAAGAAATTATTTCGACTAGGGTTGAACGCCAGTTATCTATCGAAATATAAGGTATGTCTGATGCGAAATACTCAAGGCACTACGTACGTAAGATAAGATTTACCCAAGAACTATTGCTTTTGTAGCATATTTTAAATTTTTCCATTTTGAACTGGACTGGAATGTGTTACTAGACATGCTGAATGAAGCAAAATAAATCAATGACAATAAACAATTTTGATTAACTTTATAATAATACGAAATGAACCTTAATCTTATTGAAACGAGCAGTTTGTAAAAACAAATATTCAACATAAAAACACTCACAAGGTTATAATATAAATCGATAACACATTAAAAAACACATGAATACACAAGACAGTATGATTCAATGTAAAGTTAACACGCCAATCCGGCTCTTAATATGTGACGGTTAACTCTAATATATGTTGCGCATCGAAAGTTCATAGTATATGCACCTAAGCGATAGTCCCATCAAAAGGTCAATGTGAATGATGATTCTCCAACACAAGCACGGCTGACATCAGAAATAAAATAATTCATACAAAAAAGACGCAGTGAAACTGCACAATTCGATCCACTTCTCAACGCAGCTAGTATTACCAGCTTTTATACCCTAGCCTAAACTCGTCCATATATTCACTAGGCCGTGCAATCAATCGTAGGAGTCCGAAAGCCATCGCATATTAACATCATGATAACATTCGAATCATACACATAACATCATTGCAATTTGAGAAGAGAATCTCTTCCAAATGCATGGACATATGACGTTCACGTGACTGGGAAGGCCGAACATAAATTGAGTAGAAAGCAATGTAGAACTGCAACGATTATATTATGACTCTATTACCATCTAACTAGCTTCTTCTGATAACCCCACGCAGTTGTGTATGTGCTGCTAATCAACAGAAAATAACGCATTGTTTTAGTCGGTTTAACCTCAAGCGTATATAAACAGTTACACTTAGCACCATAACTACTGGTTAACACGCGTTCAGTTTGCATGGAACCACCTTGCTCGTCTCATTTGTTACCTTGGATAGCTGCGATTTATCATCATACAGTTACAAGGCAATTACTTATGGGTTTCGGCTCCCACACGTGTGTTGATAGCGTGTATCGTCAAGTTAACTCTACTGTTAATAGTTTCAAGCATGTGCAATCTTCTTGTGGCCCTGATTGAGTGACAGCACACGCTCAGACAGCTCTGATATTTACGGATATTGTGACAGTTACTGTCCACTTATGTGGACGAAAGTTAGTACTTTGGATTGGTGATCATACCGCGCGTGCGATGAAGAGGATATAACTGTGATTCGATGTAAGAATTTGTCTGTGTAGCGGTTTTTTATCGGGAAAAGTCGTACAAAAAGCTGAGCTAAGTGTCAATCGTGATCGACTCAATGGTAGGACTCAAACTTAAAGACTGTTAACCTGCTCGTTTCTGCTACAGAAAAAGACTGTAATCAACCGCATAGAACCAGCCATGCCGGACGGGAGCGAGTTCTTCTCAAAGGTTGTTATAGATCCAGTTTTGACCTACGTGGCCCATTCGGTGAACAACTCACCTGGGGAAAGCATTGTAAATGCATGCCGTGAGTTTTACTCCTTGGACGAGGTTGTAAAAGCAAAGGAACTGTTGTGGAGAGTGGGCGACGAACAGGTTCTGCCCGCTCTTATTAGACGCAGAGACACTGGTAACTCGCTTGAAATCGTCAAGGTTATTCAAGATATAGTGTCGGGAATCATGAAGCTCGATTCCGCGAAAAAACTTCCCTTGTTTGCGGTCGACTCAATAACACTGGGTCGCATTCCAAAGGCATCACCCGCTGAGGTGCATCCAATAAGTGTATGCGAAAGGTTGAATAAATTGGAATTGAGACTGAACGCTATGAATGACTTAGAACAAAGGTTGGATCAGATAGAGAATAACCCTGTTAGTTCTCCACAAAGCTATGCGGCGGCAGCAGCGGTATCTCCAAATGCCACAGCTGTTCCGGCACAACAACCTGTGAAATCACAATGCGAGGTACATCAGCCCAAGACTGGACAGAAGAAAAGCAATGACAACACATCAGCAACAAAGAAACAAAGTAGTCATGATGATGAAGGTTACCAGTATCCATCCTCAGAGACGAAGAAAACGAGGAGGCGTCTAGCAAGTCGACTGACAATCACAGGCACAACACGAGGCAAGTCAGAACTTTTTAAAGGTGCTCCAGAACCTAGTCGCGACATATTTATATACCGAGTCGCCAAGGGAACTGATATAAATCACATCAAGGATTTCATCGAGGAGAATCAAGTCACTGTCAGATCAATCGACAAGATCTCCAGTACTGAGTCTAAATTCGACAGTTTCAAGGCTGAAATTAAAGCATCTCAGCTAGATACTGTACTATCAGCAGATTACTGGCCCGAAGGTGTTTGTGTCCGGAGATTTTTCAAGTCTAAGCAAGTAAGCAACGAAGACAAAAGTTCGCGTTGATGTTCTTGACCACATTTTGTTATTTTTTTTATTCATACATAAATGGCTACCACTAACAAATTAACGCTGGCGTCTTTCAATTGTAAAGGACATGCTAGCGATCGTATAGCTTATATCAATTCATTGCTGCGAAATTGTAATATATTGTTACTCCAAGAACACTGGTGTTTTTACAAGAAAACCTTTGCTTATTAGAAAATCAATTGGATGAAGTAACTGTGATTGGCGTATCAGGGGTCAATGAGGGACAATTACTAATCGGGCGACCATATGGTGGTTGTGCCATTGCTTTTAAAAAGTCGCTTGGTTGTGCAATAGAGCCACTGACGTCTGATTGTAATAGACTTAGTGCTTGCGTGATAACAGTACCTAACCACGCTAAAATGCTTCTTATCACTGTATACATGCCGTGCGACTCAAACTGTACAATTAATGTAGAATTGTATCGAGATGTGTTGAACGAGATAAGGTCGTTAATTGCGCTTAATAATGATGTTGAATATGTTGTCATTGGTGGTGATTTTAATACTGACCTAAGCAGAGATAACTCAAGACACACTACGCTGCTTAAGACATTTTGTGAGGTCGAAAGTATGAAATGTGGATTATTGAGCTCATGTTTAACTGTGAATTATACTCGTTTGTTACGTCTTGTATTGACCACTTTATTGTTTCGGATAATATGTTCCACTGCATTACCGATTATCATTGCTTACATGAAGGTCATAACCTGTCAGACCACAGTCCAGTAATTTTAGAGCTTGACATTCCTGTTGAATTTGTGCCCATGCAGGGCAAAGTATTGCATACTTTGCCTTCTTGGAAATGTGCTAATGCATCTAACATTGAGGCATTCAAAGGTAAACTCAATGATTTACTTGCTGATATAGAGTTGCCATACGAAGCACTGCAATGTAATGACGCGCACTGTACTGACCATACCGACGCAATTATTTATTATCACGAAGCAATCATTAATGCATGTATATTAGCTGCACAAAAGGCTATTCCTTCTGTAAGACGAAAGTCAAAGACAGGCTGGAAAACCCTAGTCAATCCTTATAAGGAGCAGTCAATATTTTGGCATCATTTATGGGTCGATAGCAGAAGGCCAATTGTGGGCTGGGTGAAGGAGATAATGATTAAGACCAAACGCGAATATAAAAGAAAAGAATTTCGAGATGGGTTGTCAGGAATCAGGACAAGTTGTCGGTAGAACGCATGGCGGAAGCTTTAACAACCGATAGAAGCCGTGATTTCTGGTCTGAGGTTAAGAAAAGAAGTGGTAAGTCACGTGTTGTGCCAGCAGTTGTAGATAATGTGAGAGGTGAGACTGGTATTCGTGAATTATTCTCTACCAAATACAAAGAATTGTTTAATAGTGTGTCATATAATGTTGATGAATATGAGCGATTAAGAGTGGTTCTGAATGACCAAGTTGAGCAAAGATGTAATTCAGGCAAATGCGAATCTGATCATTATATTTCAGTCAGTGATGTCACGGCAGCCGTGGAGAAAATTAAGGCCCATAAGGCTGACATTAATGAAAATGTAAATTCGGACCATATTATAAATGGCACTCGTGAATTGTTCACACATTTATCTTTGTTGTTCAATTCAATGATTGTTCATTCATTCACTCCAGTTGAAATGACAAGGTCGGTGATTGTTCCGTTATTGAAAAACAAAAAGAAATCGGCAAGCGACAGCAATAACTATCGATCGATAGCGCTGAGTAGTGTTGTAGGCAAGGTTTTAGATAACGTTATTTTGTCAAAGTATTCAAATGTTTTAAGCACCAGTCACCTCCAGTTTGGTTTTAAGCCAGACCATTCCACTTCTCAGTGTACCTATGTAGTTCAAGAAGTTATAGATTTTTATGTCAATCAAAAATCGCCATGTTATGTTGTGATGCTAGACGCATCGAAGGCATTTGATAGGGTTAATTATATTAAATTGTTTCAATTATTGATACGTAGAGGTTTGTGTCTTACTATTGTAAAGTTGCTCCTTTATATGTATTTCAACCAATCGTTGTTAGTTAAATGGGGCTCTAATGTGTCTGAGGCATTCCAATGCAGTAATGGCATAAAGCAGGGCGGTGTGTTATCGCCGATTCTTTTCTGTATTTATATCGATGAGCTGCTTAATCGTCTTGAACGTAGTAATGTTGGTTGTCATGTCGGTCATCAGTTTATGGGTGCATTTGGATATGCTGACGACTTAACACTCCTTGCTCCCTCAGTCACTGCTGCCGAGCTTATGATTTCAATATGCGAAGAATACGCACAAGAATACGATGTGATGTTCAATAGTGAAAAAAGTATGCTGCTGTGCTACAATATTCCACAATGTTATACCAATCTCGAATTACGGTACAAAAGTACTCTAAGGTTGTTCATCTAGGCAGTTATATTGGTTATGAAAACAACGATGCGAATATCGATAAAGCTGTAGGAGAATTGTTTTATCGTACTAACATTTTGATGTCCAGATTCGGCTTTTGCCGCACCGACGTTCGCACTAGGCTTTTTGATACCTTTTGTACAAGCTTCTATGGTAGTCCTTTATGGAAATTGGATTTAAAGTCACTTGAAAAAATAAGTGTTGCTTGGCGAAAGTGTGTAAGGAGAGTTCTTAAGCTTAATAGAAGAACGAGGTCTCGTTTTGTACCGCTGCTTGTAGGCAGACCAGATATACGCACTCAGTTATTGTTACGTTTTGTTAATTTTTGGGTTAAATGCACCGTTAGTAACAACCCAAAAGTTCGACTTGCAACTATGCTCACTAATGTAAGCTCATCTGTCGTATCGAATAATGTAAGATCATGTCTGTCATTACTAAATTTAGACTACCAACAACTAAGATTAATTAATGAAGGTAACCTTAATAATGCTTGTACAAGTTCATAATTGGAGATTGTAAATAATCATTATTATTACATTCTTCCTTATCATGATCATCACAATCATAATTATGATTATGGCGGTCATGTTGGAATGCTCATATCAACGTGTTATGCCGATTTGATATATTGCTAATTGTTGCTTGTAGATATTGCGCCATGCTGGCCCACATAGGATTAAAGCATTGTCAGTTGCGCTATGCGATGTTAGTTCAATTTGTATATGCAATAAACTAGTGAGAGCATTCGTCGGTGGTGTACAGGGTGGGTTCCCTAGGAGGTGGCGGACAAAAATTGTAAACAATCATAAAAAAGCTTCAAAGGTTTATAATAATTAATTTAACATCTTTCCAAATCCTCGATGGCGTTGTTATGGTGCACGGCGGGGCAAAGAATCATCATCAGGTGACAGTCGTCTGTGTAAAAGTCTTCAAACGGGTCATGATCGAATAATGTTCTGGTACCAGGGTGTCGCGCGTGCAAGAATTAGCTCATGTTCGTGTCCAGTCAATTAATTATAGGCGCAATAATGCATGTTTTCGAATATGTCTACCGCGCTGATAGATGGCAGTATTTCGTATCATGTGTTCTAAATCGTCTAGGATGAGATACTCAATATAAAGATTCGAGTAGTATAGATGTTAGCGGTACTGGCACACCTATCTCATATGATTATGACACACCTATCTCATATGGTGCAACCCAGAAAACACACATATACAGGGTGACTCACATGAGCCAGCGAACCGCTCGCACCTCCCCCCACCATATGAGCCCAGCCCTTCCAGCCCCTATGGTATAGGCCCACTAAAGAGGGCGACAGCATTGTCAACCATCTACAACAGGACCCTGAGGAATAAGCTCTTCTAAACGACTCACGCGCTCAAAAAGGTCCTCATACTTCGATTCCAATTCCCCTTCTCCTCTACACCAGGACCCTGAGGAATAAGCTCTTCTAAACGACTCACGCGCTCCAAAAGGTCCTCATACTTTGATTCCAAATCCCTCACCTCATTCTCAAGGTCCACCTTCTCCTCCCATATATGTTCCACATCTGCTTGCAGCTCGGCCACCCCAATATGTTCATCGGTGCTCATTCTATACCTCAGCTATCATATGTTCAACATATCGACGCGTGCCCATAGGCCAGAGTGTCTACACCACCTGGAGCTATCCACCGCTTTGAGTCAAAGGGGGAGTGAGACACCTTGTTAACATGGAGCCCATATATTTTATGGCAGTCACTCCTGAGCATGTTCATTCCGTGGCAAAACTGCTTTTGGGCGAACAGTGACTCCACGTACTGAGCGTGTCGTAGATGCTTCTTCACCACCACCTTCTTCACACCCTTAGCTCTTTTTATCTCGCCCTCATCAGACATCAGGATAGAATACATCTTAGGGCGCAAACCAACGTACTCCTTGATGGGCACGCCAGCGCACTCATCCTTCATCTTACCCAGAACCTTTTTGTTTTTGTCACTGTGCAGGGCATGAGAAGGGTCAAAGTTACTAGTGTCAAAGAGATGCCCATCCTCCCTCATATCAGCATAGACGTCAGTGGTACGGATCGCAAGCAGCAGCGAGTCTGTGTCTGTGTAAAGCAGGTTAATATTACTGTCATATCTAGTCTTCATGGTATTGTAGTAAAAGTCATACATCAAGTGCTTGGAGAGGTCCAGAATGCACATGCCAACGTAGACGGGACGGTTCAGCACTAAGCGAGTCTTGTGCATATGCAGGGCAGCTAGATCATCGTCAAACACTTTTTGTCGAGCATAGGCAGGGCTGGCCACAAGCCTACGTATTTTTTCTTTTCCCGATGAGCGCACAATCTTGACGTCGACTCGCCTCCGGAGATTCTCCATCGTTTTACCAAAGACGGAGTTATTCATAAGTTTATAGAGATCCTTCTCAAAGTCGCTGTTGGCGGCCTTGCGCAGATCTGTATTCATCCTTATGTAAGGCTCCATCCATGGACTCTGGTCAAAGACAAGCGCACGATGAATCTTGGTGAGTCTCAACCCCAAAGACAGATATATAGGTTGAGGTTCCTGTAGTGTACCACATACTTCTCCTTGTTCCGCAGGTTGGGCACCAGATTTTTAACTCCATTTCCGGTGCTCCCCAATGCACCTAGGAGATCTTTCTGGTAGTCTGACAACCATTCATTTTGCACAAGAAGCCGCTCCGGCGCTAGGGGGTAATCGTTGTGTTCGTCATGAAGCGCAGCAGGATACTCCAAGTCAATCTCAAGTATATACCCCGTTTCAGCATCATCGGGATGGTCCTGGATCTCTAGGTTCTCAGGCCGTTCCACCCACTCAATACCCGAAGTAGGTAGGGCTTGGCTCATCGCCCACCCATACAGGTTGTTGGCATCGAGGTACTGGATATAGCTTGCTGGCTTATCCGGCTCTAAGCCCTCCACGTATGGGTTGTTCGCTTTAGCGTGGCGATGTGATACCATGCTTATCCCACCGTGCAGCCCCTTCTCAATAAACAGGTGCTTGTCATAATCTGTGAGAAGCTCGAGTTCCACCCCTGTGCTCTTAAGAAGCGCATCCCACGACAAACCGGGGCTGGTATAGTAGTGGGCCGGATCCAAACCATATTGCTTAAGACAGGTTTTGCGGAATGTTTCAAACACATCGGCCAGGAGCAGTACATCCGTGCGTAAGTAAAGGTCATGGTAGTCCCCCATGTTTTTACAACCAAACGCGTTCCAGACTTTCTGGGCGTGTTCATAGTCTGCAGCAGATATACCCTGTTCAGAGAGCTTGCTGTAGAAATCATGGATCGGCGGCAGTGGAGCATCAAACTTATCCCAGCCATCCATGAACTCATAGGGATACACTCCCTTACGCAGCAGCAAGCGCCACTTCATCTGGTCTGGCTCGTATTCCGCCGTCACAGCAAAGGCATCTGGGTTGTTAGCAGACACAAGCTTGTCGAGCGAGGCTAGGAGGAATTGTGCACTGTCAATGAAGCGCAACTGTCCGACCGACAGGGAGATATACTTCTCCATGTTATTTGGGATGCAGTTGATATTGCCCTCCACTTTGCTTATACCCTGCATCAAGAGATGGGAGTCGTAGCCCCGCAGGTCATGGAACACCACAGGGATGGGTGTTGTCTTGGGACTCAGCCGAAGTTTCAGGTTACACACGTTATGGGCTGGCCCTCTGTACAAGCCTGTTATATGGCAGTGATCGCGAACAGAGTCACAGCCCAGTTTTTTCTTGCACACATGACAGTGAGTTGCAGCCTTATGTGCCCTTCTATCCCCCCGAGTCATCCGCATAGGGACAGGCTTGGACAGAACTGCTTTGATCTTTTGCTCCTCCTGCTGCAGAGCCTGTAAGAACTTCTCCACAACATCGCTTCCTCTATAAACCACAGGGGGTTCTGTCTGCCCATCACATCGGACAACCACATAGCCGTAACCACATGGCTCATGCTCTTGCGTTCTCTGCGTGTTGCTCTTACCAGGATTAGGCGCAGGTCCCGGAAGCTTCACTGTGAGCGCCTCAAAGTCGGCATAGATAAGATCTGGAAGGATAATATGTTCTTCCCTTCCTCAGGCATGTCAACTCGCACAGCAGTCTGCCCGATACCCATGCACTCAGGTTTGTGCGCCAGGAGCAGTTTCTCAGTGGTGTATCCATGCAAGCATCGCTCGCAGAAGAACTTGCAGTGCTCGTACTTACTCTGGTCATACAGCAGGCGGTTCAGGTCTTCGATCTGCGTGTAATGAAACCTACCGTCCTCCTCAATCAGCATGAGGTTTATATATGGACCAGGCTGTCTGCTGATACGGTGAACGATGGCCTTTCCATCCCAGCCAAAGACATTCAAGCCGCCTACTTTAGCATGTTTGTCTATCTTCTCAATCTGCGAGATAGGTGTTGGATAGTCCACACCTTTTCCTTCTAAGAGTCTTAAGAGCGGCTTAATGTTATATTTTGATGGTCGCTTCGGGTTCTTGGCAACCGGGTGCAGAGCCGCTTCAATGGAATATAGAACGCAGTGTGGGTCGTTTGTGTTTTTTACGTTTCTAATTGCCTTCTTTACCGCCAGCTTTCTCGGCAGTTTCAGGTAGGAGCCACCTTTCAATGGCTGGTAGTTTGCAATATCAATCCACAGAGTTGTGACCGCCTGAAACTCCCAGCCAGAACCTTGGTTATTCCACTTCTCCAACCGCTCTTGGATATTAGCATTGCACTGGTCCAGCTCATCGTTAATATCTTCTAGGGAGAGAACCACCTGCTGCTTATTACGCAATACAGGCTCAAAATACTCAGTGCTGTCATCATCTGAGTACTTGGAGAGTCTTACCTTAAGGGCAAACTGACACTTGATTCCACCTAGCTCTTCCAGCTCACCAGTCAAAACTTTATGCATCTTCCAACGCATGCCCTTAAAGAACATCATAAGGTCCGAGCTAAGGGGGTGAGACTCAGGAACGTTCATCACCCATCCACGCAAATAGTTTTTAACAGCCCACTTAGTCTTCTTGAAGGCAGACGACGCGCTGTGGGGACTGGGGACTGGGTTGTGGGGATGCGTGGGGCAGGGACAGGTCTGCGTGGGGCAGGGACTGGTCTGCGTGGGGCAGGAGTGGAGACAGGGGTGGCACGCACCCCAGCCTTTAATCTAGCGAAAATCTCCTTGTACGGTCATATTCATTACGCACTTGGAGTGCTTTGAGTGCAGCCTTAGAGCGTGGATAAGGAGGCTGAAAACCATGAATTGAAACATAATCGTTTTGGGCTTCACGTGCTCGCTGATTATGAGTCATGTTTACTATACAGTTCCATTAGTCTAAAAGGGAATTCGTTGATACACAAAAGGCAACAACAATACAGCGAGCGGACTTTGACCTATGCAGTAAACACCCGTCGCACCTAGCCGCCAAACCATGTTGTTGACAGCGCCACAAGATTTCTATTTTTATACAGTGGGGAATCCACGTTCAGTGGCGCCGACTGGCGTGTCCCCAGCTATAGGCCGTTGTGAAACAATTTTTTGGGCAAGACGAAGACGACTGTGGTTGACTTTATCGAACCCACAATCCATGCACAATCCTACCTTATTATTTTTTATAGCCTTCTGACAACCCGTACAAAGACGATTAATGACACCATGTTTTATCTTATATCTGTGTAATCCACAAAACTCTTGCTCTTGCGTACAGGGCCTGTTACAGGGGACTTTCTTTCCGAGCAATATCCATGGGCACTTATTGTCAAATACTACCATTGTTATATATATAGATATCTATTAGTCTAATTGATAATACCGTCTGGCGGCAACTGGGTATCGGACGGCACCACCAGCAACTCCTCCTTTACAAAGCCACGGAGAGGTCCATCCAGCAAATAGTATAGTACAGGCTCACCAGATTTAGTGACAGAGCTTCCAATCCGGTAAACATTGAGTGACCACACAGGGTCAGTGGCCCGCCGCCGGTGGTCTTGCTCTGCCTCACCAGGCTGGTAGAGGTAGCGAACGCCAACATCAGAGGGAAGCTTTTGCTCTTTGACCCCCAGCGGGCGCCCTGGTAAGACTGCAGAGGGCTCTTGTGCAACTCGTTTTGCCTTTATAGCATCTTTAGGTTTTTTTCCAGTCAAGCGGGTCACCTCATTATTTATCGCAGAGACTACAGCCTGCAGTCGAGAAACCCACTCAGTCGATCGTTTTCCAGTATCCCTTAACTCTACGGCATACTGGTGACCAAAGAGTCGTTCAGCAAGGGTTCGGTTAAAGCGTTCCACTATACCCTGGTCTCGATGGATATTCACACGGCCACGTCTGACTGATACTCCATGCTTTACTAACAGCTGATTCGCTGCACCCATAAACTGAAGAAGTTTAGGCCAATGCAGCGGTCCTCGTTTGTTTATCCTCTCAAGTGCACCTGCGACCTCCTTAGCCTCTTTTGTAGTCAATGGCTCAGCCGCTTTGTAGCGCGAGGCCACATCAACCAATGTTAGGGCATACTTGTAAGTCCGGCGCTTCACAACGTCATGAGGAAGAAATAAGAGATCGGCTTGGTGAACCTCATTGGGGACAGGGACATCAAACTTTGGCCTGGGAATGTGTTTTGGCACTGGCAGGTATATTTGTCATATAGCTTGCTTTGTTAGCCACCCCCTGGCAACTTCCTCAGAAACCCTCGCTTCTGTCACAAGCTTCTTGATAGCAGTAATGCCTTTCCAGTATCCCTTAGGACTATAGTAGATCTCTTGCATGCGACGATCCATATACAGTAAACGCTCGAGTCTCCAAATGACCTACTTAGCAAGCCTGTATGCAACCAGCCCAGTCGCAGCCATACCCAGTATAATGAACGCCACCTCACACCCCCTCTGTTCATCTGAGGGCTCGTAGAAGTCTGAAAGCTGCGGCTCAGAGCCCAACGGGTCGACGGTTTTATTCGTAATTAGGGCGTACTCACGCATAGCCTCGTCCGCATCCTTAATTGTATGCTCGGCATGGTCCTGGCGGCGCAGTTGTTTATTGATGAAGTCTAGACGCTCAGTTCTCTTCTTGGCCCATGCTGCCTGAGCAGATTGAAGCTGCTCGATTGCCATATCATGGCGTTTACGTTCCGCGTCCACTTGGCTGCCTCGTAATTTAGAGAATAAAAAGTTGCTCCCAGAGAATGCAAGGGCGTTAACAAGAGCACCCCCAACAAGTAGCGCGAGTGTGGCCATTACTTCAGTATATCAACTGGTAAGATTCCTTGTTTAATTAGCATATCCTTTGTGGCCTTAGCTAGTGATACATCGACAACAGCCATAGCCAGGTCCCGTGGGGTGAAATCAAGACGTGGCACCCCACCACCCAGAGCCATCTTAGCAAGCTTGGCATAGCCTATTGAAATACCGGACAACTACACCGTGGTACAGAGCGTTTACGAGCATTTTTCCATCAGTAATTGGTGTCGTCATCTTATTCCATATAAAACGTATCCTTTAAATGAGCGTCTGGAGGCTTTTGTACCACAACCTGTTTAGGGTGTGAGGCTACCATCTGGTGCCTGTAGCAATACAATGCCAACACGCCAACACCGCCGACAACTAAAGGCACAGCCCATGTTGGCCACGTCCACCTTTCCATAGGTTTGCTCGTTGATATTGGCTCGACAGCTTCGTCTCTACCATCTGTAAGCGCTGCCTTAGCCACTCGGAGCTCTCTCAGAAGCATATTTTGATTGGCTTTTCGAGCTGCAGCACCCTTTCGTCCTGCCGCAACCCTTTTAGCGTTTTTTCTCACTGACGTTATCTCCACCGGTGTTGTCTCCCCTTGATTCGTGTTCGTTTCTTCCATGCTTACTTACTAAATTTATTTGTCCAATTGATAGCTCTTAGTAAGCACCTGTTATAGCGGAGTTAAGCACATGCTATAGCGGAGTTAAGCACATGCTATATCAGAGTTAAACACATACTATAGCAAGGAAGTGGTGTCTTCCTCTCCATCGGCCCCTGTTGTTTCGGTGCTTGTTTTTCCAAATTGACAGTGCTTAACTGTTGTTAAAGCCGCAGTTAAGGGAGCTAAAAACATACCATAGCGATGATATAGCTCACAAGTGGCAGTGCTTAGCGCGTGTCCAACAAACGGATCCGTCTCGAGGTCTGTAATTAGCCTTGGCTGGTGTTCTGGTGGGATTGGTAGAAACATACAAGCAATACCCTGAGTACAGCTGTAGCAGTGTCTGACCTAGAGTACGTGTCATGCTGGCACCTAGCCGAGCCTCGTATCTCACATACAGCTTTATGATCTCTTCATCAGACATTGATTCAACCTGGTCAATTGTAAGGCCCTTCAAACCAAGGTACTGACGGGCCTGACCTCCGGCTATGACGGCAGCAAGCCTATCTCTCTTAGAAGACATATTTACACCAGAGGTGCAACTAGGTTCCGCTCCCCCAGACTTTGTCTCCACTAAGCCAGTCGAGTCCTGTTCAAGGAGTTTATCAATAATGGTATCACGATCCATGAATATACGTATACGCCTTCGAGCTTCAAAATACTGCACCGCTACCCAGATGAAGAAACCTAAATTGATTACTGAGGCAGCGGCTGCTATCAAGGCCAATATCACTTCAATCGACGGCATATGCAGTAGGCTGATCAGTCTTCAGCAGCAGTTTTGCGTGCTTGGTCTTTGCTAGTAGTTGGCGTACTGTGGCACGTTCCTCCTTTGTTGGAATTACATCATTTTCACGCAAGGCGTCTTCAAACGAGTCACGGTCCTTGGTGTGAAAGAGCACCATCCAGCGAGTCTGCTCACGTAAGTCCTTCAGCACAGAGTTGTACTTTTGGGTGAGGACCCATACACTTTGCTGCGCATGGCGGCCGCTAAAGGCCAGTTCGGATAACATGTCTTTCTTCTTGGTTAGGGCCTTTTTTGCCGAACAGTCATCAATAATGTACAGGGTTGGCTCGCACTTAAAACAATGGTAGAAATCCCTCAGGTGGTCATGGAGCCGCTCCCCTGGATCAACCACGTACACCTCTGAATCATCCCACACCCATGACCGCATCTGATAGGCCTCGTTGAAACGTATGGTAGGGCAGAGGATTACAATATGCTCGAAGGCACCAAAGAAGGGCCCTTCAAGTAGGTCGAGGATGAATGCGGTTTTCCTACATCCTGTCTGCCCACAAACAATTGCCGAACAGGGACCATCTGGAAATGTAAACTTAGTAAACTGCGCTGACGAACCTGCCATCTTTAATGTTAAGCTGTGCATCCATTACAATATACATGTAAACGTTCAATGTGCCCGCCGCCTCTGCCTTTTTTGTGATCTGTATGGTGATGCCCTCAGACGCATTCTCCACAGCCCTGCCACTACCGTGCAGCTGGTCCTCATCACTCGTCCTTAAGTCGAGCCACAGAGCATACTTGGTGGTTAGGTACTCTCCTAGGGAAACGTCTGACAATGACAGGTCTTTTAATGCTATTGCTACACTGGGGTCTCGTTTACTCGTTGCTGCACAGGCCTTCTTCACCTCGTCCCACTGCTGGTAGCCACGCATGCCCTGGGCAAAGAGCTGATTGGGGATGCCCTCAATGGTCACCTCGACCTTCGTTATCTTTGGGTTGTAGAACGACTCTGTTTTCCTGGCGAATGAGGCGTTGGTCGGGTCTTCAAAGAGCAGTAGGATGCCCTTCATGCTGCGAGCCGGCACGTTCAGGTTGATGTTCCACAGTGTATCTCTTTTATTGTATACAAGCTTCCTGTGACGAAGCACACGGTCATACAGAATCGAGAGCCCACTTGTGTACTGTGTGCGTATCATGCAGGCCAACTCTGTTTGGGTAACCATGTCATACTCCAGCGAGATGCCATCAATTTTGTAGCTTGCAGCAGTGTCGCCTGTTGCGTGAATCACGCGGTTGTAGTCGTTGAATGTGAGCTCGTATTCCAGTCTGTCACTAAGCGCACTCTGGTAGAATGGCATGTGGCTCTTGAGGAGTTCAAAATCAAGCGGAACGTAGAACCTGTTACCATACACATCGGCTACGGCCTTGTCCTCTTCCTTGGTATCAACCTTGTCTCCTGCCCCCACTCTTAGTTGCGTTTCTGTCATCTGATGTGTCAATGCCCTGATACTGGAGGCCCTGTCTCTCCTGCGCAGTCCGCCACAAGTCGTGGTAACAGTGGTACACATCGCTGTCATCAATAGACATGACCTCATTGCCAGAAATCTTGATTGTCATTTTCTTAACCACGGCGCGACCCAAGTTTTGCACAACGCTGCGGTTAACATCAGTCGAGGTCAGCGTGATTGTAAAGGCCAGCCGTGCTGTCCCTAAAACAATGACGTCGTCTGCGCCTAGATTGGGGAAGCGAACCAGCAGTTGTTGGTTCTGGTCAATAGTGCTTGGATTGTTTGTAACGCATACAGATTGTCGCACGCCCTTTACCCCAAGGGGTTCGCGTATCCGGCGGTGTGGGTTTAGTTTGCGTCCGTAAGTACTCGTCATGTTGAATGCTTAATTACACTCTATATCTTTAACACACAGACATGGAGTTTGATAACCCAGCATTTGACGACCCAGAGGAGGAAGGGGCTGTAGGAGGGGATAGGAATGAGACTAGCTTTGATGATGAGGAGACTAACCTGATTGACGAAACTTTAGATACGTCGTACTCGACTATGCCACCATGGGCTATTACTGAAATGCCTGCTGGGTTAACAGAAGATCAGGTGGCTTCCAAAGAAGAAACTGAAGTCTTAGTTAAGAGGTGGGAGAAGGCAGTGTCTAAGCATGGGCTGCAGGCCACTCTGGAGTTTAGATCGTCTCAACAAGGTGACCTTTGGGTTAAGTGGGGCCGAGAATGGAATCTTCTGACATGGAAGAACAATCCAAACAAATTCCTCTCTCCTAGGAGTATCCTAGATTACGGTGGTACACCGCTTGCTCGAGCTCTTGCAGTGATCGCTGAACTATCCACAGAAGCAGTAGAAGCCCTACAAGGCGTTGACGAAGCTGCTGCTTTAGCAGAAGCTGCACTTCCAGATATGTTAGAAATGAGCAGCCTTGAAGCTGTGACAGAGCAAGGTGGTGTGGAAGAAACAGGATTCATAGAGGACGTTCATAACACCATCCAAGACCTAGGTACACAAACAGACAGCGAACTACCACTCAGAGAGCTTATAGGGCTTGACAAGGCTATGCAGACCCAGAGGGGTGAGCTGGTCAATAACCTAGCTAAGATAACTGAGATAGAAAGGAATATAAAACAGCGGGAAGCTAAAATGGCAAGCCTGGAGGAGGAAGGGAGGGGTGATAGTCGAGCATGGAGATTCCAAGCAAATGAGCTTGCAGAACTGCAGGACCTGCGGAGTGCCCGTATTGAGGCTGCCTCTGAAAACCGTAACCGTCTAAGGACCCAAATTAACCGCATCAGGGAAACGATCAACAGACTTCTTAACGAGGACACAACACTATCTGAGCGTATACGCGACCTGTTCCGGGAGCAGGGTATAACAATCGCCTCCATACTCACTGCGATTGGATTGGCAATCTCGACCCTTGTAGTTGCTTTGACGGGCGGAGGGAGCACTAGTCCAACCCCGGCACCAACGCCGACACCAGCTGATAAGCCTGGTTTAAAGGAATGGATTAAAAAACAGCTGAACTCCTTAACAAACGTCCTGAAGAGCCTAGCCGGTAAGGCAGCAGCTGCCCTTCCAGGAATCATTGGCTCCATCGTATCATGGCTGCTTACGTCAGCTGCAAAGGTGGCTGGTTGGATGGCAGAACATGTATGGGCCGCAGCTGTGGCGGTGGGGGGAGTTATCCTCCTGATACTCCGTGACTTACTACGTAGCAAACCAAAGCACATCTAAGCCTATAGCGATTCCGCCTATAATAAGAGCGGTTTTCTCATCCTCGTGCGCCCCACGCAGACCGGTCTCGGCCATGGGGGCCGGCCCTGGAGAGGGGAGTTCCATATCTGTATCTGGCGGAGGGTCAAAGCTTCCTCTATCTGGAACCACCTGAACCGATTTGACATCAGCATTGCTGCCTATCTGCTGCTCCTCAGTTGCAATGGTAATCAGATTGTTGTACCCAGCAACGTCTCCTATGGCGAGGCTCATATCAGACGGAGCCATGTACAGGCCCGTTCCAAACACATAATCAACCTTTGAAGAGGCATTCTGGAGGACGTTCTGATACCGTCGGATAGATGACGGAATATCCACTGGGGAGTTGATGGCATCCTCAACGCTGACCTGAAATTGCTTTTGAGCATCAAAGGACGTTCCAACACCTAGTATCTCTGAGCGGGTCTGCGCCTGAGCCTCAAGAATGGCCCATACATAGGTCCGAATGCTGTCGTTAATTCGCTCAACGCCGGTTTGTGTAAAACCCTCAGACGTGTCCAGTATGAAGGTAATCCAGGCCTCGTCTGCTTCAGGTCCCTGTGCTAGATGTAAAACAGCACCCATTCTCTCCTGAAAGGATTGTAGGTTTTTCGCGTGAGCAAAACCTGGCTTTGTATCCTTTTCCGCCTCAAAGGCCATCCGTGTAGGGTCATAACGAACGTTTCGACCAGCAACCTTGACGACACTCCCGTAACCATACGCATCATGTGCATATAAGATACCAAGACCACTATTAGCTACGGTTGCCTTCTGGCGCCAGTCTGTGTTTGGTTGAACACCAAAGTTAGTGCAGAGTCTCTCATATGCCCTCTTGTCATATGTATTGTTATAGGGGTCATAGGCATGATCCTGAGGTAGAGGCGCTTGCAGTTCTGCTAATAAGCGACGCACTGTGTAATAAAGGTGAAAGGTGTAGAGAGCTTTCACGAGTGGAATCCCAGCCTCGAGGTGGTCCTTGGAGGACACGCCGCAGCCGGCTGATGCACACCACACTGCAAAGTTTAACTGGTTCTGCCAAAACTGCATTGGATTTGTCAACCAGTCTTTTACTACTTTGTCCGCTGTTACCGGCGGCACCTTATAGTTACTGAATAAATCAGGAAACTTTGCTGTGAATGTACCACCATTGTGAACAACTTGAATTGTTTGTCGGGTTAGTTTATCTCCCACACCATATGTGGCTGGATACACCCCGCCTGCACCATATGGGGTAGCTTTTCTATTGAAACTAAAGGCTTGTTTATTCATAGTGCTATGTATCACACTCTGTCAAATGTTCAAAGCGGCGGCGCTGTGTCCCTGCAAAAACCTATTGACAACACTGCGGGCGATCTATGTGTTGGCCTAAGGTCAATCACGTATACTGTGGGCTGGTACAATCTAGAATCAGACGAGAGCATTGCATGGCGGTCAAGGAATTCAGAAGAGAGAGGATATGCTGCATTAAAACCAGGCCTCTGGAGCTTAAGCCTTCTTCAGGAGCATATTACACCATTAGGTATCGGTTTGGAGGTTGATGCTGTAAATGGGGTTATTACCCTAACAGTTCCAGACAATGTGTGTGCGCACATAACAGGCGGAGTGTTAACAATGTTGGGTCTTGACGGCTTCAGTGGGGGGTGGATACCTTCAGGTACTTACATAGGTGACCGGCCCATCAACTTTAGCATCTTTAACACAATTTATGTTCACCTCGATAAAGTCAGTACCACACACAACATGCTAGATGGTGCGCCCACTACGCTTCTTGAAGTTGTTGGCTTAGAGGGTGGCTCTTTCGGTGATATTATAACCACGAACATCGCTAATCCTGCCTGTAAGCGTGTCACTAGTGGAACAGTGCATGAGTTAAAGGTTCAGTTACGCGATAATAAAGGAAGGCTATTAGATAACCACGACTTACCTGTTAGCGTTGTTCTTAAATTTACAAGATGTCAATAAAAACGAGTATTTATGGACCTAGGCAAAAACCGGCAAGCACTGTTCAGGGTGCCGACCTATCGGAATATGCCACAAAGACATATGTATCTATTGGTGACTCAAAAATAATGGATAAAAGTGGCGGTACTATGACTGGAGACCTTGAAATGGGAGATAATAAAATCGTTGAGTTGGGAGACCCGACTTCACCGAAGGATGCTGTTCATAAAAAGTATATTGATGCTGAATATAGACAGCAGAACAGGTACCTGAGACGATACGTAGATGAAAAGACGAAACCACTCATTACTATATGGGCAGAAGCAAGTGGCCCCCTTCGCAGAGGATATGAGTGGTCGTTTGGCCATGGGGCTAGGGGTCGAGACTCACAACACTCAAGCTGTGGATATACCATGTTATGTAATGGCAAGATCATTCGTATGGGGTTGTCTTCGGGTGTTGGTGCTGATGCTGGTCCTATAGCAGTCGTTCCTGTTATTAATGGAACGAATCAAGTGGTAGGAATAAGTAAGCCTGCTAACCAACGGGCTGTTGTAATAACTTTAGACCAGTCTTTACAGCTAGAAGAAGGCAACGTTATTAACTTTTTTATACAACCACACAAAACCGAGGGGCGACTTGGTCTGTAGCTTCACTCCTAATTGAACTTGATATGTAGACTTATGTATACAAAGACAGTATGAAAACAACAACCAACGACTGCACCGTTAAATCCGGAGCCTCCTCTATGTGGTCTGGGGCACTCCTATCGGCTGAATGAGATCAGTCTTAAGAAGCAATACCTTGAGAAAGAAATTGAAAAATATGGTGCTATGTACAAAAAATATAGTTGTGCAGTAAACTCAGTGGACGCTGTAGACACTGCTTTAGTTGCTGTGGGTATGTGTCTTGGCGCAAGTGGTGCAGGTGTAATGTCTACAGTAATTGCCATTCCTATTGCCACAGTGTTGGGTGCTACTGGAGCCGCTTGTGGGCTACTTGTAATTGTTGGAAAATTCATCAGTCGGCGTCTGACCATTAAGTTAAAAAAGCATGACAAGATTCACATTCTCGCTCAGAGCAAATTGAATACCATTGCTGACATTGTATCGGCGGCGCTTGAAGATGGGTATATCTCAGATGATGAGTTTAAGGTCGTTTCGGTCGAGATCATGAAATATAGTCAAATGAAAAGTGACATTAAAGCAAAATGTTTGAAAGCGGCAGAATCGCCCCCTAGACCTGCTAAGGTATGACCCTGACAGTCCATTTGAAGAGTGGGGGTTGCTAGATATAATGGAGGCGTCGATAAAATCTTTCTGCAACGATCATACTGTAGTCAAACAACATACGGACCAGTGGGAGACCACGAGGAAGGGCTGCGTTGGAGGAAGTGACTACTCTATCATAGGGCAAAACTACTTCAGCAGCTATAGCAAGAAGCTGACAGAAAAAACTAGCAACGAGGGTGTTCGCTTTAGCACACCCTGCCTCTGGGGTACGACTTTTGAGGAGGTTGCAATTGCGGTATTGGAGAAGGTGTACGACACCAAGGTCTACGGAAATAATATCTATATTGAGGGCGGCGCGACGGCCTACTCTCCGGATGGCTTTTGTGTGCTCCCAATCCGGCGGGCTGAAGTGGATGCTGTCTGTCTGGGGCATCCTGAGGAGGTTGTGCTGCTCGAGATAAAGTGCCCCTACACTAGTCCTGGGAGGGTGATTCCGAATATGTATAAGCCTCAGGTTCTGTTGGGGTTGCATCACAGTCCGGTGGCAACCATCAGGGTGTTTGTCGACTGCGTTTTCAGGTTGTGCTCCTTTGAGGACCTGGGGAGAGCTGAGACGTATAACCAGGTGTATCACAAGGATCAGAAGAAGTATAAGGAGACGGTGGCTTGGGGGTGGGCGGGGGTGGAGGGGCTTGAAGACGGCGACTATAGTGCGAACGGGAGGTTTAATAGTTGCCTGGGCTTGGAACAGGAGCATCAAGGTCCTTGGTTGGGAAGACCGAGTGGGATCACAGAGAGTCCGACGGGGGCTTTCTACTGTTGGAAGCTCTTTACGATGAGATTGATAACCGCTCGTCCCAATCCCGACTTTATCGAGAAGAACGACGCTAAGGTTGCCCAGTTTATACAGGACCTCAACCGCGTGAAAAATGGAACTTACAGCGACGGTCGCAGATATTTATCACTCAATGACCTCTATGGTGATTAACTACTGGTGTGGGCCTATACCATAGGGGCTGGAAGGGCTGGGCTCATATGGTGGGGGGAGGTGCGAGCGGTTCGCTGGCTCATGTGAGTCACCCTGTATATGTGTGTTTTCTGGGTTGCACCATATGAGATAGGTGTGTCATAATCATATGAGATAGGTGTGCCAGTACCGCTAACATCTATACTACTATTCGCAAGTGAAGGTAGCTTTATCGTGCATGATATTTCATAATCGGCCACATAACACAGGACGTGTCATCAAGAGGTAAGACTCCAAACCGATCATACAGGGCACTGCTGGTACGATTTATTCCAGTTGAATTGTCAAAGATGACGCATTACAAATAGATATATACCGTAAAACGTTGTTTTTATAAACTCACAGACATGTATACCAATGTTATTTCATCCACTTGGCAACAATGTACTGTAATGCAAATGGTTCACTTTCATGAGACCTTACTCACACACCCCCACACCCCCACACCATGCACACCACACACCACACACACACACAAGCACACACATATATATATATATATATATATATATATATATATATATATATATATATATATATATATATATATATATGTATATATATATATTATATATATATATATATAAGTATATATATATATAATATATATATATATATATATATATATATATATATATATATATATATATATAAATATATATATATATCTATATCATATATATACATGATTTTGGAGAATTGATATATATCTATATATATATTCATATGGATATTTATATATATATATATTAAATATATATATTCATATATATTCATATATGTGCGTGTGTCTCAACGTGAGGAGTCTCAGGAATTTATACAGTGTTGTCAGTGCCCTGCGTCATTCGTCACATTGATACGTAATAATGTTAGCCCACATAGGCTACAATTCCCAACATTAATCAATTGATTAACCGTGTTTGCGACAACATCGGCTGATTTCTATCCGAGGTAGAACTGGTTTTCTAAAGTCCATTGCCTGCTTTGATTAGGTGGTGATTTCTAAAGTCTAAAATCAAGCATTAATTGTGCGGTTTCTTTTTGCGACGACATAGTAAACTACTATTGTCTCATAAAGATTGTTTGGTCCATAAACAAAGTACAGTTCTCTGCTGCAATTTAGTTTTAAATGCTCGAGACTGTGTGCAATAACTTACAGTCAATGCATAATAAAGTAGTCCAATTAATCTGACCCTAATATGCATGCAAGACGTGGATGAAGAGAAGCGGTATGTGTCTCATTTGAGGTATCAACAGTATTCCGTAGACTGTATTCAACCAACTCCTGAGTATAATGCCCTCTGATAGCTCTTGTGAGCTAGCCACATGCATGCATTCACAGTGGTGGGTATTTTGATTGTAACATTCGTTGCTGTTAATGGAAATCGCAACCTGTAGTTTTATATCACACAACACTGACAACACGGTATCCAAACGACGCAGTTTTTGTGGCCACCTGACATGTGAGAGTACGTCATGAGACGATTGATTGACATGGAAATCAATAGTTATTTCGTATGCACCCATATAATGCCACACAAGAAGGCGTTCAATTAAGGTCACACTGCATTTTGCAATTATTACCCTTGAATAATGCTATTATATATTTATTCCATTGGAGCGGTCCAAAAACATACTCATCATAATTCTTATATTTACATGGAATGAAGAGCATAAAACTTCTGTTTTGTTGCCGAATAGGCCACTGTGTGTTGTTTCTTAGCAACGATTTCAAAGGCATTGCTCAGTGATGGCATACATTGATTGATTAATGTTATTATTTCCGGTATTTGATGCAAATATAATTTTATCAACCATTTGTTACCACATGTGCTTGGCATCTCGGAGTCAAACTGATAGATCTATACCCAAAGGCAATAAATAGCTGAAACGGAATTCGGACCTAGGATTAATATGTTCAACTTTGTCCAATGACGATTACGGTGCACATCAACATCAACAGGATTTAAAATTGATATAAATACACTTTATCACGAATAACCGTGCTTGTTATTGCTAGCCTCGATGTTTTCGTCTGACATTTGTTTTGAAAATTCAAGTTAATAAAATTGTTTTATCCAAGAGCACAACATATTTCGGTAACATGCCGTATGTATTTATTAGCTGATCTAAGAGACAAGAGACAAGAACAACAGTGCAGTTGATATGGGTCAATGTAAACTGTGCATTAATAAATTACTTTCATCGTCATGCATCCACATATCTTATCCTTTAGGCGGTTCTATATGAGATAATATGCAAATAGATTGCAGATTGTGCAATTGGTTAAGGTTCCTGCGCCAACTTGGCACAGACGGGTTGCTCAGTCCGGGCTGCGTAACCACATCGCAAGTACATGATCCAAGGTAATACCTACAACTTGCTAGATGAAAGGCAATGCAACCTACCACTGCACCACGGGAACCGGCTTTCGATTCCCAGATATCATAACACAAAAATCTACGACATTTATTTCTTATTTTTACTATTATTCAACCAAGTTTAGAACGAATCATAAGGTCATTTTATATGAATAGGATGAGAACTGATGCCAGTACAGTACGCACAGGAACAGTGTTTTGTTGCAAGTAGTTGATTTATTATAATGCCTAAAGGCACTTTATATTTATGATTATTGCCATATTGTGCAACGTAATAGTCAGATATATCAACGCTGTTGCCTTATCCCCACAGTAGATTTATACTGAAAAGAAAAATCACCCTAGGGCTTTGAAAGCTTCGATTTTCCGCATAAGTGTATCATGCAGTTATCCGTCTGAGCACGGGCATTTATGCCTGCACTATGACGTATTAATATGTTAATGGACCATTTGATATCTATCACACGTACTATACCCATAGAGTTTATAGCCACGCTAAGAGGGTTCACTCAATCTTCAGCCCGAGAACAAAATGTCAAAACGCAACCTTTAAGCCTTTCGTGTGTTGCTTTGTCATAGCGTCCCTTACAATCGCGTGGAATTCTCTGATAAATTCGAAGCTATCGCCCCCAACAAATGTTAATGTCTACCCCAGGCCAGTTCCCTCGCATTCGACGCTTGTTGACAATCTAATATCACCACATACAGCGCGGACATTAAAAATCGAGGATAGTAAACGGCGCTGACGCTGTGAGAGGCGAACTCTTTTCGAAATGTTTACTGGGGCAATTTATCATGCTGACAATTGTTTCATACTGTAGTTGTTACTTTCGGTATTTGTAAGCCTGTGTGCGAGATGTTCTGGCAGCGGAAAGGACCGGCGAAATGACATTTTTTCCCACGCTCATTACTCGAAAGGACGTCAGCCCAGTATTCCCACTGGGCTTTTGTTTGTCTCACAGTAGCGCCACCTAACGATTGCAGTGTATTACAATTAGGAAAGCGATCATCACAGAGCCACTCGAAGTGAACCCTCTTAGCGTAGCTATAAACTCTTTGCTGCCCCACCAAAACGACAGTTTATGATTCTGTTTCATATATGGCCACTACTATAACGGTCGAAGGGCAACGTACATATGTATTTATATGACTAGGTATGATAACGTGGATGCAATACTCCTCGTGTGAGGATCATTGAAACTTTATCATATTTCACAGCTCACAATCGATGTATCGTTGACAACCGAATAGTTCATATATTGTTCTTCAGACACCGACTACTGAATTGAGATTCAGAATACATATCGAAGAATGACTACAATTGTGAGCATAAATTATAAATGTATAAATGGATGTCTTCATTTAAATCACAACGCATATATGCCTCTCCCGGATAAAAACAATGTAAGTATGTAAGCGACGATCCGACCTATTACTGTATTATGCAGTATATATGTTAATAGCATAGTTTGTCTTGGATACTGCCGTGTCTATCTGCTTTGTACTAGTGTCGCAACTGAAATTTCAGTGTAACGAATCCTTCACAAATGCTGCATTTAATATTAGGCGCCAATTACATACATTTCAGACGACATTTTGCACGCATAATATCACTGTTTAGAATGAATTATGCAACGAGCTATTAAGGATGCCTGAGGTGATTTGCGTTAAATCGGATGTCACAGAACATCAGGTATATTACATTAGGTACATATCCACAGACAGCTTGTGCCCGATTCTAGTCACCGACTCTACTCACACAGAAAATGAAGCGTAAATGTAATGCCCTGTCAAGTTGAAGTGGGTGAGGCGCCACCTTTGGGCGAAATCGTGCTGCTCTCTGCATTTTACCAGCATAATGGAGGAAATATCACTCGTGCGGAGTGATAGTACATGAGTTTGTGGGCATTGCATAATTAGCGTTGGCATCGTGTTAGATGAACACGTCTAATTATGATACACCAGTTAGCAAACGGCGCTGAGAATCGCTATGCACAAATGCGTTTGGTCTGAGAAGTGGACTAAACCAGAAACGAGGTGTGTTAAAGCTGGGGTTAGGACTGCCGTCATGATCCCCTGGTACAGTGGCACATGTTATTACGATGGTAAGCTGATAACTCAACAGCGAGATGAGTCTTTATGACCATATTTGCGATTTGGGGGATTTTGAATATCACGGTTAGCCCAGCCTGTTGTATTTATGTTGTCTTATGCAGTGACAACACTGGTTCTTCATATGGCCTTTTTCATCTTAATGCATAAGCGCATGGTCACAGAGAGAAATGGAAGCTGAGGAAGAGGTACAAACTGCGGACCAAGCAATGGCTCGAGGACAAATACACTCCCCAAAACATAAACTACACCAAACACAAGTGATCAACGAGGATATGAAGAGTAGGAGATGTCATTGTTGCCTAACGTGGTATTTGCCATAGATGGATAGAATGTGGATCGAGGTTGCAGCATAAATTAAGGTTATTACACTGCACGGTATTGTGATAGGATGTGCAATAGCATTCATTAAATAACATAGTGTTATGAAAATGTATAATATCTGGCGTATTCATGTGCATTTAGATTGCCAATGTTCCAAGCGTTTTGTATTGCTTAGTTATTAGTGGATCGACAGGTCCATTACAGGACTTGCAGGGGGAATATGCTTGATTATCGCACTGTCTAATGCTCTTCTAATGAATTGGATGAGCTGGCAGTTTGCGTTAAGAGGTATATTGTACAGATCTTTAAATGCTATGACGTTATGGAAAGAATGCAGTTGCGACATTCAATCCTTGGGCCGGTACTATTGTATTAAAATTTTCAAATGGTTCATTGACTGGCTGTACGGTGATGCTAACTTTTCCCGCTCGCTAAAACTGGAGACAACTAAGAGCCTCCCGAGGTGGATTGTGTTCATACAATTACGATCACCATTCAATTTAATGTCATTAGACTTAAGTCTTCAAATATTGAAAGAACTTCTCGTGAATGGATTTATAATTGTTTAGCACACGTACCGTATTTGATCACCATTATATTTATCGCTGATGCCTAGAAATGAGTGTATCCACTGACGAAGAGCCACAAAGCGCTTTGCTACTGTTTCGAGGTAACCCAGGACTTGTTGGTGATACTGGCTACTGAACGTGGGTGTTGTTAATTGTAAACGCACGTAATATTCAGCACTAAACAGCCATGAAAGATGTACAATGCACTAATAGGACATCGAATTTAACCAAGGTAAAGGAATCACCACGTTTATTTCATATTTATTACACATGCCACCATGCTCCGACACTCCTAATGCGAGTAGTAATGCATATGTGAAATCTTCAACTAACAGTCTAAAAACCGACCACGATATGGTCGATATGGGAACAAGCGTGAATAAACTCAGTGTATGTACTTAACAAGTAGTTGGAGTGTTTTGGTAACCAATCGTGCATAATGCCATTTTTAGGACTTATTTTCTGCACCCGTTTAACCAGATTAAAAACATAACCACGCATCCAAGTCACTCAACTGGTTTATACAGAGAATCACAAATCAGTGATTCAATGTACAGTGCGTTGCCTGCTGCTATTCGATGCTTCAATTGAGGTCGTATATACTCTACTGCTGACATTGCAAATATTGACTTGTTGTGTAGAATCGATTACATAGATCCTGCGCATGCGTAGTTTATTAGTCACTCTGAGTCAGATAATTCATCATTACTCCGAAAGTGCGTCTTGTCACGCAATTTCGATCTTTAAAGTGATCGTAATGCATCGGCAATGGCCCATTTTGTAATGCCAATTACAATTCATTATCCGTCATGTAATTGCGCCTTTCATCACTACACGAGTGGCATTTTACATTGACACAGATGAAAAGGGGATATAAAGCGTACAAGATAATATAAGCCGTACAAACACCGTAAGAGGAGCCAAGGAGTCTGCCTCTCAATCGGATCATCTTTGCTTTAAAGGCAAATTTTCGTATAGTCATAAATAACTGATTCGGGGTCATGACGGCAATTATAAATATAATTATACACTGTAGTTATTGGAAGTACATTGACCAAAAACAGATTATTTCATTATTGTTGCTTGCTACAAGACGGGCTAGTATAACAAACCACAACTCGACGAATGTGGAGCTCAAATGCAATTTATCAAGCAAAAAAGACGAAAGCAGTCTCAAAGCTCATAAATCTTCCAGAGTTATTGCTCTACGACGTATTATCCCTGCTATTTGGGGTATGGTTGACATTTCATGTCATTCTATGTGTAGTTCTAAACTAAAGCAACACCTTTAGTTATAAAACTATAACTCACAGCATTGCCATTTTGAATCATGGTGGTAGGCATTAGTGGGTTCGGTTACGTGATATGAAAAATTAGTATGCAAATTAACGGCATTTGGTAATACTAGATGAAAAATAAGTTTCAATTGTGCTTAATCAATTGTTATTTACATAGAATAAACAATAGTTTTTAATATCCGATGCTTACAGTATATTTAATTGCAATAAAACTGCATACCTTGGTCAATGTTGGACTAGATAGATTGCTATCTTTGTTCGATCAGGGCGATTGTTCTTTGCCGTTCGTGTTTTGCACCTCTCCACAAACTGATCTCATGTATAGCTTGGCAATGATGTCTAGTCTTTATGATGATATAAGTTGTCTGTTAAACGAGTAAGCTGGCGAGAAGTCTTTGTGGGACCTCATTTTAAAAAACACTAGATTGCTAAAGAAGAGATACATTATGTATTCAACTGGAGAAAGCGAAAGATAACATGTCATTCTAAACGTCAGTATATCTACACACCCTATGCTCACTCTAATTCATCTCCACAAAAAAGTGCATATTATTGAAATTAACGCACATGACAAAGCCTCGCATGCCCTGGGGAATCTAACTCATAAAATTACGTGTGGGCGTACCAGATATTATATGCTAATTAAAGGAGTATACATATTGACTGGTTAGATTTCCTTGTCCCTACTATTGATGTATTGTACAACGTAATGGCAAGATGTGTTAAAGAACTAGCATTACCTCTGCAGTTATTGTTATATGATTATCTATAATGTGAATGGAATCTGGCAATTAAGCCGAGTATTAAAGCGATGCCCGTGCAGAAATACGGTGGGTTGTAACAGGTCAAATGGTTTCCAGCAATTTTATAAATATTCGTTCGAGTCACGAATGTGATTCAAACGTTTATTGATTTCATAGCACACATTGAGCCTTAATATAATTGTCAAATTCGTAAGACTACTTAGAGGAACCGTCTTAAAATGAATGCCATTAACGTTTCTGTTCACCGGTAGCCATGTCGTATATTAAGACTGAGTTGATAGGTAGTGTTGACCTGTGATGTTGGCACAGTAAGTCCAGGTTTCTGCCATGCTCATCTGTAATTCTATGTTGCAACATCCAACGACGATCTGCATCACGATCTTCCAAAGTCAATGCATATAAATCCTATCAAGTCATTAATATATCTATTCTGCGTTTCATTACTAGCACCAAAAATGGGACAAGCGGTTTATTGCAAGCTTGTGATATTATGCCACAAGTTATCAACACATGGTGTTTCAGTATGTTTAATCTAATGACATATATCATGTCACCGTTACCCTGGATGTGTATAAAATCCTAGGCAGCTGGTACCCAATGCACCTCTCCCATGCCTTTGTAAACAGTATAGACACACTCGTGCCACCGACTGTCGAACAGAAGAAGCAGCGTGATTTAAATGGCGATCTCGCCCTGTCTAGTTAAAGGGGATGACACGACACATTTGCATTTTAGCAGCTTAATAGCGAAAACATCATTCACACGTGTATTCTGGGAATTTAGTATCAACCCAAACGATGGGTGCGCACCGTAGAATTAAAATATGCCGAAACATCAAAGCACACGTATAATAATGATATACTGTTTGTCACACTGCCATGATTTGTAAACCACTTTATACGATGGCACAGTTAATTGGTTTTTGGCATGCGCCTATTCTCGTTTTGCCTATCTTTTGTGATTATTGATATTGTTATATCAGTAGAATCACACAAAGGCACTTCTGAAAAAGAATCATTCATAAAACCCCCAAAACAATATTATTAGTTCATAAGCATCCCTTGGAGCTCCTTATTTACGCCAGAGCTCTCATGTCGCGATCGCTAACATGAAAGTGTTTAATTACGGTGGGATAGTGTATATCTAAGCAAACTGTATGATGATCATGAACATGTATGGCACAAGCCGAGTCATCATGGTGAAGAAAAAATACCAAGGTATAACCCTAGTTAATTGCAGAGACTTATGGTGCGTGCATTCATACTGAATTGGGCACGTTAATAACTGCAATATATTTCCCCACTTGACACTAGCAGACTAATCAGCACTTAAAAGGATGTATTCTATTTTCTGTTATACGTGCTTGTATCGCATAATCATAGGATTATAGGTATATTCCATTGTTAAACCGTCTCTTTTCTACATAGCCTGATTTCTGGTTGGTTTCTATAATGATCTATTTATGCAGTACAAAGGTAAGTGACTACGTATCACTCATACATCCATAGTGCACTCAAACATTGGACCATGCAATAAAATCAACATCATCCGCGTTGTTTCAAAACGATACAAGAAACGATTAGATAAGAGTTTGGTACATGGAATCAAGTCATCGAACCTAAATGCTAATAAAAAGCACCCTGCTGATTGGTCTTCATAAATTAGTTGTTGGAGATATAAGACAATACCATCACTAGCATTTCTATTCAAGTCTAATAGTATAGGTCAGCTATCAATGAATTAGCATGCATTGTACACACCGCCCTCATTGCGTTAGCCTATAATTACTATTTTACGTATCACTACTTGTTCATAGTCTGTGGTGATTATTGTGTAAATGTTCAAGCTCGAATGGTGCGGATGCGACGACATAGAGAACCACATACGCCTCACATCCATTATTTGTCACCACTGAATATGAAAGTTGAATGCTGCGTATATGTGGTTATTGATGTTGTGCTATTGCCACCAAACTGAATACACTGTAAGTCGACTTACTGCATTTGGTGAATCAGGGAAATGAAAAGCAGCAAAACGTTTGTTTATATCCTTGGGTGGCATTATTGATTTACGCAGTGAAGATTATATGTACACTGTGCAAGAGACACCTACACTAGCAATTAACATAATAAACTACAACACGATACACCTTTGCAGTTAATGTTCAAATAAGACAGTCCATGTTTCTTAATTTTACCATTGTTTAAAAATTGCTCTGGTTCATAATAATAACAATATACATTTTGAAATGGTATATCATCATCATAATTGTCGTTTTGACAAGTATAAAGTCTAATTCTAAACTATCCATGCAATGCTCAATCTGGTCAACAGTAATATCATTAATCGTTTTCGTATGCTACTGTCCTCACATGTATAGGAATCAGATTCAATATAAAAGTAAAAATGTTATAATTAATGTTACATAACACCAGGTTATAAAGAATAGTTTTTCATTGAGGAGTTTACCTTCGTTTACCTGCGTTTACAGAGTCTTAATGAAGTAGGCGTTACCCCGGAGAGGCAGCATGGTGGTAGTTTTACAGTTCACATGAAGTTGAATCAAATGTCTGTGGCGACCCTCTCTGATATGTGACATATGAGCGTATTCATATGATATGTTATAATAGTAAATGTCAATTATTATGTGGCTTCCAGGACAGCTGCAGCAAAAACATGAGAACCATAGCAGCAATATAGCATTTGCATAAGCGCGACAACATCAATTATTAACATTTTTCGGGATGGTTCTACCAGTGCTTCCCGTCAAATGTTTCATCAGACGGTTTTAAACGGTCCCTTAGGCAAATATCTTGGCTGTCCACGTACATTTGCATTTATTGGCTTTTAATACCTAAACTCCATTCACGATTTTCTTGATTAGATTACACAGATAAAGGTCGACTGTTATTCGATTGTTAAATGCATAGGAATTCCTATTATGGTACATCATCAATCATATACTAGAATTAACAAGGCTTATTTGTATTATGACATTAATTCAATTGATAAAAGGATTTCAATTAACTACACAATACATTAAAATAAACACAATACCCTATAAGATGTGAATGAATGGCGCTAGGCTTTTGCGTGCCAGCGTGCAGCTGCAGTATTGTACCAGCTTGAGGGTTAAACCGTCATTCACACGGAGTGTAATGTAAACAATAATGTCTCGACAAGAGAGAATGTGTAGTTGCGTCTGCGAGCATCGCAAAATTAGAACCGGAAGAGCCGTGAATAAACTACTCCCTTGACGCAATTTTAGTGAAGTCCTAAGTGACACCTTAGAAGGTGATTCACTGTACACAAAACATACATCGGAGTGTCCAAGTTACAGCACCAATTTAAATGCTTTTTAGTCGCATTTTGTAAGCATTAAGCATTTGACATGTGTAACCCACAATTGGTGATTGACATGTTATGAAGCAGGAACGTGTTGATCCATAGTTGGATATCATTTGCATTCTAACTTCAATAAACAAGTATATTATCAGCTGTCCATTACATGTGTACACGGACGAACTGTTTGAATCTCGCAATTCAATATGCATGCACCCGTGATGGATCGGACACGAATGTAACTGTAATCTCTACTACCACCCTAACCACCAAAGAGCATCGGCATTATAAAATAGTAATTTATCAATGCTGCTACTTGGTGCTGAAACTCTCTGTCTATATGGTGCACATGAAAAACTACCCGTTCTGCAAGAATTTCAAGTTGATTATACAACACCTGATTGTATAAGAAGCTATTTCTACTTGTAAAAATCATCTTGTCACAGCAATAGTTTCGCAATGCGTGCTCTCATGGCGATTGGGCAGTAACTTTGAATGAAATGCATGAAGAATAGTTGGTCAAAGCTTATTGCGATGAATTTTCCATTTCGCAAATGGTACTATTTACGAAATACCCTCATCAAATGCATAATGATATGTAACTGGTATTCCTCTGTAACCGATATTTAATTGACTGCAGACAGTAGTAACAGAGCATTATCCGCATTTAGTAGGTACCCGATTGCTCCCAGTTAAATTTGAAATTAAGGTAGCTTGCAACGCAGCATGGTCAAATTAGAGCACTAAGTGAACTCTCCGCTTGCTTATTGTATTCAATTTAACCGACAGAGGAAACAATTATACAAAATGAGTTTCGCTGATATAAAGTCATTGTGCATTACAACAGATCCCTAATATATAACTATATCTTCTGGGTAGGTCCTTAGATAGAGTTGTCGTTATCATTCCTATTCTTGTCATATACTTAATAGGTATTGTGACTATTATACGCGTTACCTCGGGTAAACTTGAAGTTGTATGACAAAATGTGGACACAGGACATTCCAGTCATGCTAAAGAAGTTGGATAACTTCTGACCAATCATATGAGATAGTAATATTTATTCCAACATTATAATGAAGAGGTCTCCGTTTTGTGAAAACAAATATTTTGGTTGATTAGGCTAGGCTTACTGGGAGAACATACAGTTGTGCACAATAGTCTTAAGATGCCATATTCCCGTACCACACACAGACTTCTCTTACTCATGGGAGTTATAAAGACTTTATCATTCGTGTTGTCATAGATCAAGGGATAGACACTGACTCACTTCCACCTAATAACTAAACTCATTGACTGCATAACTGAGACGAACACTTGTGCTACACAAAAGAAGCAACGATATTTGCCCTATCAGATTTAATCAGTTAGCATGCAACCAATGCATGACAACGAGACACTGGCACCATTATAATCTATATATAATTAAATATTATCTACAACGCATTGCTTTTGATGACCAATATTAGAAAGCGTACCGTAGGGGAACCAATATAATTTTAAACCCGTGATGGCCACAATGACGTTCAAGAAGCAAATAACAAGGGCGAAACAACAATATAATTCTTATTATTCAGGAGCCAGGATTTACTATGGACCGAATTGTCCTATGTTCATTTATCATTACAGAGGTACATGTCCCCAAAGAGGATTTCTTAGAGCAAGAACCCAGCCTTTGAAATACAACTCATTTATATAATTCATAGAATCAATGTCGTTGGTGGCGAGCTACACTGCCAGACGTCTACGCAGTCGTGAAATTACAGTGTATCATTTGTTGGAGATCATGGTGTGAGCAGTAACATAGAGATTGCTTTGACATAGCAGATCGAAATACTCTATAGAAATACCTATAATGGCGTTGCTGAGAGTAAAAAGTCAAATATAATCAATAAATATAATATTTTGTTTTACATAAGTTTAATTTTTCCACTATGATCAATTTGTTACTGTACAGACAAAATGTGTCCTGTGCTAATTATTCTAAAACGTAATCAGCTTCTGCAAGCCGTACGTATTTGCCTATTTCAATGAGGTATTAGCATTCGGCACGAAATTTGCATCCATATGTTCAACTTGCCAATATTGATTTATACGGTGCATGCGCGTTTTCATGGATGAATTAGCATCAACTTACAGGTTTTTGATTAATAGACGCACACACCCACAACCACGACATAATTGCTTTAATACAATTACAAGCATAGAGTAACTGCTCATCTTTGAATTGTTTATTGATTATTTGACTTGTGACTTCACCCGCCGTGCTGATTAAAATTACCTTGCAGAAGTACCCCGCAAAAGTCGCGAGTATCTCCTCGTGTTCTATAAATATACATGTCGCTATATATAAATGCTTTGCATAGACAGAGGGCCATGCTTTTGTGTGTGCCTCATTGGCACCATGTGAAAATGTTACAAACCATGCTAAGGTATAGTACCATAAGTACACAGACGATTGTTAAGCACTGTGCAGTCGTGTGATCAACTGTGCATGGAAAAGCTAGATTGGCACGCTATTTATTATAACTGGGAGCAACAAAGAATCTGATCTATTGCCTTGCAGATTAGCCGACAAGCTGTTCTATACTGATGATGGTAAAATATTATTCATAAGGATTACAAAGTAACATTGCTATCGTAAACTGGTAATTCTCCGTAATGGCGTTAAAACATAATTCCTACCGGGAGGTCAAAACAATTTCCAGTTACAATTGTGTTAAAATTGTACATTTTCTTCTTTAATATGTTTATTTTACAATATAACGACAACTAATAAGGGGGTCACCGTATTCGTTTTAGCGACAAAGAGTGTCTTTTGAAGCTGATGCGAATGCAGCGATGAATCTGTTTGAACCCTGCGCTCATTACAACATTTGAGTTTCTCCCATGTTTGCAAATAATGTGTAGCAGCTATTATCTCGCAGAAACTATTTGATATGCTTCCTACTAATTTGGCGATAAGGATAAGTTGTTGATAAGTTTGTTTGATGTCTTAATGACAATTAATTTTTGTCAATTATCTTTAATATCACACTTAACTTTGCAATTCCCTCTTCAAATGTACATAATTGTCATTGTTGCGGCTAATATTTTTTTACAGCGTAGAAATGTACGACGCGAACACTGTCTCAATCCTACGAAGCAGACAGATAAGGTCTTGTGTGGTTCTGAGGGGGCGGTTCAATGAATGCGTAAAATTGTGTCACCAAAATGCATTTTGTGTTATTGCTCCCATGGCAGATTCCATTCGAATTATTCTCATTCACGAAGGACGTCGTTCAAGGGCATATACTTAGGGACAGCATGGAAATGTAGGCCTGCAAAGAATGGAAGCACTTTACCGCCAAACAACTTCCATTCGTGGTTTACTGTCCAAAATGTTTCATCATCAGTCATATGGACGGTGATTGTTTGTGTTGAAGGTGCTATATCAATGACAATGTTCTTACCGCAAGCCCATACTGTCTAATGATATAAGAACCACTGGTACAATTGCACTGGATGTACATATTTGTCAGTTTATATGTTGTTAAGTTGCGCCCATTACAGATATGGATGCTCGTAGTTCGCGTTTTGCACCTGTTAACCACAGGTGTATTTCGACATTGATGGGTCAACCATTTGATCATCGATATCATTTCTGTCTGCAGGATTTTTACTTGCGTAAATTAAACTTACACGTAACAATATTATTAAAGTCGGGACGAGGATAGGTATATCAAAATATCTTTAGCATTAAGATGTCACATCCGTTGAAGAAAAACATGACGTTAGTCACATCACATTTAGACTAATGTCTTAGAGATCAATGAAAGCAGCAGTAAATGCATCATTCCGATGAGGTTCATCAAAAACTGGTTGCAGTGTAGCCATCAACTCACCGTAAGAGCATGCAGTATAAATCATTTTAGAACTGATGGCAAAACAAGTGATACAAGAACACGGTATTGTTGTATATATTGCAAGCGTTTAGGTACCACGTTCTGAGTGAGGGAAGCCGTTAGATGAGCTATGATACACAATGCATGATATCTTCATTATTGCCATATTATGCAAATTAAAGATAGGTTTTATGAACGCCGTTCAGTAGTATTATCCTTGCATAATTCAGAAAAAATATTGCAGAAAAATATGTTATCTCGGTCTTTCGCCTGAGTATATCATGCAGAGAGCATGCCAATGGTTATAGGGCCTAAGACACCTAAGAAACGCATGATATAAACAAAAAGATTTTTCACGAATCTTTGATAGAAGGGAAGGGGACCGCAACATCTGTTACAACGAAAAAAAGCGTTCATTCTACCAATATTATAAAAACAACATTATTTGATTTTAAGATGGATTGGAATGATTGGAAGAACCTTTTTAAATGAATGAATATTCTGTCAAGTTGCTTCTATATGAACGACCGACTTTGCATCATACATTTTGTTTTAAATGATTTTATTATGAGTGTTTATAGACAAAGCTCAATAGCTTCAGATACTTTGTATCTTCTGTTTCGTTTCCAATGAACGTTTCTCAACACGATGCCAGATACATAATAGGTCACACACGGTGTCGGTATAATTCTGTTTTTTCATAAATCGATAATAGCGCATTACTTGAACTTTAGTTATAATTCAGGAACGTTAGTATAATGTGCTGATTCTGATGTGTTGATTCTGTGACAATACACAACGTTTGAAATCTGCTTATCCGTATCATATTACAATGAACACGGTATTTGGTGGCTCAGCGGAATCCTAGTAGTAACATAGTGATGCGGTTTTCATCACCTGGTTATTTAATGCTATCTAACATCATATCAGCGTTTATTCTGTATGTTTTATGCGAACCAAATTTAGCTACAATCATTTAAATACCGCTCATCGCGAGTAAGAAGTGCATTAACGTCATCATGAATTAGATCTGTATTATCAAAGAAACAATGCCGTTCAGTGAAAGTGCGGTGTCAATGCAATCAACTGTCAAACCTAAAACGTCACTTCAGGGAAGTCTTCTTCAGACGGGTAGCTTATCAATATCCGCAATTTATGCATTATTGTTCTTTTTGACATCATCCAGCCTAGATCAATTCCTTTAATATATTATCATTTAAGGTACTTCTTGTCAGCATCATAATTTGTTATGTCACGACACAACGACCGGATACGTATGTCTGGATTGACTGTCGTCTGTTAAATGACATCGACAGCTCATTCAGACAAACAATAACTGCAGAAGCCATGGCAGTAGTGAAGTTACTTCAATATAGTCGTAGGTAGGTAAAATGAATTTATTAGAGAAGCCTCTATGAAACACGGGTCATTTCCACTTTTTGTACTTTTTCATGTGAGCGTTTGTTTGACTTGTTGCATAAGCCTGGAAACAATGTGCTTCCCTATTGCTTCCACCACGTAACAAACTATTTATTAAACTTAGGTGAAAAGAATATTATCAATCGTGTTTGAAACCAGTCGGCAATTTAGATAAGTCCTAAGCATGATCTGAAAGCACGGTCGGTTGTTTGAGAATGGACATGAGACAAAGAACGAGTTTGTTCAAGTGCTGGATTGATTTCTATTCAGCATGCGACTGTACAGAATCCATTAGTATATTGGAATACATGTGTGATAGTTCCACCCACGCAGACACAAATAAGGGCAGATTGGTGTTATGTAGATGTTGTGTCAATGGGTTCATATCTTACTGTGAGGTTGGTCGTTCTTAACGAGATATTGTGGGGCTGGATAGATACCACCCATTAACTGAATATAAACACCCTGCTTATCAGATTTATGCACATTTATATAAAACATGTACGGGGACTGCTGGGTTGTGAATTCAATCCCTTTTGCTAAGCCAGTCGTTAAACCGGTCATTAAGCGACGTTCACATAGTAATTTATATTCGTCAACGCTATATACGGACTGCTTGTTTGATAAGCGCTCAACTTATCACATCCGAAACGTACGATATCAGCGTTCCTGAGGTATATTATATGAGATATATCATGGTGACAATAGTCAGATAGAGTAAAGAAGATTGATAACATTATAGCATAATATAATTCACTGCCCACACGTAGCATTACAGCCATGATGACACTAGCCATATTATCAACATGCGTGAACTTTTATCGGAACCAAAACTCCTATATAACCTTCGGCTTGCTGTGCGTATCGATAATAAAATTAATAACATTAAACAGGTGATTTCTCGAAAATCAGACTTGTTTATATCTGATAATACAGTGTGCCAATGTGTTTCGAGTCTGATGAGGATAACTTCCAGCATACTACGAGGAATATAAGTTGGTTTCAAAGCAATACATTTTGCTCCTACGAAGTTTGATACATCATGGCAAACCCATGGCCATAAGGAGCAGCACATAACGTCCTCGGTTGTGTTATCTCGCATATCGTAATCGCGTAAAGATCTGTGATCTAAACTAGTAGACAGTCAAGTACATGGCATTTGTTTAATTATCAACTGTAGGTTAAATTACACAACAATATCTCATGTCAAAGGTATAATATCAATGACGCTGACAATGTCATCACGTTATTGACAACAAAGCAAAACCGAAAGCTCTATATATGCTGATATGTAAGTGACAGCCCACGGTCGCGGGAGGCGGCTGTAGGTATTATGTCATTCTGGAATATTTGTCGCATCAATAGAGCTCTTTGGAATTAAATTTTAATTGAGTTAATTTGTTTATGTTCAGTATTGGCGTGCAGCACCTCTCTTTATATGACAGATGCCATCATCATTCCGATATTGTTAAGTATAATGATGCTAATTCGTCAACAATACACTATATCGGGCACAATTATCGATATGTCTGCAAATCGTGGATTTTGCTATGCAAGTAATTGAGACGCTATGATTATGATTATATTCATACCATTTGCTAATTACAACAGAGGATATTTTGACTGGGCGCCCCCTCGTGTGTTGTTTGACGGTCACTATAATATACTGGCTACATCTGTAACAGTCGCAAGCATGTATCAATAGCTGTACACGATCTCGAACCATTAAAGTCATATCCTGTTCAGTGTTGTCGCTTTGGCTGATTTACGTGTTCAATTTGACGAAGTTCTGGATGCGCTGGTTAGCCAAATGCGTATGTACATTTTTCCCAGTTGACACCGAAGGATCACTTAGTTTGGTGGCAAGTTACGATTATGCTCAGGTTATCCGACCATCTTGGAACCGATGGCAAACATCTGCCCTGAGTGTGGTGCAACCGGTTACAGAACGATGACGCAGCACAAAAGCTCACGCCACAATTGTGATATTTCGCCTTTACAGTTTGTCGCCTTGAGGAGCAGGTGTTGAGAGATTACATAATGTCTCTACACACCTGGTTGTAATACGTTCTCGTGCACACATCACTTTTCTCACACTAAAATTACACTATCTCGCAATGCTGGTGTCAATAGGACGTGACAAATACACCGTATTATTCTCTCGTGGAATTTATCCGCACCATTGTAATCGAATGCTGCATGTCGACGGCTTCATCGCAGAAGCTATTCAATGGATCTTTGTTTTCATTAAACATTGTTTATAACCAGCGGAATGTAACTGGCTTATATGTATTGACTAGTGAAATACGGCATGTAAAATTGATGTATTTAACAGATTCATGATCAACGCAGTCAGTAGGTTATACAAGCGTACAGTATAATGTATTGCTTCCAACAATGGTGTATTCACAGTGGTTTAGGTGACGTACATGGACAATGAGACAGCATATGCATTTCCTTCACATTCCAGCGTGTTATCAAAATCTTCGATAGAATAATTTGGGCAAACTGTAAGAAAGATATGTGCTAGTCATCGCCAAACGCCAATTGCTGCTCTGTGTGTACATCGAACAACTACATAGCCGTAACAACATGGGTCCGTGTATATACCGTATTTTCGTTTTCGTTTTTACCAAAAAAACAAAACAGAAAACGAGAAAGGAGAGCTACACAGTTTACCGTTTTTCATATACTTTCACGGAAAATGGTTGACAATAAACCGATTTGTTTAGCGTTTTTCGTGCACATTAATAATAAAGGGCAAGGGGTAAACCAAATCGTTTTCCGTTTTTCGTTGTGACATACGGAAAACGAGCGGCGCTGCAGTCGGCGGGGTTTTTATTGATGCAAGCGGTTGTTGCTACTCCTGCCACCTTTCTAGGCGGGATTAAAATCACACCTCTGATGAGCAGCGCAGAAACCACCACAATTAACTAACCACAATGACTTACATTATGTACCGAAAGGACAAAAGGGTCAACGTCAGAGAAGAGGATATGACTGTGCGAAAATCTGTGACACCTATGATGCTTGTCTGCATCTTGCAGGTACATTGTGACAGCATGTATATGTCAGACTATGGAAATACTTTTGTATTTCCTGAACCTGCTGGAGTATTCAAGCCCGACGAATTAGCGTCTGGAGGATATTATGAGGTCTTCGGAGAAACCAGAGGATCAGCAGCACCGGGACCAGCCCCTCATTATGATCAGATCCTTGTGCGGTTCGCTTTTGACCAGCGCCCAACATCATCGCCAGGGCATAGAGACAGCCAATACAGACGCCTTTCTGTGAAAACGCTTAAGAGGTATATATGCTGATGTTAATAATCATGTATTAAAATATTGTCTCAATGCACACGAGTAAAACTTAGTTTTCATTTTATTTAGGAAAAATATGTTGTTTTTTCAGATGTGTCCACTAGGTCGAAGCCTCGGGGAATATATTTAACACAATTCAAACTGTATATCTGCGGCTGAGTGAGGGCGAGGCCAATCAGGGTTATCAGGGTTTTAAACCCTGAAGGATCGTGCAACTCTTTTGGGCTTAACGATGCGCTCATCCAATTTAATGTATCCTTATTTGAATCAGTTTTGTCAAGTTTGTGGTTTGTTTGGACTCTGGTCTCACATATTAGTGGTTTGTTTTGCACTGTACACATTGTAGTAGGTACACTATCCGTTGCATGGTCTCCACCATTTGCGAATTCACTGGTCATGCTTTTGCTTACAACTTTTGACCTCTGTATTAGTGGTTTGTTTGCACTGTATTGTAGTTGGACATATATGTCTTCATATTGTGAATTCACTGCATGCTTTTGTACAACTTTTTTGTAGTGTATTGTTATCTTACAAATAAAATTTTCAATATTACATTCTGGAAATCAGTTTTTAATGTTTGTCCAATTGGATGTTACCTATAAAGTTTCACTGCCAATGTTTGCAATAAATGAGACCAATCATGACCGGAATTAATCAATACCAAGTAGTATCCAACATTGAAATTTGAATCTCATCAGACAAACAGTAAGCACAGAAATGTTCATATGCGTGCAAAATCTTCATACAGAGTATGTTTTTGTAATCTCAACTATCTGGGTGAGGGCAGTCTGAAGTGGAGCAAAGTATCCATTGACAGCAGATAGTTCATATCTGGGCATACATCTTGTACTTTTGCCGCACACTCTATCTACTGTTGTTCACATGTGAATAGATCTCTTCCAAATGATGGTTTTGCTGTCAGAGTTGTCCCCAAGTCGCAGTTGTACATCACTGTGCCTCCTCAGCACAAGGAAACTGCGTCGCGTGTCGCACATCACCACACCACAGATTGTGATACGACAGGAACACATAAATACATGCGGTTTGGTACCCTTTTGGACTGGGTTTGAAAGTATGGTTGCCGGTGTTGGTAACGACGCAGGTCAGCATTCTTCTCTTGAATGTATAAAGACAATAGAATTCAGTGCCATGATCAACACGTACTTGCTCACACATGCCATACTGCAGAGCTGGAAGTAAACAACCATAATAATCAAAACAAAAGTGCATACTGTAATCCTTTGCCTCTAAAATTTTATACAAGGCAGTGTTCAAGCAGGGAAAGTTATGTTTACACTAAAATAATACATCATTAATTGAGTCAAAGAGAAAGAGAATAATGGGTTACCACTGCAGTACATTTCTCGGGTGATGAACCTACATGGAAAATCTGGCTAAATTATAATTACTGCTGTACCAATGCACTGTTGGTAGCATAACAAAACAATACTGGTAAATATTTCAATTATTCATCTTACTGATAAACATTGTCATATATTAGCAGATTGTCTTTACAGGCATGCAGCACCCTGCTGGAGAAACCATCTACAGCCATGACCTGGGTGACTCTTAACATGCCAAGCCTTTCACTTTGATCCATGTGAATTTTGTGCCCAAACTACTCGGCATGATATGGAATTGGGTTGAGATTTTTTGCACCCTGTGAGAAAAGGGTAATACAAGGGTACACACAGTATTTTGTCAAATAACTAACACAGATCAGCAATGCACATTCCATTTTATAGCTATGACAATGAATGATTATATTAATAACGAGGTTGAAATATCACAAGTAAAATACGAAAGATCACCCACCATCTGACGAGCATGGTGATATGGACCATTCACTTCTCTCAATGAACGACCAATCCTTGACTCTGCAGCGTATATCCCCTGGGATGCCGGGTGTCCAGTCATCATCTTCCTACCATAAGATGACCCAGTCTGTGACATTAACATTCAAAAAAGTATGCTCGGCATGTCCTTGGCGGCGCATTTGCTCATTGATGAAATCTAAACGCTCAGTTTGCTTCTTGGCCCATGCTGCCTGAGCAGAGTGAAGCTGATCGGTTGTCATATCACGGTGTTTACGTTCGCAACCAATTGGCTGCTTTGTAATTAAGAAAATAAAAAGTTGCTCCCAGAGAATGCAAGGGAGTTAACAAGAGCACCCCCAACAAGTAGCGCTAGGGTGGCCATTACTTCAGTATATCACCTGGTATAATCCCTTGATTAATTAGCATATCCTTTGTGGGCATTGGTAAAGCTACATCGGCAACAACAATAGCCAGATCGCGTGGGGTGAAGTCAAGTTTGGGAACTGCCCCACCCAGAGCTATCTTACCGAGCTTGGCATAACCTATTGGTATACCGGAAACATGTGCACCATGGTACAGAGCTTTAACGAGCATTTTTCCATCAGTAATTGGTGCTGTCATCTTATTTCATATAAAAAGTATCCTTTAATTGTACGTCCTGAGCAACTAAGGGTTGTTGACTTTTGTGAGTTACCTGTTAAGGGTGTAGTTTGAATCTGTACCAATACCACGTTAGTCCAGCCAACCAAACGCTGCCAACAAGCAAAGGTGGAGCCCATGTTGGCCAAGCCAGCCTTTCCAACGGGTTGCTTGTTGATGTTGGCTCGACAGCTTCGTCTTTAGCGTCTGTAAGCGCGGCCTTAGCCTCACGAAACTCCTTCAGAAGCTTATTCTGATTGGCTTTTCGAGCTGCAGCACCCTTTTGTCCCGCTGCAATCCTTTAAGCCTTCTTTGTCAGTCTCTCACTGGTCACTGAAGTTATCACTGCTGTCCCCCCTTGATTTACGTTCGTTTCTTCCATGTTTACTTACTACATTTGTTGGTCAGTTTGACAGCTCTTAGTAAGCACATGTCATAGCGGAGTTAAGCACATTTTATAGCAGAGTTCATCACATGTTATAGCGGAGTTAAACACATACTAGAGCGCGCAAGGAGTGTTTACCTCTCCACTGGTCCTTGCTGATTCGGTGCTTGTTTTCAAAATTTACAGTGCTTAACTGTTGTTAAAGCTGCGGTAAATGGAGCTAAAACATACCATAGCGTTGATATAGCTCACAAGTGGCAGTGCTTAGCGCATGACTAACAAACGGGTCAGTCTTCAGGTCTGTAAATAGCTGTAGCTGGTGTTCTGGTGGGATTGGTAGAAACATACCAGCAATACCTGAGTATAGCTGTAGCACTGTGGGACCTAGAGTGCGCGTCATGCTAGCGCCCAGTCGAGCCTTGGATCTCACATACAGCATAGTGATCTCTTCATCAGTCATTGATTCAACAGGTCAATTCTAAGGGGCTGATCACCAAGGTACTGAAGGACCTGAGCCCCGGCTATGACAGCAGCAAGCCTATCTCTCTTAGAAGACATATCCACACTTGGTTCTACTCCCTCAGACTTTCCCTCCACTTAACTAGCCGTGTCCTATTCAATAATGGTATAAGGATCCATGAATATACGTATACACCTTATATATCTCACAGCTGCCCAGATGAAGATACTTAAACTGGTTACTGAGGCAGCGGCTGCTATTAGGGCCAATATCACTTCAATCGACGGCATATGCAGTAGGTTGATCAGTCTTTAGCAGCAGTTTTGCGTGCTTGGTCTTTGCTAGTAGCTGGCGTACTGTGGCACGTTCCTTGATTAAATCACATCATTCTCTCGTAAGGCGTCTTCAGACGAGTCACGATCCTTGGTGTGGAAAAGTACCATCCAGCGGGTGTGCTCACGTAGATCCTTCAGCACAGAGTTGTACTTCTGGGTGAGGACCCATACACTTTGCTGCGCATGGCGACCGCTAAAGGCTAGTTCGGATAACATGTCTCTCTTCTTGGTTAGGGCCTTTGTCGTCGAACAGTCATCAATAATGTACAGGGTAGGCTCGCCCTTAAAACAACGGCAGAAAGCCCTCAAGTGGTCATGGAGCCGCTCCCCTGTGTCAAGGACTTAGACCTCTGAATCATCCCACCCATGACCACGACTGATAGGCCTCGTTGAAACGTATGGTAGGGCAGAGGATTACAATAAGCTTAAAGGCACAGAAGAAGGGCCCTTCAAGTAGGTCGAGGATGAATACGGTTTTCCCGCATCCTATTTGCCCACAAACTATAGCCGAACAGGAACCATCTGCGCTGACGAACCTGTCATTTTTAAGGTTAACCAGTGCATCCATAAAAATATACATATAGACGTTCAATGCACCGGCTGCCTCTGCTTTTTTGAGATCAGAATGGTGACACCTTCAGACGCATTATCCACGGCCCTGCCACTACCGTGCAGCTGGCCGTCATCACTCGTCCTTAAGTCGAGCCACAGAGCATACTTACTGGTTAGGTACTCTCCTAGGGAACGTCCGACAATACTTTAACAGCTATTGCTACACTGGGGTCGCGTTTACTCGCTGCTGCAAATGCCTTCTTCACCTCATCCCACTGCTGGTAGCCACGCATGCCCTGGGCATAGAGTTGGTTGGGGATGCCCTCAATGTGGTCACCTCAACTTTCGTAATATTTGGGTTGTAGAACGACGAGGCATTGGCTGGGTCTTCAAAGAGCAGTAGGAAGCCCTTCATGCTGCGAGCCGGCACGTTCAGGTTGATGCTCCACAGTGTATCTCTTTTAGTGTATGCAAGCTTTCTGTGACGGAGCACGCGCTCATACTGAATTGCAAGTCGATCGGTGTAATGGATGCGTATCATTCTGGCCAACTCTGGTTGGGTAACCATGTCATACTTTAAGGAGATGCCATCAATTTTGTAGCTGGCGTCGGTATTGGCTGTTATTATTATTATTATACCAAATTTATATAGCGCCAATTTATCAGTAAAGATCTCTAAGGCGCTGCACAAACACAGATGAATTTAATACGACATGTTGCGTGAATCATGCGGTTGTAGTCGTTGAATGTGAGCTCGTATTCCAGCCTGTCAATAAGTGCACTCTAGTAGAATGGCATGTGGCTCTCGAGGAGTTCAAAGTCAAGTGGAGCGTACAACCTCTTACTTTAAACATCGGCTACGGCATTGTCCTCTTCCTCGCCCTCATCCTTGTCTCCTGCCCCCACTCGTATCTTAGTTGCGTTTCTGTCATCTGATGTGTCAATGCCCTGATACTGGAGGCCCTGTGTCTCCAGTGCAGTCCACCACAAGTCGTAGTAACAGTGATACACATCGCTATCATCAATAGACATGACCTCGTTGCCAGAAATCTTGATTGTCATTTTTTTAACCACGGCGCGACCCAGGTTTTGCACAACGCTGCGGTTAACATCAGTCCTGGTCAGCGTGATTGTTAAGACGTCGTCTGCGTCTGGATTGGGGAACCGAACCAGCAGTTGTTGGTCCTGGTCAATAGTGCTTGGATTGTTTGTAATAACTACAGACTGTCGCATGCCCTTTATCCCGAGGGGTTCGCGTATCCGGCGGTATGGAATTAGTTTGTGTCCATAAGTACTCGACATGTTGAATGCTTATTTACAATTATATCTTTAACATAATAACATGGAGTTGGATAACCCAACATTTAAAGTCAAAGTAGAGGAGGAATGGCACGACGCTGGAAGAAAGGATGAGGTAGTCTCTGTGGTCCCTATCCATGAAGCCCCCTCTCTCCCACCTGTTATGGAAGGGGACATTGGGATGGATCAGTCTCTATTACAGGAAGTGCGATTATTTATAGGCGCTGTCAATGATTATTACAATGTATCAGCTGAAAAAAGGTCAAACACTCCCCCTCGGTCGCGGAAAGCTTGAACTTATTGGAGGAGAGTTACGTTTGTAGGACTACCCTGACATGATTATTACCAATTCTCGTACCAAAAAACTGCTTTCACTTCAAACAATAGCTAGTAAGGGGGGTGGCTTAATGCCGTCCGTGATGGTTTGGGGTTCACTGAGCGGTCCCAACAAGCGGTGTCACAAAAGGCAGCAAAAGCCCTCTAAGGCGTTGACCAAGCAGCTTCTGAAGCCGCATAGAATTTAGAAATGAGCGGCCCTGAAGCCATGACTGAAACAGGTGGCGCAGAAGAAACAAGCTTCATAAAGGACGTTCATAACGCTATAGAAGACGTGGGCACTCAGACAGATGGTCTGACATTCCGAGAGCTTGTAGGGCTTGACAAGGCTTTGCAGACCCAGAGGGGTGAGCTTGTCAACAACCTAGCTAAATAACTGAGATAGAAAGGGATATACACTGGCGGGAAGCTAAAATGCCGAGCTAGGAGGAGGCTGTGAGGGGTGATAGTGGAGTATGGAGATTACAAGCAAATGAGCTTGCAGAGCTGCAGGACCTGTTGCGTGCCCGTGTTGAGGCTGCCTCTGCAAACCGCGAACGTCTGTGAACCCAAATTAATCGCAACAGGGAAACGATCAACAGACTTCCTAACGAGGACACAACACTAGCTGAGCGTGTACGCACCCTGTTTGAGGAGCTGGGCTTAACAATCGTCTCCATCCTTACTGCGGTTGTATTGGCAATCTCGACCCTGGTAGTTGCTTTGACGGGTGGAGGGAGCACTAGTGCAACCCCGGCACCAACGCCGACGCTGGCTGATAAGCCTGGTGTACAGGAATGGATTACAAAAAAGGCTTGGCAAACGTCCTTGGCAAACGTCCTGAAGGGCGTAGCCGGTAAGGCAGCAGCTGCCCTTCCAGGAATCATTGGCTCCATCGCATCATGGCTGCTTAAGTCAGCTGCATGGGTGGCTGGTTGGATGGCATCCTCATGTGCCTTTCCTGCAGGTATGTCGATCAAGCCGCTTGGAACGCCTGGGGAGCGGACTCCCATATCTGTATCTGGCGGAGGGTCAATCCTTCCTCTATCTGGAAGAGCAGCATGCGAGTTGACATCAGTATTGCTGCCGATCTGCTGTTCCACAGTCGCGATGGTAATCAGATTGTTGTACCCAACAACGTTTCCAATGGCGAGGCTCATTTCTGACGGATCCATATAAAGATCCGTTCCATACACATAATCAAGCTTTGAGGAAGCATTCTGGAGTAGGTTTTGATACCTGCGGGAGTTGATTGCATCCACAACGTTAACCTGAAATTGCTTTTGGGCATCAAGGGATGTGCCAATATCTAGTATTTCCGACTGGGTCTGCGCCTGAACACCAAGAGCGCCCAGAGATAGGTCCGAATGCTGTCGTTGATCCGTGTGATTGCTCCAAGGTTTGCCTAATGGATTCGTACAGGTGGGTGTCTCCATAATGATTGATCACCCGTACCTCGTGTGTCTCGGGGTCGGTGAAGTAGACTCGCCTGAGGCCCTGGTTTCTACCCTTTATTCTCCAATTGCTGCTATCGGCAACACTAAACCCATGGCAAAGTTGGTGGAAGATTCTCTTGTATTGTGGCGTTATCCGGTAGTGCTACCCTCATTTCGTTTAGAAGTCTCCGAATGGTATAGTACACGTGAAACGTATAAAAATTCCTTATTGGTGGGTCTCCAGAGTAAAGGTGGTCCAACGCAGATACACCAGCCGGAGGGTGCGCACCATACAACAAAATGTACCTGGTTCTGCCAGTATTGCATCTGGTTGGTTCTCCGGCAAACTACAAGTTTATCGTCGCTTATGTTCGGCATCAAGTAGTGCTAAAACAGGTGAGAGAACGTAACCTTGAACGCCTCTGAACGGTCTTCTGCTTGCACCTGGATGCGGAGATGTGTCAGCTGCTCAGCCGCTATATGGGGTGGGTACAGCGGGCCCGGTTTGTATGTTTCACTTCTATTGAATGTTAAGGCTTGTTTATCCATAGTGCTATGTATCACACTCTGTCAGATGTTCAAAGCGGTGAGGCTGTGTCCCAGCAAAATGTTATTGAGAATAGTGCAGGTGATCTATACGTAGGTCTTAGGTCAATCACGTATACTGTGGGTTGGTATAACATTGAATCCAAGTTGCCCATTACAAAGGCGCATATTTCTACAGGAAAAGGAGAAGTGCCAGTTTGCCCCCTGGCCTCTGGAACGTAAAACTTTTGCAAGATGCATTTATAACTCTAGGTCTTAGTTTCGAGGTTAATTCTTCAGATGGGGGTATTGTCCTTTCAATTCTTGATGATTTGGCTTTACTATGTGACGACGGTGTGTTAAAAATATTGGGTCTTGATAACGGTCTGGATGGAGGATGGATCCCTTCAGGTACTCACGTGGGTGACCGGCCCATCAACTTTAGCATTTTTAACCCACTTTATGTCCACCTCGATCAAGTCAGTACCACGCAAAACATGCTTGATGGTGCGCCCACTACGCTTCTTGAAGTTGTGGGCTTTGAGTGCGGCTCTTTTGGTGATATTATTAACGCAAACCTCGCTAATCCTGTGTCAAAACGTATTACTGTCGGAGCTGTGAATGAGTTCAGATAAGAGATAATAAGGGTCGTCTATTAAACAATCACGACCTACCTATTAGTGTTGTTTTTTCAATTTACAAGATGTATTTATGAAACTTATAAGAAAACGGATCAGGACGCCGACCTCTCTGAATATGCTTAAAAAAAGCTATGTTGATGCTTACATAGTAGCCACTTTGCAGGACGCGCTTCTCAATCAGCCTCCATTGGACCTCTCTGAATATGTAAAAAAACCTATGTTGATGCTTACATAGTAGCCACTTTGCAGGACGCGCTTCTCAACCAGCCTCCATTGGACCTCTCTGAATATGTAAGAAGAAATATGTTGATGCTCACATAGTAGCCACTATGCAGTACGCGCTTTTTAACCAGCGTCCATTGGACCTCTTTGAATATGTAAAAAAAACTATGTTGATGCACCGAAACCCTTCGTTACTATTTGGGCGGAAGAAAGCGGTCGGTTGGTTGATGGATTGCATGAATGGTCATTTGGTGATCGTGCCAGTGGTTTTGACCATGGATATCCTATGATGGTGCCGGGTCAAGTTTTGCGTATGGGGCTATCAACTAGTCTGAGTGAATATCCTGCGCTTCTAGGTGGAAAATTCGTCAGTCAGTGACTGACCATCAAGGTGAAAAAAACATTATCAGATCCGCATTCTAGCGCAGAGCAAATTGAAAACCATTGATGACATTGTATCGACAGCACTTGAAGATGGTAATATCTCGGATCATGAATTTAAACTCGTTTTTAGCTGAGGTCACAAAATATACCCATATGAAAGAAAAAAATTAGGCTAGACCTGTAAAAGCGCGTCAGACTGTTTCAATTGCTGAAAAAGACGAAGGTATCAGACAAAAATTTTGGTGCTTCTTTACCATTGAGTGGACTGTGAATAGCATTGACCCCCCTCAATACACATAATTATTTTTTCTATCAGGCAGGCAAAACTCAAATACCATATAGGAAGTCCCAGGGCTAATGAAATCCGTACAGGTGTAAAGCCACCATGAAGACCAAGAAAACATAAGTCATGGACACCTTGGCCTATGGGCGCACTAGTTTATCTACAAACTAGCACCTCGGCCCCGTTTGGGGGTCGGGTCCGAGGCGCCCTTAGGGTTAGCAAAAATCGTGTATAAGCTGTCAAAGGGTGAGTAGTATGAATGGTGGTGGTTCTGCGCCAGAACCCCTACCATATATACTTCTGGGCGGTCAAATAATAGCATCATCGACGTTTCCAACAATATATTGTTTCATCATCGCGTAATTTTTGGGCTTGTTTGGTTCGTGGCATGATTTGCGTGCATAACTGGTCACAAGCAATACATATAAAGTGCATTTTTGTGTTCGGTTTCGAGGCAATACGGCCTCTTGACGGTACGGCACCTCGAATACGGTACTTCATTGAAGCTGGTGCTGCACTTTTGGCATCTATGAAACCGGCTTAGTCAGGAATGTATGCTGCATCCATGGTTTAATATTCTCCCACTTTTTAATCCAAGTTATGACTTCAGTCTGGCTACATGGGTTCAACGATGAATGTTAGGTATTACAAAAGCTCATAAATGCAAACAATCCATGAGCCAGTCAGTGCAACACAGAATGGTGATTCTTTGAATAAGCTTATTCACGCACAGAAGCATGGCTGGCTTTCACACTGAATATACATGAATTAACCTAATCCACTCCTCTACGCAGCTGGCATTGCAGCTTTATCTTAGCTAGAATGCTAAAATATATATATATATATATATATATATATATATATATATATATATATATATATATATATATATATATATATATATATATATATATATATATATATATATATATATATATATATATATATATATATATATATATATATATATATATATATATATATATATATATATATACAATTGCAACCATTTTGGACAATATCGACAAAACCGACCATTTTGGGTCATTCGATTATTTCGGTTTTTTGAGTTCAAATTATGTGATATCGCGGTTGCAAAACCTTATACATCTGCTGTGCACAGCTTTCAGTTAATATCTCCATTCAAAACTTATTTTAGAAGATTGTAAAAAATTATAGGCCAAAATGGTTGTACCAAAAAAGTCATGATAGTTCCGAGCCTTGCCGAGCGGCATGTGTACCGAGGGAACGGAGAAAATATGTATTAAAGTCACCTTTTTTAAGGAAGGAAGTTCTTCAACGTATCCGTAATTAATTAGGATACTTATGAACTGCGAGTTTTAACAAGAATTAGTGATACTTAACATTCTGAAGATTGTCGTCTCTAATGTTGCAGCACGGACGATTCCAAGTCACAAATGCACGTATTTATATTCTGATTCATGGATAATCTAATTGCCATCATTGATGTTATTTGCTGTAACTATTATACATATCGATTGCTTTGGGTAGCTTAATGTTATTTAACCACTCTGAACACTGTAATCTGTCTGTCAACGATGTTGGACAACATCCCTCGTCCCTTGAATCGGGAGAGTCTAAACAGCTGTCACTATTTATCTCCGTGCGACATGGCGACAGTCTTGCCGCACATGGCCAAAGTTGACAAATCCGCTTAAATTTGGTGCAACCAAAACAACAAGGTGATAATATTAAATCAGTTCCAATTAATTGGCGACAGTCTTGCCGCACATGGCCAAAGTTGACAAATCCGCTTAAATTTGGTGCAACCAAAACAACAAGGTGATAATATTAAATCAGTTCCAATTAATTGAAACAAGAAGTGTTTATATATAGTAAATAAAAGGCGAATAAGATATGTTAATTTGAGAGCAAATAACTTTCGACTGAAGCTATTTGGGTGTCTCCCAAATCGGTCGGGTTGACAGGCTCTGTGAAGTTCTGAGCAGCTAGCTGCTATACGCTGAATGACACGGAGCAGTGGAGGCAGCATCACATAGCGTTATGAACCCAGTCCTTGCTCTTATAATATATGTTTCAATAATTTATTTTCGTATTGTTAAATATTAACTGCAATCATGCAAACCAGCCGGGAAGTTTACGCAACAGGGCACTTATCAAAGTATGTGCATGTCATATAATGGTGTGTTCAACTGCATATGTTCATGCATCTATTCACAATTTGTTTCATCGATTGTCAAACTGACCTCCAATTGATTCTTTGTGCATTCTTTATTACATATTTTATCTGTTCATTTGACAGAGCATCATTGTCTTGCCTTACACTAGATTTATTTTGAGAATTAAACTGAATCTCGTCTTTCAGAGTGAATGATATAAATCCCCTCAGGACACCATGATTAAAACATGGATTAAACAATCTTTAAGTTTTAAATATATCACCTTTATTCAGTTTGCCACCTACTAACATGTAGTTACAAAATGAAAAAAACAGCAGCATCTGCAGGCAATGTGCTCAAGGATTTGTTAAGGTCAGGACTAGGTAAAAGATGAATTTGTTTTGTTGATGATTAAACTTTGATTGCTGTTCACTTGCTTATCCAGGGTCACTTAAATTCTACAAAAAATGTATCCACAATATAGGCATTCAGAGTTAATTCGGCTGAATAAATTGACCTTAATGGACTGATATTTATCAATGCTAAGCTCCACAGCAACCTTCCTGGTGGTCACTAGTCAATGCCTGTCATCTCAGTACCCGGAAAGAGAATGTTAAAGTTGCCATCAGTGGTCAATGAAGGAAGGATACATTAATTATTGAAGGGTGGGCGGTTTGTTATTGGTTATATAATTGCGGTTTAAGTGCTTAATGATAAGATCAGGCTTACAATGTGTTTTTACCAATGTTCTATTAGTTCATATTCGAATGTAGATTCAGTTTCTGCCACATGATAGTGGATTAGTTTTTACTTCCTTTACTTAATATTGGTGAAGCCACAGTATTGGTGAAGCCACAATATTGGTGAAGCCACAATATTGGTGAAGCCACAGTATTGGTGAAGCCACAATATTGATGCAGTCACAATATTGGTAAAGCCACAACACTGGTGAAGCCACAACATTGGTGAAGCCAAAATATTGATGAAGCCATAACATTGATGAAGCCACAACACTGGTTGTGCTACAGTATTGGTAAAGCCACAGTATTTGTGAAGCCACAATATTGGTGAAGCCACAGTATTGGTGAAGCCACAATATTGGTGAAGCCAAAATATTGGTGAAGCCACAGTATTGGTGAAGCCACAATATTGGTGAAGCCACAACAATGGTGAAACAACAGTATTGGTGAAGCCAAAATATTAGTGAAGTCACAATATAGATGAAGCCACAATATTATTGAAGCCACGGTATTGGTGAAGCCAAAATATTGGTAAAGCCACAACACTGGTGAAATCACAACATCAGTAAACCAAAATATTGATGAAGCCATAACATTGATGAAGCCACAACTCTGGTGAAGCCACAACATTGGTGAAGCCACAATATTGGTGAAGCCACAGTATTGATGAAGCCACAATATTGGTGAAGCCACAACAATGGTGAAACAAATAAATTTCGTAAATAGGGCAGATTAACCAACACCGCGGATATGAATCTCCAATATGATTCAATTGAGATACTTAGTCCATAATATTAAACCCAGAACAGGAGGTAAAGCAGTTAACCACTACCAGATCATGAGTGCTGCTGAGCAAAACGTCATCACTAACACCTAGTCAATCTCACTGCCTAACAATAAAGACAGAAGGCCGATGGCTATTGAACTCTGCTGCTTTTGACATTAACAAGTTATGACAGCATTTAATCACAGCGTTTATAGTATAACATTGTATTCAATGACACACCAGAGCTGAACAATAACCCCAAACCCACTTGTCTAGCAACAATATTCCATCGCCAAGTAGTTATGCAAATTGTTTTAGCAATTAAGCCTAATAATTTAAGGTTTTAGGAAATGATTCACCCAATCGCCCATGAGCTAATAATAACTTAGCTACTTTTTTCCTGGAACAAGCAATTTTAATTTGCTTTTATTTAGCAAGTCAGAGGTAAAAAGCCATAAAGCTATGAGCTAAAGTTTGCAAGATTTGGTCAATATGAAGTTGCTAGCTTGCATTATAAGAAAACATGCCATCAAGAATTATTCCCCATTGAGTAAATCACTCAGGAACAAAAGGTCATGCAGTGCTGATATTTAATTTGTAAGTGATCATCAGTATAAGAGCGGTTCATGTTTAATTTGAAACAGGTATTCCCTATTTGGTTAACATAGCTAATGAGATTATTTTTCAATAATAAGGTCACAAAGGGCTGATATTTTGTTTGTTAGTGACAATCAATATAAGAGTGACTTGCATTATTAAAAAAATCAAAAGTTTACAAGCAGACAGATGGACAGGGCAAAACTGTGCTGAGGAGCATAACTATTAATGGTTACTGCCTAATTGTCCCATAATTTTAACCTTATAAGTGGCATGCAACAGGTCCGAGATGGGCAACCAATCAAAGTGACCTTCCAAGTCATGCGTAACCAGCCATTTTGTTACACCTTGGGAACTATACTGTCCTAAAAAGGCCTCATGTGTGATTTGGGGTTTCAGATATGCTTAATACCCCTATCAACACTAGACCAGATGCACAGCTTTTAAGACTAACTGACAGATGACCATGGCATTTATAGCTTATACATGATAGATTCAAATGATGTGATTGTACTATTGAACAATTGTTTGGATTACTAACATTGAACATTTGACAACAATTTTATTACCAATATTGATGTGGCAGATACCCTGACAAAAGAGGCTCTTGACTTTAAAAACCTACTTTGGGTCTTATTATTTGGCTAGCCGCTGTTGAACTTGGCTATCAACTCAAACCAGCACAGCTGTTTTGGATAGCTACTATTGAGATCTAATGGATCACTTTCCTGACTAATTGATGGCAAACGTGTGATTCTGTCCATGACTGAAATATCACATAACACATAATCAAACTTATAGGAATGTAATAAAGAACTCCTGTTTTAAGTGTATTGCAATGATACATAATATTAGCAGACCATGCTATTTCTATGTCCAATAAAAGTACTTTAAAAGGTAGGTTAAGGGTAACATTACTAATGCATGTATATAATTCAAGGATGTCAAAAACAAAATATTAATCTTCAACCTTTGAAAAAAAATCACATTTGAAAGAGTAACCCCACTCCCCCTAACGCACCAGAGTTGTTATATAGTGTACTATGACACCATAGTCCACCATATAACATTGTGAATTACAGGGCATAAAGTCTGAAGACGAGTGGGATCGATGATCCTGAAATCAGGATCCCCTACCTTACTTAACAACAGAATTGGAGCGTTTGTGTTATTGTGATACCGAGCGCATGTCCGCTGTCAAGATCAGGCAATGTTAACATCTGACAGATGGCGCAAAAGCCGTTCGCTAAAATGGCCAATAGTCAATACGGTAAATGAACGTTGGGAAATACATTTAAAAAAAATCAATGATAATTGATAGATCTGTCCAACCAAGCTGCAGGCATCTAGTAACATTAACGTGGTATCTGGGTATTGTTGGCCGTTGGAATATGTTAGTGATCGGTAAGTGAGAGTGTGAACCTGTGAACGGCAGAGCCCACGTGCGGTACAGCCCGGTGAAGCTACCTAACCACTGTAAACTAAGGGTATTTCATAATTTGACGTACATGAAATTTCGTCCCGCAACAATAACGATCATTGTCACATGAATGATATTCAATTTATAAATGTTGGAATCATACTGACCAAATAAGAATCAAATGGAAACAGAGCGTGTAAAATGGTCATGGCTGACCAGTCGCCTTTGTTTATACTCGCTCGTGTACCGGAAATTCCACGCGGTATGGAAAGCTGGAATTGTTACAATCCCAAAATATACCTTCAGCTCGAGCCCGCGGATGCATTCGTGGGGACAATTGGATTTAACGACATGAGCAAACTGATAACACAAAACAATCTGGCTAATTATTCCCTTGTTACAAACAGTCCGTTGGAACGATACGATCTCATTTATTACTTGAAAATTTACACATCATAGATCGAGAAAACCGGTATCTCATTTCAGTGAGATTCTCCAAACATTTTGAATGCTGATCTGCGTCTCGATGTCCCAGCTTAAGTGCTACATTTGTTCTTATTTATCCAAATAAAACATTATCAGACGGATATATATTGAGAATAAAACACCAAAAATGAGTTGACAAAGTCTTACAACCACGGATTTCATAGTAAAATCGCCATTTTTTTAATATCCGTCCGTAAAGATATTTGAGCGTGTGCCGCCCGTTATTCGATAAACTGCTGATTTATATATTCATTCAAAATTTGTATGTTTTTCATTTCAAGCGATAATTTAAAACATTGAAGTTAGAAGTCACACAAATCATGAATCTAAGTTTGAAGCAAATATACATAGAACAAAGCCATATAATGACCGGTTATTCAACATGGCCAAAATGGTCGTTGGGGCCAAAATGTAAATTCAGGCAAAGGCATTTAACGCCAAGAAAAAGTGGATAGTTACCCCGAATAATAAGATTCCAACCTTAGGCGGAGTAGTAGCAAACAAAGTTACAATTTAATGGGGAAGCGCAGTTTTGTAAGACTATGAGATGACTCTGACTATTTTGGCCCCATGACGATCGACCAAAATGTAAGTAGGGGCCAAAATGGTCCGTGAATTGTACCATAAATATACATATATATATATATATATATATATATATATATATATATATATATATATATATATATAGATATATATATATATATATATATATATATATATATATATATATATATATATATATATATATATATATATATATATTAGCACGAACGCGACCTTAAGTAGACAAACCGCCAACCTTTCGTAGACTTGGGTCCACGAAAGGATATACCACTATGTCCACGTAAAGTCACTGCACTTTTTCTTTCAAAATGTTTACAAATCATTTGGTTTGACCATTTTGATATGATAATATAGTCATAATAACGTACAAAGATAAATTTTACGAATGATTTCTCAGAATTTTGTATGTTATAGCGAAATTTAATTTTAGCAGCTAACCTTTGGTTGACATTACCTGAAATCCTCAATATCTTCCTTCCAACCAAATATACCTTTGCCCAAATGGTCAAAATAATGTTTCAACACGAGCGTAGAACATGCTTATTTGAAGTTTTTAAAGATTTGAAATTTTTTATAAGATTTATTCAATTTTTTTAATTTTTTCTCTTTATTCGTCTATCTACAACTTTGAATAAGTTTGCAAAACGCTGCCAATGGCTCATGATGATCATATCTACTACAAATATTATAATCCTTATCCATGATGACCGAAAATTATTCCAAAATTTCAGTATTCCGCAAATATACGCAGATATATATGGGCACGAATGGTTGGATTTATACATATAATTAGTATCTTGACCATTCGTGGACGACATTTAGAGGACCAAAAGTGTATACCCGGATTATAAAGAAACAAAAACATTTTTATTTGCGTAAAACTTTTTCATTATATTATTTAAAATATGCTGAATTAATAATTATTAAAAATGACAGTAATAATGGTTGTAATCGTCAGTATATATATATACTTATATATATATATATATATTTACATATATATACATATATATATATATATATATATATATATATATATATATATATATATATACTATATATATAGAAATATATAGAAATATATATGTTTAAATATATATATATATATATATATATATAAATATATATATATATATATTATATATATATATATATACGTATGTACATATACATACAAATATCTATATATATATTAATATATATTATGACGTATGAAAAAGGCCGATCTATATGTCGATGAATAAGCCTCATGTAATAAATAAATATATTTTATATATATATATATATATATATATATATATATATATATATATATATATATATATATATATATATATATATACATATATATTTATTTATTTATAACATGAGGCTTATTCATCGACATATAGATCGGCCTTTTTCATTCGTCATAATGAATCGTCCTATATGTAACCATCAGTCAGTAACAAAGTAACGGCGTTTGATCCACAATACGCCTTTGGCCTTTCATCGCAAAATTTCATGACGCATTGTGCCTTATGTTATCTTCGCGCATCCGGTTTTCAATTCATTAATACTCATTGTAAAAGTTTCGCTACGGTATAAAACTTTGCTTTATTCGTGATTTCTATGATTACTGTATCCAGATATCATGTATTCACTGCATGAAACGTGGACCCTGTATTATAACTATGTTTGATCCTTTGATTTGTGATGGATATATTTGTTCGATGGAAAATTCTGTGTGCGAGCAGAATGATATATGCTTTGTAGGGGTGCGTACAATATCGCATTCGAAAGAAAGTGAGTTATCAATGACATGTGTAAATTTACGGAGGAAAAGTCTATCATCTTTTTCTATTTGAATAGCTAGTGTTATTAATGTCACTTATACTCGAGGGCTTATGATGCGCAACACCATATATACCGATCTGATAACAAATTCAAAACGTATCTTTATCAATCACAGTACCGAGAATGTACAAAGCTCACAAAGAGAATGCTTCACGATTAGCAGTGATAGTAAAGTTACAGTCGACATACTGATGTTCATCGCTTACAATGTGGCCTAATTTGATCCACATGCAGGGCGCTATGTGTTTGATCTGCGTGACATTTTGGTTGTTTGATCGGTGTTTAAGATGGTTTGAAGTATGATTTGTGGGCATTAGTTGAAGCCAAAAGTAAATACGTTGAGGCGTTTGGATGTTTTACTAACCAGTGGTTGAATGTAAACGCATACTCTACTAAATACATAGTTTTTATACCACCATGCACATGAGATATGGTTGAATTTACGACCTTCATATCATGCTCACTGACACAACTTTGCTAAAGCATCTGTGTTGTTCATCTGCTAGGTATTTGATCGGCACTGTGTGCGACGAAATGTCGGCTGAAGAAATAGTACGGTTAGTTTAAGTCACCAAAGGATTAATCTCGAGCGCAATACACAAGGTAAATCCCGCTAAGTTATCATAGCATATTACTGTCTCGTGTATCAATAAATGCCTAAAACGCCAGAATGATAAATTACCATTCAAGCGTAACGTGGTAGCGGTACGGCTCCTTGGCGTAAAGGCTCTAAGGAGTAATCTTTCAGTTTTAAATCCAGTCACCAGTCATATGGGTAGATTCTAAATGGAATCTACCGTTAGTGAGATCCGAAACCCGACGACAACTCCGGTCCCTAAGTGAAAATGTTCCGAGCCCTGGAGCTATTACTTAAGGCCCATGGTCCCTAGGCATCCGTCTATTTCGACTCCTTATTAATAACGCTATCTGATATGAGCATATATTCCGTCGATATATCAATCGATCCCGGCGATGGCACATCCTAAACTAGATTCAATTATAAGCTCAATTTTACATTACTCTCCCATTGTGCTCGTATATTCTCCTTTTGCTAACGACAGTTGAGTTGCTGTTCGAAGGTTGTTTCAACATTCTCTGCCGACACAAACATGGGCGATTTTGAGCCCACTTATCAAGTTGCTCATTAAGTTATCACAGTACCACCGGTTTTTCTGAAATTGCTTAAAGTTATGTGCAATCAATTTATTTGCCTAAACGCGCACCATAGCATGCGCTTCATGTTAAAAATATTCCAGCCAGTTGATGAAAACTGCAAATCAAAATGACTCTTTCACAGTTAGTGTATACATTGTCATTTTGGACAGTGATATATATATATATATATATATATATATATATATATATATATATATATATATATATATATATATATATATATATATATATATATATATATATATATATATATATATATATATATATATATATGTGTATTATATATATATATATATATTTATATGTATATATATTTATATATATATATATTTATAAATAGAGAGAGAAGAGAGAGAGAGAGAGAGAGAGAGGGGGAGTGGGAAAGAAAGGGAGAGGCAGATAGAGGGGAGCGTGAGAGAGAATGAGGGCGAGATAAATATGTGTTATATATATATAAATATATATATATATATATATATATATATATATATATATATATATATATATATATATATATATATATATATATATAGAGGGAGATATATATAGAGAGAAAGAAAGAAAGAAAGCGAGAGAGAGAGAGAGAGAGAGAGAGAGAGAGAGAGAGAGAGAGAGAGAGAGAGAGAGAGAGAGAAAGAATATAGATTAGTCATACTCGCACACGGTCTGTGTTGGTCGACAGACTCAAATTATACTATTGAAAATATCAACTGTGTTTTCATATCGCCTTCAATAGCGAGGTTTTTACGTTGCAATGAAGAACACCTTTGCAACGCACCTTGGGTGTTATCCTCACTAATCACGTTTCTGCTAACCACATCGGGTAACATTGAGCCGACGAAAGTCTAGCATGTTGTTAATGCAGCTTTTGTATGGGTGTGTTCCTGCAGATTCCAATCTATGTTAGGTAATGCCTGTGATCCCTGACATTCATTAACGTAAGTTAGCTATTTTGTAACATGTCATTAATTTTGCCTTAACCAGTGTACAAAAGTGCAAATGATATAACACTTACGATACACATAGCACATGTCAATTAATTAATAGCTTTGTGATTGATGGTATGCTTGATTTCAATGTTATTTTCAATGGTATGATAAACGAAGAATGCAACATCATTTTATTTGTCGTAAAGTATATCGATGCAAAACACTTAACGGCAGAATTGTCGACGGAAGATAATTCAAACTGAACTACCATACACCCTAAACAATATTGGCATCAATCATGCAAGCTCCATTACAGCTCATATTGAGGGATATGGGTAAAAATATACGACCCAGAAAGGCTTGCAACCTTCAAGGGCCATTAATCGAATGTTTTGTTTCAGCATTTTGACAAAAATCTTCACAGGTGTTGGTTCATTGCTTGTTATTGACAGTAAATTGCGCATGCTCGTATTCATAGGCCAACGTATTCTGCCTTGTGCACTAAACCCACGGGAGCAAAATTATCTTCCTGTCAATTCGTTTTATTATAATAAATGCTTTCGTCTGAAGAATGAAGTTTATCGCAACAATTCAATTGTAACTAACAGCTGATGATTCGTGCATTATGCAGTGACCTAATATAATGGAATGCACCTATTACTTTAGACAATATGTCGAGAAAAAAACGTAAAGCAACTATACACTCAATAAATATTTTTCTTCACCCTTCATTTGGGGACCAAGGGGTCGACATTTTATTGGTCTACTAACACTGATAATTTGAATACGTGGAATCACATTGTGGTATGTCATATCGAAACAAACCACCGAGTTCAAAAGTCATCATTAAACCAATCTGCTTCAATTGACCAGTAGTAGCTTAGGTTATGCGCATTGACATTCACCGCAGTTTCATTTTTGCATTGACATTCCCCATATATCACAAGGATCACCGCTTTGGTTCATGGGATAGATTATTCTGAAAATGCATCCAATATGTGTGAATTATTTAATATTTTCTTTTCAAATGTTAATCGCCCGCAGACTCGAGGTAGTCTACACTTATCACATATCAGTGAAATGTCGATGTGATTACCTTGTTTAATTGACGTACATTGACCTGCCATTAATCGCCTCCTGCCCCACGCATCATCTCTCACTCAGATTGGACTATTAGTAGGTACATTTAAGCTCTTAAAACCGAATTAAATAACTGGCTGAGGTTACCTTGTCCACTTGTGTTTTTATTCTAACCATTCACAATTTTCTCAATAAATACTAAATTAAACATGATGTTTCCAACCGACTCGGTAAATACAAGGCGCTATCCAATAGGATGCATTGTGATCATTATGTACGAGCTTGCGTTGCTCAAATACCCATTATATGAATTGCATATGTCTCGGTTATATGACGGTAGTCCTTCATTAACGTAAGCTTGTGCAAATAACAATGTAACCTAAGCGAAATCATTCTTCACCCCTACTCCACTCGCAGAGGTATGCAATTTATTAAATTCTATCGAGTATATTCCATGTATCGGGGATATTCAATTCATTGCACTATATCATTGTTTGCAGAACCAACACATTATCGAATGGTTATCACAACTGTCAAACAGAAGAAAGTGATATAGCTCGGAAAAAAAGATAATGGCTGTCTACCTTTAAGAACATAGATAGCATATGACAATAATATATATCCTGCAGAAAATACGTTCGCGTATCAAAAGTCATTATTATGTGATTGTGGCCTTCATCTGACTGTGGAAATGGCATTAGATATCAGTAGGCATTTTTCATGATAGTGGCGTAGCTTTCGTACTTGGTCACAATATTACGAAATGGGATTTTTTTCCAAAATCCTCAAAGCCAACTCTATCGTATTTGGCCATCACGACATCCTATGGCTTTGCATAAGGACGGAAAGCTAAGTCAAAATTATTCTATAAAGGGTAAACTTGTAAAGATATACTCACCTGACACATCTCTCTGTTGGCAAGAGACAAAACTGTCGTCGACTCATACCAACCTGAAGCGTCAGAAACTATCAGTGGTATATTATAGTGAGTCATCTCTCTGGAGAGACAAAACTGTCGTCGATCATTAGCGTCAGAAACTATCAGTTATTGCATTCATTTAGGGCATTTCTTGCATTCTAAGCTTTCTCATACTCACTGTGTGAAATAAAGCGGCATATTGACTGATTTCGTGCAATTATTTGTGCATCATTAACTGTGATTATCTGAAAATAAAAGTGGACACATTCTGCTTACAGTAAATCCTCATTTAGATTAGCAATGCCTTCGAGTCAGATATGCAATTTAAAAAAGCATTGACGGCACATGAACCCACCGAAACATCGTCTGCTCAATAATCATGACTTATCAGGTGCCTAAGTGAGTGGAAATGCCACCGTTTTTAATTTAAAGTTACAATAATATGAACAGCATGCGATATATTTTACAGTGCATTTGTCACAAATAAGGCTGGTGCAGTTACGTTCTTACAGTTGTCATCTTCACAAATCTAATGCCATTATTATTTTCCATTGAGCTCGAGAACTCTTCAAGCAACAATGATGGCCATGCTACTTTGAAGCTATCACAACCGTTTGCAAAGCAAGAAAGTCGTTGCTCAGCTTCATATGATAATTATGTGTCCTTTAAAGTGAAACTTTGGCGCTGTGTGTGTTCACAAACAGGTTCTGGTGAGCATTGCACGTGTACTGGAAATTATGACGTCAATGTTTAAATTGTATGTATGACATCGTCAGGAAAAATGATTTGGTGCTTGTCAGTTTTACGCGTATATAACTGAGAACCGTAACGCCACATCTATATCCTTTAATATTGATAGCAAAACTTTTCCCGCCATGGAAAACACTCATGGCCTCGCCGAAGAAAATGACAATTTAAGCCAGTGAATATAAATGTAACTACACCTTATCGTAAACATTGCACGCGTTTGAAGCTACTTAAAATATATATTATGATGTATTTCAGCGCGCTACGTAATTTTAAAAGGGAATTGAGCTTAACAAGTGTAAAGATGAAGTGTAAAGATGCATATAACTTGTAAAGCTTTACATATTTGAGGGAAACTTAATTTTATTGATAAATGTTGTCTGATTACAATCCATGACAACTCTTAGAGCAACGTACAGAAATGCTGCAAATGCAATGTGCGTTGCCATTGATACAACTGTTTAATAACCTACAGAATGCAGCATGATTGCTCATCTGCGTATCACATATTAACCATTTTGTCCATACCAATCTTAGACATTTAATTTTTCTGTAAGAGACTTCTTTCCATTTACAAAGAGATGTTACTTCCGCCGCTGCTTATAACAAGCATCCGGGGTAACCTTTGTCACGATAGGCAAGCATATGAGGATCAAAATTCTTTGAAGTTGCCGTTCACATATTCGTTGGAATGGTAAATGACTTATTTTGTGTTAAAGTACTACAGGCAATTCCACACATTAACTTATGGAAAAACATACGGATACAGTATGGTAACTTTTGGTGATTGGTTCATCAATCAGTAGATAAGCTAAAAATGGATTAGCTCAAATGATTAAATAAATAATGCTAATGGATTGTTTTGCGATAATATTGTATCGAGTTTATACTTTGGAAATTTGCGGGTGCAAGTGTTGCGACTTTTGGTAATTTCACCATTGATCTGCAGATCAATGTAAAAAAGGAAGTATTTCAAAAAGGAATTATCTCAACTGATCCATACAGTGGTTATATCAAATGTAGAAACCCCACTCAGTTGGATAAATCGAAATAACATCGCACAGCCATGCGCAGTACACAATGCGTCCTATAAGTGAAATGTCATGCACCATCATGAAACGTGTGGGATTGAGTGTCGTTTCATTATGCGAATGGGGAATGACCAGTGAAGGGCTTGTCGGATAAATAGCATCTCATACATAATCCGACCGTTTCCCGCTTCATGTGGTTGAATCCTGGTGCGTATGCGGATGCCATCGAGGATATAGGAACGCAGTAAACGTAAACCATCCTATGTCAAGCGGAAGAGAGATGTATAAATTTGAAGTCCAAGGAGGTTTTTCACACACAAACTTATAATATAGCATATATCAATAAGTTATTATAGCATTGGGACCTTCATCTGGCTATAGTAATTGCAATAAATGTTACAGTGCCGAGGTTAAAACGCAATACTAAATATTTTCTAAAAGAGAATATTAACTAACATAGCATAAACGGTTGACCGTTGGATTGTGACACAATTTTATTCTACTAATAAACTTCAATAGTGACATCATTACTAGCAGTACTCGGGCAATACATGTAATTTTAACATGCTCACAGTCGGTGACATTATAAAGTTCAATTGCACCCAACTGCAGGTTCGTGTTTTCACTGCGACTTTTCTGTGCATAGCAACAGAATGTTAAAGCCATTGATTGGATGAGTCAATTCTTATATGTTACCATTGTAGATAATTTTTGTTGTTATTTTGAGCCCCATAATGCGACTAGAAAGCGGTGGTGTATCGTGGCCAATAATACAAAAACAAGCAATTTTATGAGCAACGCTTTATATGGCATGAAGCACAGGGAATATTTGTGCTGGGGCGAGTTTCATCGAGATAATAACAGGCGTTGTTGTATTTAAAGCTTGACATAACTCGTTCTTACTATACTTCCGGGTTCGATTTTTGTGAATATGTTGAAAATAAATGGAGAATGTAAATGATGGCATTCGACTCGGCTGTGTATTATTATATCATTTATTCGCAAATCAAAGTTTACAAAAAGATATATTGATTAAGCAATAAAAAATTTAAAAAAGACATGAGTATCAATTAGTTTGTACAACGAAACACATGAAGCTCGTCTGCCTCTGTTAACAAACTGCCTTCGCGCTGCTGACCCAGTTCTTGCAAAGCGCATATTGTCGCCCTGTCTTCTGCTGATACTACATTAATATTTAAAAGCAATTCGCGTACATTATTAAGGTTACCTTCATTAATTAATCTTAGTTGTTGGTAGTCTAAATTTAGTAATGACAGACATGATCTTACATTATTCGATACGACAGATGAGCTTACATTAGTGAGCATAGTAGCAAGTCGAACTTTTGGGTTGTTACTAACGGTGCATTTATCCCAAAAATTAACAAAACGTAACAATAACTGAGTGCGTATATCTGGTCTGCCTACAAGCAGCGGTAAAAACGAGACCTCGTTCTTCTATTAAGCTTAAGAACTCTCCTTACACACTTTCGCCAAGCAACACTTATTTTTTCAAGTGAATTTAAATCCAATTTCCATAAAGAACTACCATAGAAGCTTGTACAAAAGGAATCAAAAAGCCTAATGCGAACGTCGTAGCGGCAAAAGCCGAATCTGGACATCAAAATGTTAGTACGATAAAACAATTCTCCTACAGCTTTATCGATATTCGCATCGTTGTTTTCATAACCAATATAACTGCCTAGATGAACAACCTTAGAGTACTTTTGTAAAATAGCTCTATTCAGCCGTAATTCGAGATTGGTATAACATTATGGAATATTGTAGCACAGCAGCATACTTTTTTCACTATTGAACATTACATCATATTCTTGTGCGTATTCTTCGCATATTGAAATCATAAGCTCGGCAGCAGTGACTGAGGAAGCAAGGAGTGTTAAGTCGTCAGCATATCCAAATGCACCCATAAACTGATGACCGACATGACAACCAACATTACTACGTTCAAGACGATAAAGCAGCTCATCGATATAAATACAGAAAAGAATCGGCGATAACACACCGCCCTGCTTTATGCCATTACTGCATTGGAATGCCTCAGACACATTAGAGCCCCATTTAACTAACAACGATTGGTTGAAATACATATAAAGGAGCAACTTTACAATAGTAGGACACAAACCTCTACGTATCAATAATTGAAACAATTTAATATAATTAACCCTATCAAATGCCTTCGATGCGTCTAACATCACAACATAACATAGCTATTTTTGATTGACATAAAAATCTATAACTTCTTGAACTACATAGGTACACTGAAAAGTGGAATGGTCTGGTTTAAAACCAAACTGGAGGTGACTGGTGCTTAAAACATTTGAATACTTTGACAAAATAACGTTATCTAAAACCTTGCCTACAACACTACTCAGCGCTATCGATCGATAGTTATTGCTGTCGCTTGCCGATTTCTTTTTGTTTTTCAATAACGGAACAATCACCGACCTTGTCATTTCAACTGGAGTGAATGAATGAACAATCATTGAATTGAACAACAGAGATATATGTGTGAACAATTCACGAGTGCCATTTATAATATGGTCCGAATTTACATTTTCATTAATGTCAGCCTTATAGGCCTTAATTTTCTCCACGGCTGCTGTAACATCACTGACTGAAATATAATGATCAGATTCGCATTTGCCTGAATTACATCTTTGCTCAACTTGGTCATTCAGAACCACTCTTAATCGCTCATATTCATCAACATTATATGACACACTATTAAACAATTCTTTGTATTTGGTGGAGAATAATTCACGAATACCAGTCTCACCTCTCACATTATCTACAACTGCTGGCACAACACGTGACTTACCACTTCTTTTCTTAACCTCAGACCAGAAATCACGGCTTCTATCGGTTGTTAAAGCTTCCGCCATGCGTTCTACCGACAACTTGTCCTGATTCCTGACAACCCATCTCGAAATTCTTTTATATTCGCGTTTGGTCTTAATCATTATCTCCTTCACCCAGCCCACAATTGGCCTTCCGCTATCGACCCATAAATGATGCCAAAATATTGACTGCTCCTTATAAGGATTGACTAGGGTTTTCCAGCCTGTCTTTCACTTTCGTCTTACAGAAGGAATAGCCTTTTGTGCCGCTAATATACATGCATTAAGGATTGCTTCGTGATAATAAATAATTGCGTCGGTATGGTCAGTACAGTGCGCGTCATTACATTGCAGTGCTTCGTATGGCAACTCTATATCAGCAAGTAAATCATTGAGTTGACCTTTGAACGCCTCAATGTTAGATGCATTAGCACATTTCCAAGAAGGCAAAGTATGCAATACTTTGCCTTGCATGGGCACAAATTCAACAGGAATGTCAAGCTCTAAAATTACTGGACTGTGATCTGACAGGTTATGACCTTCATGTAAGCAATGATAATCGGTAATGCAGTGGAACATATTATCCGAAACAATAAAGTGGTAAATACAAGACGTAACAAACGAAAATGAATTTTCATAAGTATAATTCACAGTTTAACATGAGCTCAATAATCCAAATTTCATACTTTCGACCTCACAAAATTTCTTAAGCAGCGTAGTGTGTCTTGAGTTATCTCTGCTTAGGTCAGTATTAAAATCACCACCAATGACAACATATTCAACATCATTATTAAGCGCAATTAACGACCTTATCTCGTTCAACACATCTCGATACAATTCCACATTAATTGTACAGTTTGAGTCGCAGGGCATGTATACAGTGATAAGAAGCATTTAGCGTGGTTAGGTGCTGTTATCACGCAAGCACTAAGTCTATTACATTTAGACGTCAGTGGCTCTATTGCACAACCAAGCGACTTTTTAAAAGCAATGGCACAACCACCATATGGTCGCCCGATTAGTAATTGTCCCTAATTGACCCCTGATACGCCAATCACAGTTACATCATCCAATTGATTTTCTAATAAGCAAAGGTTTTCTTGTAAACACCAGTGTTCTTGGAGTAACAATATATTACAATTTCGCAGCAATGAATTGATATAAGCTATACGATCGCTAGCATGTCCTTTACAATTGAAAGACGCCAGCTTTAATTTGTTAGTGGTAGCCATTTATGTATGAATAAAAACAATAACAAAATGTGGTCAAGAACATCAACGCGAACTTTTGTCTTCGTTGCTTACTTGCTTAGACTTGAAAAATCTCCGGACACAAACACCTTCGGGCCAGTAATCTGCTGATAGTACAGTATCTAGCTGAGATGCTTTAATTTCAGCCTTGAAACGGTCGAATTTAGACTCAGTACTGGAGATCTTGTCGATTGATCTGACAGTGACTTGATTCTCCTCGATGAAATCCTTGATGTGATTTATATCAGTTCCCTTGGCGACTCGGTATATAAATATGTCGCGACTAGGTTCTAGAGCACCTTTAAAAAGTTCTGACTTGCCTCGTGTTGTGCCTGTGATTGTCAGTCGACTTGCTTGACGCCTCCTCGTTTTCTTCATCTCTTAGGATGGATACTGGTAACCTTCATCATCATGACTACTTTGTTTCTTTGTTGCTGATGTGTTGTCATTGCTTTTCTTCTGTCCAGTCTTGGGCTGATGTACCTCGCGTTGTGATTTCACAGGTTGTTGTGCCGGAACAGCTGTGGCATTTGGAGATACCGCTACTGCCGCCGCATAGCTTTGTGGAGAACTAACAGGGTTATTCTCTAACTGATCCAACCTTTGTTCTAAGTCATTCATAGCGTTCAGTCTCAATTCCAATTTATTCAACCTTTCGCATACACTTATTGGATGCACCTCAGCGGGTGATGCCTTTGGGGTGCGACCCAGTGTTATTGAGTCGACCGCAAACAAGGGTAGTTTTTTCGCGGAATCGAGCTTCATGATTCCCGACACTATATCTTGAATAACCTTGACGATATATGCATATATATATATATATATATATATATATATATATATATATATATATATATATATATATATATATATATATATATACACATATATATATATATATATATATATATACACATATATATATATATATATATATATATATATATATATATATATATATATTTATATATATATATTTTCGTTTCACAATCTTTATATGATAGTCTTGTCTTACAGACGTACAAAGATCATCGTTTACGAATTATATCTTTGGATCTTGAATAATATAGACTAGTAACCCGAAAACCTCATTATCTTCCCGACAACTATATACATGTATAAAAGATTTGATTGATTTTAAAATTTTTATTCCGAAAATTTTTGTTACATAATTCATCTGTGTACAATATTTAATTAGATCGCGAACACGCTACCCATGGTTTATAATGATCACATCTACAGCAAATGTTGTTTTTCTTATCCAAGATGGCTAACATTTGTTGCAAAATATCGGTATTTCGCAAAGATACGAAATATAGATGGACACGAAAGGTTGGATTTGTACTTACTAATCAGTATCTCGACAATTCGTGGACGACCATCGCAGGACCAACAGAATATACCAGTGATAAAAAGTGTCAAGAAGATTTTCAATTGCATTAAACGTTCTCATTATATCAATTATAATATGCCGTATCGATAATTGATAATTAATTATGCCTAAAATGTAATCTAAAAAATTGTCAACAGATGGTCGAAGTCAACAAATGGTTGTGATCGTCACTAGTACTCAGAAAAAAAGACTAAATAGAATGAACTAAGAAATGTTCTGAAAAGTAAGCATGTCGAATGTATAGCAACTCTGTTTAGTTCAAAACAGTTCACTGTAAACTGCTAAGGCATTTATAAGACATATTTCAACATATATATAGTATATATATATATATATATATATATATATATATATATATATATATATATATATATATATATATATATATATATATATATACTTACACAATATATGGATGAGTTATGTCACATTTTTGTTCGTGCAGGTTCCAGCTATATATATATATTTATATTTATATATATATATATATATATATATATATATATATATATATATATATATATATATATATGTGTGTGTGTGTGTGTGTGTGTGTGTGTGTGTGTGTGTGTGTGTGTGTGTGTGTGTGTGTGTGTGTGTGTGTGTGTGTGTGTGTGTGTGTGTGTGTGTGTGTGTGTGTGTTTTTAATTTCGTTGGCCTCATCTATGAGATAATGCTAGATAATATTCCATCCTCTATGGCTGACAGTACATAGCAATAAATAGACAGTTGATATATTTGGTGTACAATCCTTTCGATTGATATCTCACGCTGTACTCCACACGGTTGGGATCTATAATCGTGTATATCTTGTGATAGTAATGGTATTTGAGTAAATGATGTGTTCTCGCTCAGCATATGTAGTACAGCGATCCACGACGGTTTTCACTGATCACCCATAATGACTCTTCCAGGGTGACACATCACGCCTATTTCGGGATAAGCCGAGCCATGCGATGAACTCCACAGTTTAAGGTAAGCCCCATGATAAACATTGTCTGTAGAATAGAAAGCATCCAAACCAATATTGAGGACTGATTAAGCTGGCCATGCTTTCATGTGTGATCCGCGCTTGGTGTCCACATCCGTGAAAAATCGCAAGAAAAAATGTGAGAAGCATTCATTGATCTCTTTCGTTTCCGTTGATGCGTGCGCGTCTGTGATAAAAACATGCGCGTTTAATATCACGATCACGGGGAGAAATAAGTGTTTTCACGAATATATCAAGCATATATAGATGGTCACCTTATCAAGGACACCAAAACGTTTGAATGAATGGCTAGCATTGACTGCAAACCGTGTAGTTTCTATAGGTGTTTGGTAAGTTGGTATGCGCAAGTGCTCGCATTTTCTGTAGCTCAACAAACGACCCCCATCGCAAGGTGTGACTCGGTTCTTCCTTCAATACCTGACGCTGATGGATCCCAATTGTCGCAGGCATCGTGCAGGCATCATGAGGAGTTAGATCACCTTAAACCAAGAACACGACAGGTTTCCCGCGAGTACATTGATTCCAAGATTTTGAAATTCACACTGCATATTTAAAAGGAATCAATCAGACATATATGTAAAACGAAGTTTTATATATATACCACACACCCACACATATATATATGCATATATATATATATATATATATATATATATAAATATATACATAAATACGTATATATATGTATAATATCTATTTAGGTATGTATATAAGCACACACACACACACACACACACACACACACACATATATATATATATATATATATATATATATATATATATATATATATATATATATAGATTTGTATGCGATAAATAAATATATATATCATATGATGCATGTAGATGGAATCAATATAAATTTATACACATATATTGTGCATGTAGATATTTATATATATATATATATATACACACACATATATATATATATATGCATATAAATATATATATATATATATGTATATATATATATAAATATATACATAAATACGTATATATATGTATATAAATATCTATTTAGGTATGTATATAAGCACACACACACACACACACACACACACACACACACACACATAATATATATATATATATATATATATATATATATATATATATATATATATATATATATATATATATGATGCATATGTAGATGGAATCAATCAGAGGTCAAAGTTTATCGATAAATTTAAATGTATATATTCATATGATGCATTTGTAGATGGAATCAATCAGTGGTCAAATTTTAATCTACCACCACCCGATAATTATGATCCATATGGTTAATATGATTCCTGTATATATATATATATATTATCATACTATCCGACGTGACGCCAATTTATATTCGATCTTGGAGGAAAATATATATGCTGTTATATGGCGCCATATATATATGTCGATTCCCATGTTCATTATATATCATATAGCGTATGTACATTACCTACGCAGTTTGCTTTGTAAGATCGCATGCATTGAATGCGCATTTTATATCGTCATTAACCATCATGTTATTTTGGGGTAATATATCATATGGTAAGAGCGACCTTGAGTGGCAATTATATCTAAGCGTGGGTCAAGAATATATCATACTAAGCTTGGTGAATTTTATATCTTAGCACATCAACAGGCCATAAGCGGAAGTTTATTTGATTGCAGTATTGCTCCAAGGGCTGGTACAACCGAACGCGAAACCATGCAACTCGACACAAACATTACGCAAGGGGAGCCTCAAAGTGTACGTACCGTAGCGAAACCCAATGCTTCAGTATTGTACCTAATATCTTTGAGAGTGTGGTTAAACATACAACAAATATTGCACTATAAAGTCATTTCCATGGAATTCTAAGCAAAATTGTTATCAATTTTAGTTAAGCTGTTTTGGACTAGATTTCATGCCTGGCATACTTGATAACTAATGAATCGAGTCAGTTTGAAAAGTTTCACTTTCCATAATGATGCAGATGTAAACCAATATGCCTTACAATAAAAAAAGTACTTAAAATGACATACTTCTTCATAAGAAATGATTTCCAACCTCTTGTAAAATAACAAATATATGATGTATTAACAAATACATTCAAGAAATTTGATTTAAAGTTTTAATCTACAATGCTGTTTCAATGACGACATTGATGTAAGTCACATGTAGAAACAAATTATCACATATATTGCGGAAGTTGTAAAATAACGTTCTAAGTAATATCAATGTCTTCTCCTTAGACGAGGAACAATTAATACGCAAATATTTTACTATTTGCTTTTGGTGCAATTGAGAATAATTGTGATGATGGAATACCATGTGCTGCCGTGGACATAGCATTATTCCGTTGTTTACAGCTTGCTGTAAGTCTATTGCCCTAAGGTTAAAAGAATGAAAGACAGCGCGACTTCTCTGTGATATGTTTCATGTCAAAGACACGACTAAACCTGATTGATGGTGTGATCAGTGCACCACCGATAACGTAATAGTTTGAGTATTGTTCTGTGGAAACCTACATAGATGATAAAATTCATCCCACCATTACTGGGCAGCAATTCCCATGTTACAAAGAAAGCAATTTGGGATGCAAATGAATTTGGGAATGTGTACTGCACAAGTACTGTAGCAAAAAATGCCGTTGTACACACGACGAAGGTCAACATTGTCATAAAGCATATTCGAGCGCTCGAAGCTGGTCAACGCCCGCAGTGCGGCTTTCAGTAGCATCCTGTTGCCCATTCGTCGCAATGGAAAATCCTCGTATTTGATTAATTTCCTGACATATCCGTCGAACTTATTGTCTCGCTTCTACGAAGACACGAGCATAGATAGTTATGAAGCATTTCAAAGTCAAATAGTATAGAACAGAAATCAGGATAATCACAAACATCATCGATGCCGACGCGAGAGATAAACAGCAGTTGACGTCACTGGGAAACACAAATGAGAGGGATGCAATTGCCAATGATGCACTCCAATTGAACAGAACATCATCCAAATTTGATCATTGTCTCTGCAGACGATGCTTGCAATAGAAGCGTTCATAATTGTTATGGTTTACATTAGTTTTTGCAGTTATTAATGTACCATCCGATTTCAGACCGTGTTCGCTGCGTCAGCCGCTATGTAACGCATCGCCTGATGTCCATAGCCTGCAATGATCCCTGTGTCAATAGCACAAATGGGACGGATTGTTTATACGACCACTAGACGAGAACTTCGTTTGCCTTATATCGATTACTTGCAATCTCAGAATATGTAAGCTGAGCGTTGCGTATACTCTTCCCAACAAAGCTAACATAGGTGGGTGTACATATTTGTGGTGCAAGTCTTGGACAATGTTTACACTACATAGTAATCTGATGTCAGTGGGTAAATAGGTGTCATGCTATACAACAAAGTATTAATATGTAGCTTCCATGATGTTGTTGCAGAACCTGCAAACATTACATTGGCCTTTTGGACTGTCATATGTAAACCTGAGAACAACAGACCAACAGGTGCACGCGTGGTGTCATTGCATTGCGGCTTAGTACAATGTACTCTTTGTGGTAGTCAATTAACGAACAGAATTTATTTAAATTTTGTGGCTAATGGTATGTAACATGCAATAAATTTCCGGAGATTTTTCAGAAATACAGATTCAAATAGTATTTGAGTTCAACATATTTTGACATAAATGATTAGATCTGCTTATGGGTAATTCACAATGCAATGGTGCATCTGGTCACAGCAGATGGCCGGTGATGTGGCATCAGTTTCATATCTTCATTGGTCGAGGATGAGCCTTTCAAGCTGAATCATGTAAGCAAACAATAAATCATTCACTAATGCTATCATAAAATACCATTATCATATTAAATGTAGACATTCGGATATCCTGATTATTGAAGTATGCAACAAGGCGAATTGGATACGATGACATGGATCGCAGTTAGAGTAGTCATGTCGCTAACACCAATAATTCCTGTGGTTTTTAACTTCTGTCCGGTGGCATTGGAGCCCACAATCATGTAACTCACTCGCCATGACTCAGCATATCAATTATCTGGGCGCCACTGCTAAGAAGTCAAATGACGTTACACTAGCATACAACCTTACATACAGCTGGATTTGATATTAGACATTGACAGTGCTTCATCAGGATAAGGCAAATTATAGGTCATTCTTTTCATTCGCAACTCATCAAGGCAGCATTTTGTCTGAACGCTTAAGGCCATTTAGCACATCACTACAGCATAGCTTGAGCAGAATCCATCGATCGGATCCGTTGTGCTACAATTGTAATTCTTTTATGGTTAGTAACAGTATGCGTTTGGCACCAGCGGGTGATCATAAGAACTTATTGTTGGATGATAGATCAAATAGACATTCAATGTGTGAATAACGTTCGCCCATTTGAAGTATTGAACATTCGGTATGTTTACTAATGCCCAAATGTCTGAGTAATATAACGCAATAATTATTATTCGCACATGTTGTCAATTGGTCTATTTGTGATTCTCATTACTGAGCGGTTAGTGCTAGGTATGGAAATATATTAGGCCACGGGCTAATTGCTCACACCTTAGTTGGTACACATAAATTTGAAATCATATGACATGGTACTTATGGTATTGCGATATTTGTGATCAGGAAGGCATTCTTAGCCAACTGTGATGAGATTCACCCTTTATACAAGTTTGTACAAAATGGAAGCATTACTGATCCTCAGACTGCGTGATTTAAATGGCCATGCACTATGTGGATCAAATGGGCGACACGTCACCTTCGCGTGACAGTGTGCTGCTTTCTGCATTTCACAAACTCGATGGCGGAAACATTATTCAGACGGCGCATTTTCTAGATAATTAGGTCTTGACAAGAATGACGACAGAATTGCGTGTATTGGTGTTATGGAATGTCGGAATAAGCATAAATCGACGCGAATGATATTGATAAACTGCAGAAAGCCTCACTAGTTGTGTCAGCCACTTCGTTGATTTGTACTGTCAAATACATTTGGATTGCCATGAGAACGTTTAGAATAGATGATGATCAACAATATTATGCGAAAATGATGCTTTCAAGACGATTTACTGAAGAACAAAATATGGAATAAATACATTCCATTAAAGTTATTCAACAGGATGCCGTACCTACAACAGAACTTACCGGTCGCATTTTGTAAGCGTTTTATAGATATCAATCCTTTAGCGTTGATAAGATTTGTATCAAATTGGACATAAAAAATACTTAATAGAATGTTTATGCTGTCTGCAATCAAGTCAACGTGCTTAGCATCACTGCGACTATATATTTGCCATGACATACTCATCGCAAGCTACGCTCGTACCTCAGAAAATAATATGCTAAAGAAACTGTTGGCAGCCATGATAAATGACCGTCCGCGGCAAAACCATAAGTTGCATATATATGTAATATGATGCGTTGAGTACCCGTTATTTATCGTCAATACAGTTTGAAACCGTTTTATGATTATTATTCTCTCTGCATGAGTAATTTTGTTTGATCTTATGGAGTTCGAGCTTTAAATGGGGCACCAACTCGGCGCATGTTGCGATAAAGCAAATAGCAGCACCTGAATTTTCCAAACATGTGATGGCGTTCATAATGATCACCACTGCTTCTGATAATTTGTTAAGCACATGATGTCGCAATCTCTAGCCTGATAAATGAGCTCGCAGGTTATGAACAAGGGCCAATTTTGCGAAATGCATTTGCGATTATCACTTCCTTGTTCGGTTTCATTTAATTAGATATGCAAATAGATAGCCCCAACAGTAGAAGCCTCACACGGCAGGAGTATGTTTCGATACTACGGTCGTCATGCAATGTTTTGTCCGCTATTTAGGAATAGCATATGTTAGTCTTCAAATAATGGAAGCATTTTCCGTCTTAGGGCTTTCTCGTTGTTGCATTGGTAAATAGTATTTACTTCTGGAATAAATTTTGCTATCAGTTAATTAGTTGGTGCCTGTTGATGTCAATGATTGTAAAACAGTAAACGGAATCAATTTATATATATTGATGTAAAACGTTACCACTCAATATATTTACAATATCAGTATATACGCTTGGTCGATGCTGGAAAACGATATGTTACCATCTTGGGTCGATCAAGGTGTTTTGTTATTCACAGTATGCGTTTTACCCACACCATGCATTTGATTTTCTGTACATATTTTGAACATTAGTTTTCATTTCAGAATTAAAGTCTGCATTGACATAAAGGAATGCGAATGATAATGATGTGCTGTTGAACATCTACCTTGCAATTTGAACATCTGTTGGTCCATTTGATTTTCAATGTATAAGATTGCGTCTTGTCGCTGAACCGGAGACAGCTAATGCATCAACACACATCTCAGAGGAACTTATAATTGTTCCAGAGTCATAATGTAACATATAAGAAGAGAAGCCACAGCCAATTTACCTCCAACTTGTTCAGCGATGTCAATACCTGGCGACATTAGCCGAATATGGCAATCTCATATATGAATGTTCCAAATGCAATACTTCTTACTTCTTCTGAATAGTATTACGACGTCAGAAAAGTACGACAGAAAAGGCCCTTGAGCAATGTCGGCAGCACATGCGCAGCATCGAGCCGTTACCCTCGCCATGGCTCATACGACATATATATTTACACTTAAATATGTAATGAATTATGTCCGTCAAATATATTTGTGCAAACATTTTATTACACATCCTTCTAAAAACAATAAACAGAAAAACAAAGCATATAGCAATAAACTCAGAGCAATTTTGGAGACTTAAAAGAGTACTAATATAATCAAGTAGTAGACCCCGGAACATATTAAACAGACTTGGGAAAACACCGAACAAGCTCAAACATATACTTTCATAACAGATAATGGAATAGCACATATTAGTGAGATCATGCAAATCATCTACGTACATATTTGTCCTAGTATCCCTAATGTACTTCTCGCCTATAACAGAACAAGAGGTATTCGACATGGTTTCAAACTTTAAGAGCAAGACATCAAGTGGATATGATGACATCAGCAAAGTTCATTGGCAATATAATCCAACACTTAATATGTATTTGCAATTTTTCATTTGAGACGGGGAATTTCTATTAGGAATAAATCTAGCCCAAGTTATTCCTATGTTTAAAAGTTGTAAGCAGCAATGATTTACTGATTACAGCCAAGTTTCCGTACAGCCCCGATTCTCTCAAATTTATTTAGGAAGAGGTAAGGATCCTTCATCAATGCAATCACATCCTTTATAATGTGCAGATTGAATTTAGAAGTAGGCATGCTACAACACACGCTCTTAAAGTATTGACTAATCACACATTTACTGCTATGGATAGCAATGACACTACTAAATGAGTTGTACAGGATTAACGTAGGCATTTCACACAATCTGTTTGCAAGCATGTTATGGTCTTGTCGGAATAGCTCCTGAGTGGATCAAACGTTATTTAACTTACAGGTTATTTTGTACAAAGATAGTATCTCTGATATTCTAGGAATAAGTTTATTCTCGGTCCAATATTATTTCTATTGAATATTCGCAATATTTAAATAGGGAAGAGTGAATGAATGACGCTTTGCTTTTTGGTGATGCAGCACGGAATGCAAGTTGATTGTACCACATCCTCTTATGATAGTTATGATTATAGCTACTTAGGAAGACATAAGGTCATATAATTCTGTTTTCTGTTATCGCACAACATCGCTGAGGCACTTTCTATGCCAGATAGCATGCCACCATTGCGTGACAATAAGATACTGGCGCCCCACGACGGATTTCTGGCTTTCAACTGGCATTGAAGAGCAGGTATTGCAGGGTGGATAGATATGGATATCAATACGACCACCAATCGCAGACGAGCAAGCATCCAAGAGTTTATCTGTATATTGCCTCTTGACCGACTGGGACGTAGCTCAGGGTTCGACGACACACTAACCCATCCCTAAATCGAAAATGGGCTTATTTTATGGTGGATCTGTTACATGGAATGTGGCTTATAAAAGAATGCGGTACGAACTTTGCTGTATATGTTGGAACAATATCACATCCGCGGTGTATGATTTAACAACAGCTTCAAGGACGATACGCAATGATTGTTGGCAATTGTGACTGACAAATGCTTGTTTAACATACAAATCCTACGCAATAGGAGAGACGCGAGAACTCGTGCGTCAACATGGTTAACTGCTGAAGCTGTTGTCCTCTTGGGTGCCGAACCCAAGCGCCTATTCCTTTACATGCATCCCGACCCTTCAAATAATAATATATTACATACATATATACATACATGCATTCACGCTTTCTTTACTAACAATGTAACAGATTCAACGGGTGTTTAGTCTGATTGCTAAAATATTGCTATTAAAGAAATGATCAGGAGAAACTTGGGCGTGTATCTTTTGAATATATTTGCTCAATCAGACATTACAAAAATAAGTTATCATTTTGACATTAAGCAAACAGTAGAAGTTTTGTTATCCGCAACATACATTAATGGTAATATTAGTTCACTGGTTACACTGGTTGAATAAATCCCATGATGTCTTAAAATTTATGATAAACAATCGGTATTAGAATGACGATATTAAGACTCAGATAGAGTCACACTAACAGGAACTTGTGTAAATGCGCAGGCAATGAACAGATCATTGTTTAGGATGCTCGATCTTATTTTGCTGTTCGAATTCCGAGCGAAGGACAAGATTTGATTTGCATACGAAAGCAACCCAGCGCATGTAAATTTTCTTCACATTCTAGTTGTCCAAAAGCAGTGAAAGAAATCACAGCATCTAGAACTCATTGACTCATCTCAATCATGTTCGGATATGGTTACAATGAATAATTTGACACTGCCCTGAAAACTTGCATGAAACGCATCAGCTGTATATGTGTGCAAATAATGGGATGCGCAAGCCCGGACTAAAATATAAAAATTATAAATGCAAATGCACACCAACACCATATTACACGTAGCATATTATTACTTTACTTTCGGTGAACTACAATTGTACAAAACGTGAATAATCTACATGTTGTTGTGATATCTAACGCTGACTCATTTCTTGCGTTGTAACACGATTTGCTGATGTTAGTTGTAAGAATCAATCCCGCTATTTCGAAGGTCGACGCATTAATTTCAAGTGGTTGAGCACGCGAGTGGTGAAAAATAACTACCAATACAGACCAATATTATTGCTACTGTTAAATATATTATCAATGACTAAATATCATTTACTAATACATGCACCTTTGTGTACAGAGATAACGCGGAATACTTACAAAACCACAAACAAAAATTGCAGAATCCTTTACGAAGAATCCTTTGAAAAGACTATCCTTCTACCAAATGCATTACTGTAGCTTAAGATAAAAAATATCTTTAAAATCTTGGGGCTTCATTGCGTTGGTCCCAGAATAACCGCATAATGTTAATATAACACTAAGCACTGGCGTCTATTACTTGCCAACTGAAATATCCAAATGAAAAGGAGCTTTCTACCCTAACACACCCTCAACATGACGACATTTTATGAACCTTCGACTGAACAGCTCGTGACAGCCAAAAATGTGGATATATGACATTACATTCGATGCAATGAATGCTGTAAAATCACCAAAGATGGATATATTTATTGCACCATTCATATGAACAAGCCCCCATGTTGCATGGAAAGCATTTTGGTGGCATATGAATTAGGATAGGCATACTTTGCGAGTATCGTGTTGCCATACAGCAATACACTATAAGTCTATAGTGACTTTATTTGTGTTCTACAGAGTTAATCAACAACAGCTTTCAGCAGAATTCTCTTCGTCATAGAAGTTATGAAGACTTAAGCATTCTTTTTATGAACTTGAATTGAAGGTTTATTTAGACGGTCACTACCACCTGATCACTAAACGCAATGATTGCGTGACTGAGAAGAACACTTGTGCGACACAAAGAGCATGACATCAAGACACTGGTACCATGTTATTCTATGTATAATCATACCTTATCCACACGACGCATTCTTGCTTTCGCCTGATATTAGATAGCATGATCAAAATCAGCAAGAGCGAATCAATTACCACTGCATCAGGTAGTTTTACTTATTCTGGAGATGGGTCCAAAATTGTAGCTATTTGCTATGGAATTCTTGTGAAAGAACAATCATGCTGATGTCAGCAAGAGCGAAAAGAGCGGGTAAATTGTCGCCATCATGCTGCGCCAACCCATGCTGCGTCAAAAGGTCAACGAAAATGGCTCTCTGGTTAAAAAACCGCGCACAAAACAATACATCAATAATGTCATGCCCAGCTACACGGCGAAACGACCGAACCATCGCGGGATTACACAGTGTACAAATCCATGCAGATTCTGACCTGGAGATGTGGCCCATGATAACATAGTCGCTTAGTTTTTGAAGATGAAAATATAATACAGCAACGTCAATTTCGTAGAAACGCATTTAATAACGTTGCTTAGCGATTGTAGTCAGTTATGATCGATAAATATGAAAACGTTGTATTGAATGCATATGTATAATTGTACCAGAGTAATCTTAATCATTTGTTACTGGCTGGTAGAACTGCAACCTTTAGGAATTGTAAGACCTGTTGTAGACGGATAGATGGAGAGAAACAATATTCAACTTTCACTTATTGCCATTACAGATTTTTATCATATATGAATGCGTTTTTGTATCATCGCTCATCTTCAAGTAATAGTTTTTAGCCCAGGTAGAGAAATTAAAATCGACACAAGCATCTCATCCTTTCCTAACAGACATGACGACTTTCAATTAGTCATAAATTGGTTGCGCGCGGAATTCCTTTCTTTGTAGCATCGTTGCCTACTTCTATTCATATACGCTTGCCAGCAGGAGAGTAAATGCCGGTTTCTGTCTTTTTGAGCGAGTATTACGGAATACGGGATTGAGTAACTCGACATAACACAGACGGTGGTTAAAACATTTCAACCCCAAGATTTAATTGTAAAACTTGCTTGGCCTCGTTGTAATTCCACAATTACTTTAAACAGCAACTGTTATTATTGCTTGGTATGACAAAGCGCAGTAATAGCGCTAATGCGATAATCCCTGTGATGATTAATACGAAACTAAATGATTGGTAACTGAGACTGTTACCAATGTTATTTTAATCATATACATATTGACCGCGTAGGAACCCACATGACATATTGTGCGATATTACTGAGTCGCAGTTGTGTTATCTACGGCAGATGCTCTAAACTGCAGATAAAGTATTTCGGATGTGCATAAGTTAAACTATTTGAGAGTGTGAATGCTTTGACAATGCCATGTGCCCTTGTGTCATTTCATATTACAGCACCGCAGCATAGGTCAACTCGCATTCAGACGCTTCACGCTTTACAAAAGCAGAATTATCGATAATGCAGATTGCAGTTTATGCATGTGTTGTGTGAAAAGTATGCACTGTAGCCCCCATACCGTACTTAATTTGGCATAAGCTATTTACACGAGAAAGATATTTCACTGTTAACAGTGCACACATTAAAGACAACTCATTCAAGCTGTAGCTATGTTCATCACACCAATCAGTATTACTATTGGACTCATGTAGGACACACCGCTACTAGCCCTGTTGAAAATATGAAATATTGTCTGAAGCGACCTGTAAGGATGGATGTATATCCACAGAACACCTAAACGTAACTTGTTGTATATATCTCAGCATGAATGTCTATGCTAACGCTCTCGCCTCATCAGTCTGTGGCCATATCGAGCGAATTTTACACTGGGGATCCTATTGATGGTGTATATTTTGACTCGTTCGATAAATGTTCTAAAGTTGGCTAGAACACGTATGGCCCACAACATCAGCAGTAATGTATAAGCATGGATATATCGATGGCTCAATAATAAACGACAAAAATAAACTGTGAAACGTTATTTTCTCAATCTACATTAATTATATAGACAGTGGTGTTAACGTTATGTTAAAACATTGCAGTTGCAACCAACCTTTACACCAGAGTTGGCACATAAAACTAGGCATATAACTAACATCAAATTATACATAACGCGTTTGACTAGGTGAATGATAGGCTAATGTTTTTAACATAACCAAATGGAGAGACTGTCAAGCTGTAAGAGGAGGGATATTAAAATGCCCATCTAGCTCTGTCAGGTGAATGACACTTCACCTTTACATGA
>CM067358.1:60552583-60587583 GCA_034190875.2 Urechis unicinctus | reverse complement strand
TCTCTCTCTCTCTCTCTCTCTCTCTCTCTCTCTCTCTCTCTCTCTCTCTCTCTCTCTCTCTCTCTCTCTCTCTCTCTCTCTCTCTCTCTCTCTCTCTCTCTCTCTCTCTCTCTCTCTCTCTCTCTCTCTCTCTCTCTCTCTCTCTCTCTCTCTCTCTCTCTCTCTCTCTCTCTATGTATGTATGTAGTATGTGTATGTATGTATGTTCTATGTATGTATGTATGTGTATGTAGGTTGTTCATGCATGTATGTATGTTATGTATGTATGTATGTATAGGTATGTATGTAGGTATGTATGATGTATGTATGTGTGTATGTATGTATGTTATGTATGTATGTAGGTATGTGGGTATGTATGGATGTAGGTAGTATGTATGTATGTATGTATGTATGTATGTATGTATGTATGTTATGTATGTATGTATGTATGTATGTAGGGTATGTATGTATGTATGTATGTGTAGTGTATGTATGTATGTCCTGTGTGTAGGTCCAGTATAGTAGGTATGTAGTATGTATGTATGTATGTATGTATGTATGTATGTATGTATGTATGTATGTATGTATGTATGTATGTATGTAGTATGTATGTATGTATGTATGTATGTATGTATGCCATGTATGTATGTATGTATGTATGTATGTATGTATGTATGTATGTATGTATGTATGGTATGTATGTATGGATGTATGTATGTATGTATGTATGTATGTATGTATGTATGTAGTATGTATGTATGTAGTATGTATGTATGTATGTATGTATGTATGTATGTATTGTATGTATGTATGTATGTAGGTATGTATGTATGTATGTAGTGTATGTATATGGATGTATGTATGTATGTATGTATGTATGTATGTCTGTCTGTCAGTATGTATGTATGTATGAGGCTATGTATATGTGTGTATGCATTTTGTATGTATGTGTGATTGTATGAATATATCTGACAGTGTGATGTTTTCAGTAAAGTTTTTTCCTTTTACAGAGTTGCATGACGACTTTGTCATTACACCATATATTTCTATTCTTATATAAATCACCTCGCGCCATGTATCAAATAGTTGCTCATCGAATCATAAGCTATTCGTCTAGAATACCCGTTATGCAAAGTCTTACATTGCACCATGTATGGTCCAAAGTGTTTGGAGCATAGCGTTCCCCCGTGCAGCTGCGGTTATACGGGGAATAATTTCAGAGGACATAAACCAGTGCTAACCATTGAATTAAGCTTTTAGATAACAGCATGACTTTCTTATCGACCATACAGAGAGTACTTGTTTAACGTTGCTTGATAATGTTTGTACCACCAGTCAAACGAGGGGATTTTAGATACTTATGATATGTTTTAACAATGTTCAGATCTGACAATTTATTTTAGCATCAACGAATTGGGCCATCGTAACTGTGATTAGAATTCGAAAGTTGAACGTTTGAAACCATCGGATGTGAATCATATTAATCAAGTAACGTTTAAATGAATAACATATTATTTACCGAATGGATTGGGTCGACAAATGTTGGTGAGAATATTCGGTGATAGGTTTGAAGATTGATTACCCTGGAACATTTGTAATTTACTGCACACATGTAATGTTTAATAGTAATAAAAACACGGTGATAGCCTTTGCTATCTTTAGGTTTAACAACAAGCGTTTATGATCTAAGGAATCGCTTTAGGTAGGTGACTTAGCGGGAATCATACTTGTTTGTCGTTGATGTTTTAGAGCGCCACTTTCTTTATAAATTGATGAGGAAAATCGCCATTTTATTTTCCAGAATTCAAGTTATTGGGTAAGCGATGAAAATAACTCCTGTTTTAAGAAAATGTTTCATTTTGTGCTTGAAACTAGTCGATGTCAGTCAACTGACCAGGACTTGAATCGTCACATGAGTAGCAAAAGCAAATATCGTGGCATAGGTGCAAGACCTATGATATAATTTCAATGATGCTGAAAAAAACCCATTGCATAATTGCTAAAAAAAGAGACAGGAAAGACTGATATGGAATGGACATGATATCATTGTTCAGTACATATATAGTGCACATTTGCATTTAATGTAATTTGAGTTGATGTCTCTATTTGCAAAGCAAGCAAGCCACAACCTTATTTATATGACAGATATTGTCATCATACCACAGTACTATTGTGCATGTTTATACCGATATTGGTGCTATCGATTGAAGTGGCAACAATTTACTGTATAGATAGTGCGACAAATTCAAGGACATGTCCGAAAACCAAGGATTTTATTATGCACTTGATACACTATGGTGGGGATTATTTGCACACCCTTCGCAATTCAGGACATAGGATATATTGACTTGGCACTCCCTCGCGTGTTATGTGATATCCTCTGAAGTCTGACTATCGTGAAGATGTTAACAATGCGCCATGTACCGGCAAATTAACCACGAAGGAACAGAGTTATCTGTGAGCTTTGATAAATACGCGGTTGTATATGATACTACTAAGGGCTATTGATCGATAATTATCACTGTTGCTCAAAGATTTCTTTTTGTTTTAAGGAATAGGCCCAAGCGTGTTATCTCGTTTTAACTTACAAGCTGTCTGCCTAACGCGTAAAATGTCGATAGCATGTAAAGAGCCACATGTATGGCTGGCACAATGCGTACGTACATCATGAACCAATGATTCATTTAGTGCATCCATTGCAGACTTACTATCTGAAGTATTATGGTAAAGTATTTTATATTAAACTTTGAAGACATTGCATATCTCGTCGTCGTCGTGAACGCCACCCATTACGGACGCGGTCGACTTTGATTTGCAATGCTTCTTCCTTCCTTCTGTCCAGAAATTTCGACCATCACTTGTGGCTAGAGAAGCTACCATTTATCAGACGCTATTTAATTTTCTGATCAAGTACAGTGACGACTTTTCATAATAGCGCTTTGCTTAACACTTGATGTCTTTAAGAACGTCAATGGCGGGACACCCATTCTGTACCTCGAGTGGACACCACAATATTGATTTTGCTTTAAGCTGATAGACCTGTTCGCCCAAGCCAGCCCGGTCTGTACGTTTTCCTATTCCCAGGACTACACTGTACAGCTGCTCTGACACATGCATTCGCGATTTCATTATAGTAATGATCAATATCTTCGTTACGGTCATTGCAATCAATCTTTCTACATGTACAATGCATCCTTCGAGACATTAAGCTCATGTAACAACCTTCTCAATTTACGTTTATAACTATCGATATCGCTCATCATTAGCCACCTGTGGGACATGCATATCTAGCCATATCTAGTACAGGACTGCGGTCGGATAAATTATCTCCTTAATGACATTGATAAAATCAGACTTTCGGACAACATAAAGCGATCTAATGTTGACCTAATGTGGAACCTACTGAGTTATTATCCAACACGTCGCAAGTGATTAAACATTGCTGCTCACAAAATATCTTCAGGGCAACAGTGTGAGGGGAATTGGCACGAGTGAAGTCAGTGGCTAAGTCACCTCTAATAATTACATCACAAACATCTATACAAGACATTATAAATGAGTTGACGTGAGCCAGCAGCTCGACATACTCATTGGTAGGGGCTGACCTTTTGATTAACATCACATGGCATACACACATTGATAACCAGAGACCTATGGGGCATATTTTCTGAGTGTAGGGTTAAAATACAAGCATGAGACTTTCTATTACTTACACCATCAATCGAGGATATAGTTAATTTGGACGACTTTTTGTGTATTACCGCACAGCCAACATAAGGTCTTCCCGTGATCAAATCCGAGCCATCCATAACATAATGCAAGTAACTCACACGTCATCGATTCGATATCACCTACAAATTTGTGTAAAACGCGCTAGACACTTTGGGGCCCGAATGACATCGAAAATCTGCCCTGCTGGTGAGACACAACCATCCACACCAAACCTCAGTTAAAGACATCTACGGTAGTTGAGCTTTATTTCAGCTGAGGCATATGAAGCGAGCTGGTTCTAAGTGATATCAGTCGATAGTCCGAACAAACATTTCACACAGTCTATGATGCGTGGTTCATACAAGTTTGATAACGTAAATGATCATTACTTATCACATATTTTGTGTGTGCCTCAGAACACGTTTTCAGTAAGATTTTAAATAGTACATTCCGCTAGTCCCCAGCAATTATATCGAGGGTCTATATCGTGTTTTATTTGGTCTCCCAATCACATTTATGGTGATCATTATAATCTCTTTTTTAAGAAATCGGGCTATGAAGCCTATTCGATGGCGGTGTGACGCCTATTGAGTTCAACACTATTGCGTCCATAAGGTCTATAATTGAACCGGTCGTATTGATTAACTACGATTTTCTGGTCAAATTTTAATATTACCTTTGACATGTGCAGCCTTAGTGCAGAATAATCGTCGATTCATATGTACGAGTAGCTAGGCATCGAACAGTTTGAATCAAATGATAATTGTATTTGCGTATCTTAAAAATGATATGAACAAATATCCCTATAGTTTATGCTATAGAATATTTGCTGGCCACTGTTAGTGTAATCATTCATCTTAAAGTTAGCCTAAAAGTCGTTTAAAACATAATCTATGGGAATGAGGAATTATCAGAGATTGTATAAAAGCCTCCCTGAGATGAGCTGTAAATGCATTTCATATGAATCGCTCGTGATTCTGGGCAAATTACTAGCAAGGAACGGTTTCCAAAATGCACCTTATCATTTATCCTTTATTGTACGTGCTAGGAAGATGATGAGTGAGAACACTGGAAATAACGAGAGTGGGTAGTGTGGAGGGGGTGGGGGTCACGAAGATGGGTACGGTTACACGTGCATACTCCAAAGCCCGACACGTGTGGTTTAATCTAAGAACGTCAATTACAGGAGGCCTTTTGATTAGTTATACTTTGAATGACGTATTAACATTTGGCTGCCTATTTTGAAAGCATAAGTTTAAGCGGTGACTTTTTTATACGATGGTGTGGTATAAGTGCAATTCAGTTCGATTGAACACGTGTTAATGTACTTAGTGTCGGTGTTTAACTGATGCATACTCCAGGGAGGATGTGTCGACCAGTCGCAGTGTCAATATCAAAGATATACATGCCTCCCGATGCAAAATATAGTATATATTGGGTATAGACACACATGCGTCTAATAATGATCTGTACATGATATATTATCTTAAAAGCATGGCATTTGTTAAATGCGTTTCATTTACATGCAAGCATAATTGCAACATTATGCGTTATACTCATTATACATTCCAATGCACCAGAGACATTATGCGTTATACTCATTATACATTCCAATGCACCAGAGACATTATGCATTATACTCATTAAACATTCCAATGCACCAGAGACATTATGCATTATACTCATTATACATTCCAATGCACCAGAGACATTATGCATGCATTATACATTACCAGAGACATTATGCATTATACTCATTATACATTCCAATGCACCAGAGACATTATGCATTATACTCATTATACATTCCAATGCACCAGAGACGTACTATTGAAAAGAAGATTGTCACTTGCGTGTCGTAGTTTTCGTTGTTGAAATATTTAAAACAGACAATAAGACTACCACTGTTTAGATATATAATTGTGATGATATAGTACATGTGTCGAAGGCATGTAATCGTTGTATTGAGATGGCAATACGAATAGAATTGTCACAACTTCACTGCATTAATTAGACTTTTATGAGCACTAACTTCTAAACACCACAAATCAACTCTCGATCACAAAAAACCCGACCTGAGATTATTTTATTATGGGAATGTTTTTTCATCACAATAACCATTTTTATTACCATTAAAACATTACACGGGTTCACAAATTAATACATGTGTGTGAAATAATGATTACAAGTGTATTCTAGTGGACTTATCAAAAGAAAAATGACACTCTAACATCTTGAAAAGCAGTGAAAAAATGAAGTAAAACTAAATCAATGAGGAATGATTGTCATATCTGGTCGGTACATTTGTCTTCTAAACCAGTTCAGTCGGACGCACTGTGTTGCGGCATGAGCCTGCTGATGCCTCAGGAAATACCTTAAATGTAATTCGGAGTCATTAGCTCCTAGACGCAAAATTCGACGATATTGGTACAGGTGGTACAGGTAGTAAATATTTCTTACGTATTGGATGTTTACTATATACAGGATATACTGATCTGTGCACAGATACAGGATATACTGATTTAAAACATGGCATAATAAAACACTAAAATGTTGGTGTCTGCGCGATGGTTTTATTGCTTTATGTTTGCATTTCACGTGTATTGCAGCAATGAAATCAAGACAATTACCTCGTTGAATCATGGTTATGAGCAGCTCCAGAGGTAAAATGTTTCAGTCATAGGAAGCGATTGTCGCTGTAATGTCACTGCGAAATATTAATCGCATATATAAGACACATTTGGCAATAATACAATCAAACTACAAGCTCGTAACACTTTCGGACACTATTCATTTAGTCTAAGCAGTTTCCTGGCTAACAATCATATGGCTATACAAGCGTTTACCATGGAAACATATGCAGTAGAGACACGTAGGTTTAGATGACATACATGAAAACCAGGATAGCAGATTCATTTCCTTCAAATTTCAATGCGTTGTGTTATATCTATGTTTTTACATAGTTGCGCGCCGGTCATCTGCATACTTTCACTGCGTTTCGTATCGCGCTTGACTTATAAAGACGCTACCTTGTTGAATCACCAATTCATATTTACTCTCCATGGATAATCAAACCGACGCCTTCAGTCTTTATCAATGAAATCATAGAGGACTTGTGGTTCACATTGCAATATTCCTCTAATTTATCAGCTATTACAAAGTTTCTTCAAATGGTGTTTGTGGTTGCCCAAGTTCGTATTATAACGAGACATATGCTTTGTAAATACTATCAAACAAATATAACATTGGTACCCGCCGAGGTCGTTAGAATAGCAAAACCCAGTTAACTCAAAAGTTATCAATGTAAGATATAGAATCTGATCTTTCAAATTCCATATCAGAACCTAAGATTAAGTTTTTAGTGTCGCAGATTAGCATGCCACTAAAGGCCTGTAAGAGTAAAATGTTTCTTTTTGCTGGTGAATCATTTGATCGAACCATTTAACCTTTTGGCTCACGTACCTTTCGCACATGGAGTGGGGTTTAACACAGTGAATAAATTTGCATTGGGACAGCATTTACTGCGGATATTTTCAACATCTCTGCTGAGTGCTATCGAAATCAAAGTGAACGGATTGTTATCAAATATCCATCATCCTTGGGAGTGTTTTATGCTGCGGGAAGCCAATAAGATGTCGTAAGCTCTGTTATTTGTAAAAAAAGATGTGCCGACCGGTGTTGGTTAGGATACTACCACATTGTGTGACACCAACCACTCGATAAAACATTTACGGCGTTTGAGTCGGCCATCGCCATCATAAATATGGTCAAAGACTGACGTGCATCTTACAGACTGCTGGCGATGCATTACAGAATAAGAACATGACCCATAATGATGTAACTGCACGCAAACCCATACGTCACATTGCAATGCTTAACCGATAATATAGAAATTGTTACAATGCAATTACTTTTTGATGCATTTTTTTCGATCAAGCTTGAATAGATGTTTTTATCTGTACTTGTAACTGTGGAAAAGTGTACTCACACTTATTAACACTCGGGTTACTTTCAATTACACGCATTATCTCTGTGGCGAATGTTTTAAAGTCGCTTGGTACATTGTTTTGGTGCTGTGGGAAATCTTATCGAAGACCCTATGGATAAATGTTCAGTATGATTGCGTGAAATAAGGTAATAAAGAAGTGACTCTTCATTCCTGAATTTTATCAGCCGGAGCTATCGACGTCGCATGGATAGGAAACCTGTTACACACAATGCTACATACACTAAGCCGTCCATCGCTTCATCACCATATATACATGTCGTGATTTACAAGCCTTTCACCCACACTGTGCCCGTGCGATATATCTGCTCACCAAATTTCAGGCGGTCATGTATGATATCTTAACAATGGTGTCACGATTGCACATGTGACAACGTCCATGGTCAATGGTTAACATTGCTAATATAAAACATTAGGTCAGAAAACATACTCATATTGCTATTTGCCAAGAAAAATAATAAGCATGTAACGATACTGTGAGCAAATATTAAGAATCAACTGTTGTGAAGAAATATTCTAACATTAAGGCTGCTGTACCGCAACCATAATAAAGCGGTCTCTGTGCCTTCATTGGCCAGTCAATTAAAGCCGTCCCTAAATGGACGCCGGCCAGTCTAAAGCCACAGAGCCACAAATCATCTCGCTTTAAGGCAGACGATATTCTCTCTTTATGGTCTCCTTCTGTGTTGTCAGGTTAATTCATCACTAAGCTACATCATCTGCAGCTTCAAGTACAAGACATTACCAACAATATTTAAAATAAAGCTACCTAAAATATGCCTCACACATCAACTTTCGTTTGATCGGATAAGTTATGATAACAATAGTGTCACTTTCATGATATACACACACACACACACACACACACATATAGATATATATAGATATAGAGATATATATATAGAGAGATATATATATATATATATATATATATATATATATATATATATCTATATATATATATATATATATATATATATATATATATATATATATATATATATATAAATATATATACATACATATAATATATATCTATATATATATATATATATATAATATATATATATATGTATATATATATATATATATATATTTATATATATATACATGAACATATATATAGATATATGAATACATATATATATTTATATATACATAAACATATATATAGATATATATATATATATATATATATATATATATATATATAAATATATATATATATATATCTATATATATATATATATATGTAGATATACAAATCTATATACATATACACATATTTATATATATGTATATAGATATATATTGATATATACATATATAAGCATATATATATATATATATATATATATATATATATATATATATATAAATATATATACAAACATATGTATATTGTATAAATATGCATACTTACATAGATATATACCCAAAATATGTTATACATATTTATATGCATACACATGTTTTCATATACTTATCTATTTATATTGTATATATATGCCTACTTACATAAATATACATCTACAATACGCTTACAAATTAAATATATAAACATTTATAGGTGTATAGATACACATATATACATGTATGTATATGTATAAACGTGTATGATATACATATTTGTATACAAATGAATATATATAAGTGTTAATAATTTAATTTACCTACATATATACATATGTCTATCTATAAATATACATTTACATTTTTTTAAGATATAAATAGGAATATAATTATACATTTATACAAACTAAATGCTTATATATATGTATGTGTATATATAAATATGCATATATAGAGATGTATCTTAATAGAAATATATATATGCACACATATATGTATATTAATATATACATATATATAAATATATTTCTATATGAGGATACATATATATATATTGGTGTATAAATATACATATATTTATATACGCATATATAAGTATGTATGTATGTATTTATATATATATATATATATATATATGTATATTATATATATATATATATTTATATATATATATTTTTATATACACATTATTTGTATATATATATATATATAGATATGTAATATATATATATATATATATATATATATATATATATATATATATATGTAGATATAAATATATAAACATATATTTATATATACTTATATGAAATATACTTTAATTATGCATATATATATATATACATATATCTATATTTAATTATGCAATTATCTATAGATATATATGTACATATATATTTATCTATATTCATATTTTAGTAATTTTTTATACATATATAGATATGTATTACATATTAGACAGATTAATGTGACAAATATACATATTAATAACTAAATATTGGTATAGATTTATAACTTTATATATATATAAGTACATTCATATATATATATATATATATATATATATATATATATATATGTATATATACGACATTTCCTATGTATATTGAACATGTATATATAAATATATATATATATGTATATATATATTGATATATGTATATATATATATATTTATATACATTCAAAGAATTATGTGCATATATGTATATAAATAAATAGATATATATGTTTGTATTTAAACATATGTATATGTGCTTATATGAATATGTATATATAAGCACATGTATATAAATATATATATGCACATATATTTATATATATATATGTTTATATATATATGCAAATATATATATATATTTATAAAGGTATTTATTTATTGACAAGGGCGATTTATATTTTCGACCTTAAAGATTATCTAAAACCGTTGTTTTAATATCATTGAACACAATCAACTTGAGAAACGCATGTGTTGCCCACAATGGTGAAGGGGATTATGTCAGTCATTAGCTGATTCATATAAGGCTAACAGACGAAAGAATCTTTTTAAACACATTGGCTGTGCATTTGTCCGTTTGTTGGCTTTATCATTGATATGCATGCGAATGTAAGCAAATTGGTGCATCTAGCGTGAAGTAATGTCGCGCAATGGTGGGATTGAATTATTATCTATATAGTGGGGCTTCCTAGAGCACTGTGCCCCATTTTAATTCAAGCTCATCGATCGATAATTCTTGAATTCTAAGTTAATACAGATTTGAAATGTTTTAGTAAATGTTTGCATGTGTCTATACAGTCGCGATTTAACGCCAATTATCTATCAAAATATGTACCTTATATCAAAATACGTAACTTGTATCTGATGACAAATAATATTAGTTTTTCAGCACGTCGTTAGTAAGATCAGATTTACACCAAAACCGTTGGTTTATCCATTTAAAACTGGACTTATGTGTGTTACTACACACACTAAATGAAGCTACTATCATAATAAATCAATGACTTGAAACAATTCTGATTAAACCTAGCATAATACGAAATGAACCTTAAACGGGCCGTTTAGATTGTTATTTCATAGTTAGAGTGTATCAAGCCTCTATGCTATTTCAGATTCACAAATGGTACTGGAGGCAATGAAAAATAAATCTTGTTTTTACAATGTTATACAATTTGATGGTATGTCTGTGACTGGCATAATCAATGTTGGCAATTGCGTTAAATATATAGCCTCATGGACAACGAGATCATTATAAATGAGCAAGCTAAGCAAACAAGATCAGTCGATCTTTAAAACATGGTGGCTTCAGCACTTTATTTGTTTAGTATCATACGTATGCACAAAAATAATGACGACATTTTTTAAAGATGTTGTATTGCAAAAAGTGTCTAATATATGCGATAAATAATTCGCAATGACGTCACAGTAATTATAGCATACTTTGATGAACACACGCTTCAGTGGGTGTATTTGGCATGAAATGACAATACATTTGAGTTATTAGCACATGACCGTAATCCAGTGAATTGCTTGACTAACAATTAATTGTGCATGAACAATCTATTAATGTCAATAATCGTCATCAATCAACAGCTTATTGCATTCTTGGCATGTCAGTGTACTTGCAACTCCTGATTGACTAGTACAGGTAAAGTCGGCAATATAGGAATATAGGTGATCAGGAAGATAGCCTCCATCAAAATATAATAATTAGAGATCATGCCATCATCTATTCCCATCACAAGTTTGTTAAATGGCACGCAACATGCTGTATGTTCCACCATGTTTGGTGAGTATGCTCTATGCACTCATGATTATCCAATGATCTACGTATAGATGTCATTAGAATCACATACATGTGTTGACAGGGCCTACCGCCACACGGTACAGGTCAGTAGGAGGCATTGTTTGCTTATGGAATGCTCTTGGTCAAGCCTACCGTACCATTGCTTGTGCAAGTTCATCAATGAGATTAAAGATAATCATTATTATTATATTCTTCCTTATCACTATCGTCTCTATCATAATCATGATTATGGCGGTCATGTTGGAATACTGATATCGAAGTGATATACTTATTAGATCTATTGCTAATGGTTGCTTGCAGTTATTGTAAATGCACTAAAGCTGTGCGAGCAGTTGCCAATATTGTACGAAAATGGTGTACAATCATAACATTGCTTGAAAGGGTGTATACTAATTAAATGATCATCCTTCCAAATCCTTTACGGCCTTGTTATGGTGCACCGATGGGCAAGATATCATTATCTGATGAAAAGTTTCTGTGTAGAAGTTTGCCAACGGATCATGGAAGAGTAATGTTCTGGTACAAGGGGGTCGCGTTGGCAAAGACCAGCTAAGGTATGTGTCCGACTATGATCGTGATTCCGGTGGCTATTTCTACATTTTCAAGAATAATACAGTAGTAATATTTTCAACGCGAAAGCAACTACCTGATTACATATATATGGCAATGAGGAAACGTATTGATAGTGAAACCATCAATCATTAAGTATTTACCGATTAATGCAACTACCTGATTACATATATATGGCAATGAGGAAACGTATTGATAGTGAAACAATCAGTCATTAAGTATTTACGGATTAATACAACTACCTGATTACATATATATGGCAATGAGGAAACGTATTGATAGTGAAACAATCAGTCATTAAGTATTTACCGATTAATGCAACTACCTGATTACATATATATGGCAATGAGGAAACGTATTGATAGTGAAACAAATCAGTTTACGGATTAATTACCTGATTACATATTTATGGCGGATATTGAATGCAATCAGTCATTAAGTATTTACCTGCAACTACCTGATTACATATATATGGCAATGAGGAAACGTATTGATAGTGAAACAATCAGTCATTAAGTATTTACGGATTAATGCAACTACCTGATTACATATATATGGCAATGAGGAAACGTATTGATAGTGAAACAATCAGTCATTAAGTATTTACGGATTAATGCAACTACCTGATTACATACATATGGCAATGAGGAAACGTATTGATAGTGAAACAATCAGTCATTAAGTATTTACGGATTAATGCAACTACCTGATTACATACATATGGCAATGAGGAAACGTATTGATAGTGAAACAATCAGTCATTAAGTATTTACGGATTAATGCAACTACCTGATTACATATATATGGCAATGAGGAAACGTATTGATAGTGAAACAATCAGTCATTAAGTATTTACGGATTAATGCAACTACCTGATTACATATATATGGCAATGAGGAAACGTATTGATAGTGAAACCATCAATCATTAAGTATTTACGGATTAATGCAACTACCTGATTACATATACATGGCAATGAGGAAACGTATTGATAGTGAAACAATCAGTCATTAAGTATTTACGGATTAATGCACGTGTAAAGGCCCTTTTATCGCAGTAAGAGGTAAGAATCCAGGCCGATCATACAGGGCACTGTAGGAACGCTCTAATCCAGTTGTATTTTCAACTGCGACGCATAACAAAGAGATATAGACTGTAAAATGCATAATATGTTGCGTCGTATTAGTTGACATACATATTTTGGATTGGTAACATGTGCTTTAATCTGATTATTAAATAGTATCGGTGCATATTAAAAACAATGTGCTTCTACCCACAAGCATACAATGTACTGCAAGGCGAATAGTTCTCTTTCAAGGGAGCACCACATACATATATACATAGAAGATACTTTAGCCACAACAAGTTAAGCATCGGAATTATGTGCAAAAGTGAGTCAGCAAAAACATTTTGTTGGTCATAAAAGGAAGAGAATATTGATGCCCATTTAAGCTGCACAGACTAAACGATCTTATAGAACCATTAAACATGTTCATTAAGTACCTGGAAATTGTATGATTAGATGTAAATTGACGCTGCCGGCTGGTGGGCATTTGGCGAATGCAACTATGTAGGAGAGGCAGAAATAGACATATGCACCACCAACGCTTACTCAAGTACTGAAATTCCACGTTGCTTATTGGATGACGCCTAGTTAGAAACAACTTAATGCAACATGAATTTTTAACCAGGAACCAACAAAAGCAACTTCCCATAGCATTATTTTACAGATAACAAATTAGACACATTAGAGGTCTAATTATCGACTCCGCGTAGAGCATTCAAGGTTGCATTAAAAGACATATATACTACATATGATTTATAAATAATGATATGCAAAATATCTTTATAGTTCTATATGGTACAATTGAGTTTGACGCCTTGCTAATCAAAATACTAGTTTTATGTCCCTATAAAGCATCCGGCGGCATTTTTCATAAAGCGTCAACTAAAGTTTATTGAAGGCGGTGTGAGAAATAGCAAATGGCACATTGCAAATTTGATTCATGATTCAATATAAATATATGATATGATATGTGATGTTATATATATGATATGATATGTTATGCTTTGGGTTTGGCACAATATATATGCTGGTGTACTTTTATGTGGCAATTGTTGTCTTCTGATACCTTGTGCCATTACATTTTCCAATTGCGCTTGAGACCTATTATCTGCTAATTTTCGGAACATATCTTGAAAATAGACAGATTAACATCTTTGACTGCATATGAAGCCAGTGAAGACAATCAAGTTATTGTGATGATATCAGCGTTAATTGGGGCGCTCGCAATGGTATTTTGTTTTATTAGATTACTTGTCCAACAGAGAGAAACCACAACACCACCTCAATGTTACTGCAGATTCCAATCTGTGTAATATACTCTCACGATACTTGACATTCATAAGCTGATCAAGTGGTGTTCAGATTGACCTGTGTGCAAAAGTTAAAGAAATAAAACCGTCATGTCAAGTCATGATTGTAATTATTACTGCCAGACAAAATGACGCCGCAGACCGGCCGAAACAATTGCTAAATATAATGAGTGGTCCTAAAATTAGATTACACTTCGCCATTAATTGTTTGTATTAACGTCGTACGTCAATTACGTTGACAATATCAACCAAACGCCCACTTCAATCTCATGCGGGTGAGACATCTGTTGGCGGCGTCGACAAGAAGCAGCTTGTATTCATTGAATAACATTTACAAATCCATTTCTATCGCAGCAGTATATTGTCACTCACGAATGTGTCTTAGTATGTGCAAACATACCAAAATTTATAAGAAATGCATATAGATATGATTGCACTATCAACCGTGAGGGTTGATAATCAAAATATGTGGTCCATCCAGCAGCAAGTCTTAATACAAAATGCTGCATCTGGCCATTGAAGGTAGCAACGCCATGCATCATCATGGTTACACATTATTGGCAATTTAATGCACAGGAACCGCTTCTGAGTGACCTTTCAAGGCGCTTTCATCTTAATTATCCAATTTGGCGCGCAGCTGCCCAAACGTACATGAGGTAAGACTAAATGCATAGGTACTTGTAACCTATCGTCGGGAGCATAATTAGCTAACTTAATTGACTCAAACGGTATGCTACGTTTTAGCTACATTATCAAAGTCGTCAATATATACACATGATTTACACGCATTGCTACTAACAAGGCAGCAACCGTATTGTTTTCGTTCACACAGCATAAGTTCTAAAGCAATGATTAAACAGTGCATGCACATATTTTATATATTGCCTCTTCCCGACAGGTTATATTGTGCTGCACGCTAAATAGTCTCATTTCACCGGTGCGCCACGCTCTTGTGTAGACCATAATAACCCTTAACATCTCAAAAACACTATACATCGCATTAATCGCTAAGGATGATATTGCCAAAATGAAAACAGATTTTATTTGTCAATACAATCATTAACCTGCGAATCTGTTGCCATCCCTACACGCGCTGGCAATCAACAAAGCTATTGTCATTTACAAGCGTCTAAAACAAATTAAACACTTTCCTGTATATACGCTTATCACGGTCTCCCTTCATTCTATCATTGCATTACAGTATTCAGGCTGGCAAAAGATTATTCTCTTGTCAATTGTTTAAATTTCAGTCAATGCATTTGAGTGTCATGTGAAGGTTATGTTTAGTAATTTGATTTTGACGAACAGATGATGCTTTGTGGGTTATGTCTTGGTCTAATTATATAAAATAAGGCCTGTTTAGAATACAATTTGAACAAATAAGTGTTCCCGAGTAACGGGAAGATTATTATTACCGTTGTTTTAAAAACACAACAGGCAGGCTATTGTAATTCGTTATTAAAAAGGAAAAACTGCGATAGAAGTATCAATTATGGGTGCAGTTTATCACGGGTCATTTTGAGTTGATAGGTCATACACTGTCAATGCTTTTGAGTAACGTTTGAAGGCTATGTTTTTTTGGCAAATGTAATTCGATTTTGACGAACAGATGATGCTTTGTGGATTGTGTCCCGATCTAAGTATATATAATTCGTTGTTAAAAAATGTGAACCCGGCGACAGGCAGGCTATTATTATTTGTTGTTGAAAGGAAACAACGCAATAGGAGTATCAGTTGCCACCAAAGCAGTTTTTTTGCTATATCAATATTTATATGCACATATATGTCTCATTGGCGAAGGAGAGGTATCAGGAAGTAATATAGCTCTGAAAACAGAATTCTGTAAGGGGCTCTTGCTTGTTGGCTTATAGATTATTCTGTATGATACGATAACTTTAATCATTATATGCAGATCTTCATGATTAGCTTAGTCACATCATATCGTCAAAGATTATAGGCTACCAATGATGCGCAGCGCCCTCGAACATGTTGTAAGAACTGCGTGCTTCGTAACGACAACATTCGGGTGTTTGTGTATTTATCCGACCGCTGGACGCCGGAAATCTCGCTTCAGATTATGCGACCTTCTATCAATTTTATTATAAGTGAACATCAGCGTGACTTAGCCTGTGAAAGTGATTTCAGTACCCTGCGTTATTTATTGCCTTAATCAACATTGTTAGCCCATATGATTCCAAATATTAATCAATTGTTGAACCGTGTTTGCAGTGATATCGGCTGATTCCCATGTGATCAGTGTGCCAAAGATCAACATTTTGTTACAATTAATGTATAATCAAGAAAGACGTCAATGAACGGAAGCGGTATGTGTCTCGTTTGAATAATGCTGAGGTAACATCAGTATTTTGTTGACATATAATCAGCAAACTCCTGATTATGATGCCCTTTGATAACGCCTGTGAGCTAGCCATATGCATGTTTTCACAGTGGTGGGCATATAGATTGTAACATTCGTTGCTGTTAATGGAAAACGCAACCGGTAGGCTTTTATCACAAAACATAATGTAAAAATGCTGATTACAGATAAATATTTCGACCAGCACAGTGCATAAAATCTAACTTGGTAGCAATATTTGAAGCGACAATAATAAGCAGTAGGTCCAAGAGACGTCAGTCAATTCAGTGTCACTAGGTGCTTATAATGTATTATGTAGTATATCTGTTAATAGCATAGTTTGTCTTGGGTACTGCCGTGTCTATCTGCTTTGTCCTAGGGTCGCAACTGAAATTTCAATGTAACCTAGCCTTCACAAAATCAATGCTGCCTTTAATTTAGGCGCAAATTACAGGAGTTTGTGGGCATTGCAGAATTAGCTCTGGCAGGATTGTAAATGAACACGCCTAATAATGATAAACCAGTTAGCGAAGGGCGCTGAGCATCGCTATGTACAACTGCGTCTAATCTGAGACATCCGACCAACCCGTAGCGAGAAATGAGATGTGTTAAAGCTGGGTTCAGGCCACAAAGGCAATAGCAGTTGCTTTTCATTTCCTGTACTTTGGCTGCATTTGCGTTTTCGGGGAATGTCGGGGCTTTATTGGACTATCATGGTTGTTCTGTATACGACCTGTTTCATCTTGAGGCACACGCGCGTGGTCAGAGAAATGAAAGCTAGGTAAGAGGTGGAAACTGCGGACCACGCGTTGGTAAGCGAACGAAACGACAACTCATATTTATCGAGGAAAATTACTTATGTTTTGTCAATAATATATTTCATTGATTAGACTGCTTTTAAAAGCTTTTGCTATCGATTAAAGACAATTGCGACAGTTCTAAATTCGTACATAGATTATCACGTCAGCTGTCAGCTCAGAAACGAAATCCATGGAATTTTTCACTGATATTAATGTAAATCAACTTTTTAAGAAACCATAAATCGTTTTTTAGATGCCCGTAATGATCCAGTACACGGATGACATCCAATTCAATCCACCTTACTGATCAAGAAATGAATCATTCAGTCATCGTGCAAGTAAATTACGTTCAATGATCTGGCATCAGTTCATTCACTTGTGGAAAAAATGTTCATGAGTTTGGCTCAACAAGCATATAGCGATGGAATAACATGTGTGTTATAATTCCAGGTATAGGCATATTGCATTGTAGTTAGTTTAGGCATATTGCATTGTAGTTAGTTTTGATTCTGCATCGCATTTTCTTCATAAGCAAAGTCTGTGTATGTTTGCAACGTCTAAGTTGGCGTGTAAAATGCATTATACATATATTTTACATGCATTAAAAAATGATTCCTGGCATAAGAAAAGCCATGATAATGTACTGCCATAAGATTCCAGAGAATTATATTTGTTCTTGATTTGCTTAATTATTCACAGCATTCGAGCAAATGTAAATTTATTGTTAGTACTTACTCCCTTTAAGATTGTCATAAAGCATATAACGTGGGTACTTAAGAGTTGTATCAATTATTTCGCTGAGCTCTTACACTAAGAGGTTTTTTCCTTTTCATATGAATATTATGCTAGCTTATGTGGTGAGGCATAAAAGGATCCAGAAATAAACTCGATTAAACGTAAATTATTGAGGAATAAAAGGAGGATTCTACGTGAAGGATATTCTGCCTAGAAGTTCAATACAAATAGCATAATAGCTCATATTTACAGATAGATATATGTCGTATCATCAGCATAATGTAAAATCACAATCTTTTTAATGTTGGATAAGAATATCACAGTTTTTCCCATTCTCTGAAAGTATGTCGCATTCACATGTAAATAAAATTATCGATATCTTAGGGATGATCTGAATTCAACGTTGAAAGTGATTGTTTCGTCTCGTAAATAAAATAAGGTACTCAAATCGGTTTTTGTAACACGCGAGAACAATTGTGCTGATAGAACACATAGTATTGCCGTCAATGCGGTTACATCAAATTGTGTGAAGCTGCTTGCGAATTCATCACCTTCAGAATAAAGGCTCGGGCGAAAACAGTGGACACAACTATTGAAGTCAATAATGAATACACACTACGTGTTTCTACTCGGCACACTGACCAAATGGTCAGAGTCGTGAGTAACTCTGTTTGAAAGAACATATGTAGATAATGTGCTGACATATTTTCGTGATCATCGTCATCACCTTTGCGACAAGGTAATGACTTCGATTAGTCTTCAAAACTGTTTAACAGAGCAGAAATATGGTAATTGGAATAGTGAACGCATAGAGCAAACGCTCTGAATGACATGTATTTTACATTTGCTTTCGATCACTGTATATGCATATTAAATAATAGCGCATCCAAACATGATATTCCGTATAGCCGTATGATCATAGACGAGACAGTGATTATCCCCTCATAATTTATATGTCGTTCAAACTTGATTTGTCAGCATAACATGTTGGCCATTCCCAATATTGTAAAATTCTATGAACAATATTCGACCATCAATAACCCTGCTTATAGACACGCACTTAATTCCGCAGAATCATGGTGACTAACAAGTCAACCATCAACGGCGAACATACGGAGATTTTGAGGGGTAAGTATTAGATATTGCTAATTGCGCCTTATTCATTATGCTGGTCTTGGTGTACCCTGATTGACCAACCAATAGAGTTGCCAATTTACAAGCACCATTCGGCTGTTGTACAGTGCATTGCTTGCTGCCATCCGATGCTGCTATGGACTTGTTGTGTTGAATCGATTACACAAATCATGCGCATACGTAGTTTATTAGTCACTCTGAGTCAGATGATTCATCATCACAAAACTGACACCGAGTGCGCGGTTTGTCACGCAATTTCGATCTTTTAAGTGATCGTCATGCATTGAGAATGGCATATTTTATAGTGCTAATTACCATTAATTATTCGTCATGTAATTGTGCCTTTCATCACTACACAAGTGGTATTTTACACTGACACAGACGATAAAGGGAAATAAACCGTACAAGTGCATATATACAGTACAAAGACTTTAAGAGGCGCTACGGAATCTTCCTCTCTATGGGATCATCTATTCTTTGAAGGCCATAATTTACTGATTTAGGGTCATGACGTCATTTACAAATGTTATTGTGCACTGTAGTGATTCGAGGTACATTAACCAAAAGCAGATAATTTCATAATTGTTTTTTGGTTCAAGATATTGAAACACAACACCATGCACCTCGACTTTTATTACAAGTGGAGCTCAAATTATATTCTGTCATAGTGATTAAGTATAGGGACAAATATTGTTCTACAACGTCTAATCCCTGCTATTCGGGCTATGATTGACAATCCATGTCATTCTATGTGTATTCCATCTTAAAGAGACATCTCTTGTTATAATACGATATCTCACACCAATGCTTAGTTGAACAATGATGGTGAGCGTGAGTCGGTTCGGTAACGTGAAAGAAATAGTATGCCAATAAACTGCATTTTAGTAACAAGTTGAATAATAGGTGCCACTTTGTGTCAAATGTGCTAAATCAATTGTTATTTACTTGACAGAATCAAGCATTGTTTTTAATATCCGATATTTACCACATATTATAATTGAAATAAAACTTAATAATTAGCCATTCGTGTTTCGCACCAGCCACACACTGATCTCCTGTATAGTTTGGCATTGGTGTCTAGTCTTTTCGATGACATAAGTTGTCTGTTAAAGAAATAAGCGGACGAGAAGCCTTTGTGGGACCTCATTTTTAAAACACATCGCCCATTTGCTGACTGATACACTAGAATGCTAAACAAAAGATACATAATGTATTCAACTGGAGGAAAAGAAAGATTACACGATTGTCAGTGTATTTACGAACCCTATGTTCACCTTAAATCTTCTGCATAAAAAACATGCATATTACAGAAATATAAGCACATGATAAAGCCTCGCATGCCATGGGGATTTAACTCACAAAATCACGTTCACCTATTGATATCATTTTCAAGCCAATCACTGATATTATAAATGCATGTAACACGCATGGAGATTTAATAGCCCCAAGTATTTACTAAATAGTTCCTGCAATGCACACAACATAAATGTGAATAGGTTGATAAAGGAAGACGACGAAGTACATATCGAGAGAGGTCATTGTTGCACACAGTGCGTGTGGGCGTACCAGGTAGTAGATGCTAATTAATTGACGTGTATACATATTGCCTGGTTAGATTTTTTGTTCCCCACTATTGTTGTATTGTGCAACTTAATGGCAAGATGTATTAAAGCAGCAATTGTCATATGATTATTTTTAATGGTGAATGGAATCTGGCAATTAAGCCAAGTATTATAGCGATGCTCGTGCAGCACTAGTGACTACGGTGAGTTATAATAGGTTTAATGATTTCAGGCAATTTTATAGATATTCGTTCAAGTCACGAACGTGACTCACACGTTACTTGATATAATAAAAAACATCGGACGTTAATATAATCTTCAGATTCATTCGAATAATCAGAGAGACCGTCATAAAATGAATGCCATTAAAGTTTCGGTTCACCGATAGACATGTCGTATATCAAGAGTTGATCGTAGTGTTGTTCTGCAATTCATTGTTGCAACAACCAACGACGATCTGCACCAAGATATTCCAATAACGTCAATGCATATAAATCCAATCAAGTCATTATTATATATATTCTGCGTTTCATTATATGCACCAAATATGGGACTATCGCTTTATTGCAAGCTAGTGATATTATGCCACGAATTATCAACATATGGTGATAACGTGATGGTATATCTAATGCCATATAGCATGTCACCGGTACCCTGGATGTGTACAAAAATCCTAGACAGCTGGTACCCGATTCACCACTCTCCTTAGTAAAAAGTAAAGACACACCGCCTATCAAACAGAAGAGGATGCGTGATTTAATTGGCGCCCTGTCTAGTTTAAGAGGATGACACGTCACCTTTGCGTGGCAGCGTACTGGGTTCTGCATATTACCAGCTTGATAACAAAAACATCATTCACACGTATTTTGGGAATTTAGTATTTACCCGAGAGATGTGGGCGCGCCTAGACATCAACGAATACGTATAATAATGATATACTGTTTGTCACAATGCCATTGTTTTTAACCATTTTATAAAATGGTACAGTAAATTAGTTTTTGGCTTGCGCTTATTCTCTTTTGAAAATGGATCATAGATAAAATCCCCAAAATAATGTAATTAGTTCATAAGGCATCCCTTGACGCCCCTTATATACACCAGAACTCTTATGCCGCTATCGCTAGCATGAAAGTGTTTAATTATGGTTAGAAAGTGTATATCTACAAACTGTATGATGATCATGAACTTAATCACCAGCTGAGTCATAATAGTGAAGATAAAAAAACATTCGTATCCCGAATCAATTGCAGGAACTTATGGTGCATGCATCCATACTGAATCGGTAACGTATATAATTGCAATCTTTTGCCCTACTTGACAATCGCTGACTAATCATATCGTAAATACTGAATAGTCGTCGTCAGTAGAAACTGACTCTAGCAGATCTGCATCTGGTTGATAAACTGTGTGTCCCGAACGATGTTGCCACCATATATGTTACAGCCAACATGACAACGTATCGAGTTTTGTGTCCTGTTGACTTGATAGGGGTTTCTCTATTATAAAACACCTGCATATTATCAGTAATTTAACCCTCCAGAATAGCATCATCATTCTCGCGACGGTGATGTCAAAATCACACAACTGTATCGGTTGAATGGTCAGGTGGCCTTTTAGTTTAAGTAAACCCTCCAGTCCTTCCATTAGCTGGCCATCAACCAGCTGTGCATATTGCAACTTACAAACTTATGTTGTCAGAATGAAGATGAACAACGCGTATTGAACGAGATTAAGTTAATGGAAAACGAATCCGTCCGTCGACAAAATGTATCGCATGTTGCATCATCAACGAAATACCATTCCTTACAAATTGCAGTAGTGCTCACGTTACTGTAGAAAAATGAAATTTTATTTTTTCATCCTTTCAAATGCTTGAAACAAGTTTTTGCAGATGACTGACAAATGATATTGGTGAATGTATAGTAAAGCTCTTGTATGTTCTTTACGGAATGTGCTCTACCAAATATGCGATTTAATAACGCTAACAGCAGAATGCATTGAACACTTATTCAGTAAACGTATTGATCAACTGCAAACTGCTATTCCCTGTATAAATACCTCATTGATGCTTTCAAGGATTTTGACTTCGTTTGTTGTCAAATGAAATATAATTATTGTGGTAGCAATGCATGTAAAACAATGATGTTGATTACACTACACAATGCCTGTCACATACGCTAATCGACTGTTTGTATCCGTCAGCAATCACACAATCTCTGCCACCTGATCTCTGTATCCAATGACTGTACGCAATGACTGTTTATTTTTGTACTAGATTAAGGCAGCTGGTATGCGTGACAACGACGCTCTGGCACCATTTAATCTTATAGATCACAAAACATTATCCACACGACGCATTTATTTTTGTCAGCTGACATGATAGGCGATACAAACAATCACAACCGAGACACATTCAACTAAGGTAGCTAAACGTTGCATCTTGTCCTAGTAAGACGCTATTAGTCCGGGGGCAGAGATGGTTGACCCTGCATTGTTGTATTAATTTTTTTTGACTGTTGATTTTGGTAGCCAAGGGTCTCTATTTTCAGAAACTGCTTGATGACATGTTGTCACCTTTGAGCAATTTGAGAAATTCAAAATGGCGTCCAAGATGGCCGCCATTGCATATAAATGACCATAACTCCCTACCTGTTCATCATAGAAAGGTGATTTTTGTCTCTATACCTAGGTTTTAGGGGTCAAGCTATCTATTAGAAGTATTATGTTAGTATCGTATTACATAATAGTAATTTCCAAGATGGCTGCCAAGATGGCCGCCGTAACACTAAAACTGGCATATATACTATTTACTCCAAATTAGTCGTGAAGGTGTCTATCCCTGAGTATTTTGGAGACACATCTATCTGTATCAGATCAAAGTTCATATACTGATGATGTCATCTACAAATCCAAGATGGCTGCCAGTTTACAAGCACTGGTATATCTTCTATACTATTCAATCTTGGTGGAAAATATGAAAAGGTAAACGACCACAGGTGTTATATTATAACAAATGTTCTTTAATTGTAAATCTGAATTCTCACAGACTACCAAAAGCATGTAATACAATTCATAATTAAGGATGGCTACCACTTTACCAAATAATCTACACTGTTGTACATTGTGTTGCCCATGTGCATCATAAAGACATGCAATCAGCTATGATGTCAGGTTACAGCAACCCTGATTATAGCAGGCGCAAAATATTGTGCATTTCATGTTTGCAGAGTTGCAACTACAAGCACGTGAACTGCATGGAGTAGTACTGTGGCATCCACATTTTATTAGACGTAGTACCATCTGTGGGGCTAGTTCGACTTCATCAGGTAGGGTGACTGGTTGAAGGGACTTGTTTTGGTCATCCTTTACCCAACCATATTCCGTTGAGTCCAACTCGGGTGGATTCTGCGCTTCCAGTGACCGCCATACCAAAGCCTGATAGTGAGCTCTTTTAACATTCTCTTTGAATGCCTCAGTTGTTGATGGCAAGGTACACAACTTCGGTGTTGATGACCCTTTGCCTGTTTGTGACAGCCATACCTTTAACCTTGTCTCTGACATTGTACTACAGTCGGTTTGACCATAGCACGCGGAAATGAAGGAGGTAGCCTGTTGAATAACAGATTCCATAGAATGCCCTGGTGCACCCAACAAGTTAAGTGAGTGCCCCGATCGAAGTGTTTTGAGTACAGTAGCCTTTCCAATTTTAAAATAGGAGGCGACGGTGTCACAGCCAGAAAGTGTATGTGCCGGGAGTATTCCTTCGACTATCTGACAATGCTTCTGCGCAGTTTTGCCTATATCAAGCACCGCCCTTCCTTTGATGGGGGACTCCATCAATACAACATTCTTGAGATTTGCCATGTGATGATAATGCAGCAACAGTACAAAGACGTCAGTGTCATCGGCAACAACAGTGATTTTGCTTTCTGTATTTTCCGCGGCACAACTCAAGACCTGTTGGACAATGACGTTATCTGCTTCTTCGTGTGAAGTTGACAGATCTGCCCGTGAGATGACAACTCCACCTTCACTGATTTCGATTGGCACCGGATCTGCTCCTGTTACCACTAACTTGTGATGTTGTGTGTTGTCCTCATGAAACTTCTTATCCTGGACAAAATCATCAACTATCAGTTGCATCAGTTGCTTCTTGTTTTTGGAAGAGGTTAGTAGAATCTTCTGCGCTGGAAGTTTACTGTTGACTTGCAAATGATGAGCCCTACTGACACCAGTTGCCCTTAGATCCTCTGGTAACACTCTTCGTGCTGTAATCATAATATCTGTCAAATATCAGATACACGTCCTCGACCCGTAACCTTTTTCCTATGGCATATTTGAAGTTCGCTATATAGTCTTTCACAGACCCATCAGCAGGCCAAGGAACTACCCAAAGTATTGCTGAGCCATCGAGTACACTAACATTTGCACCACCAGCAACTCTATCAGACACCTCAACTTGGACGAGTCTTTGATCATTACAACAAGTGATTCAAAGGCACGATCAATGTTAACTTGGCTATCAGACTTTGTTGCAGCTGAAGCCACATTTTTTTCTGTCAAGAAGCTATTTCGGCAATCCACATGATACCTTGCATCAGCTGCGTGAAGGTCACTTACAGTGCTATCTACCCTTTACCGCACAACTTCTGATAACTCATCTTGACGCCGTTCGCAGGCTTCAAGTATAGTTTGCTTGAGTGACTTCTTGCCACATGTGCTGCCTATTTCCCGACATGAATATGCTGGTCGCCAACGTTTTGGGTTTTTCGAATCTTTTTCAACCACACAAGTTTCACCACAAAACAAACAATGTACTTTGAAGATAAACCCTGGTAGTGATGACTGTCTCCTGGTCTTAGGCGGAATGTAAGACGAGTAACTTTCTGGATTCTTCCTTTTGTGCCTTTCAACCTGGAGGCTTGAAGTGTATGTTGAAGCTCAGTTTCTGTGACATTTAACTGTGCATTCAGGATTTTCACTAACTTTTTCTTCAAGAAGTTCATGATACCTGTCCCCGTAGATTTTGCTATGCTTGATAAAGTTTTGAATCCTGACAGGACCAGTGTCTTTCAACGGTTCAGTCTTATTCTCACATCCAAATTTGGACACGAAAAAGCACTGTTCTTCATTCATGTTTTACTATTAGTGATCGTCATTCGGGCAGCACCTGAAAAGACAATAGTGAATTATTAGTGCCCGTCTATTACAATATGATATTAACATAATACTTAGTTCTAATGGATAGCTTGATCCCTAAAACCTAGGTATAGAGACAAAAATCACCTTTCTAGGATGAACAGGTAGGGAGTTATGGTCATTTATATGTAATGGCGGCCATCTTGGACGCCATCTTGAATTTCTCAAATTGCTCAAAGGTGACAACATGTCATCAAGCAGTTTCTGAAAATAGAGACCCTTGGCTACCAAAATCAACAGTAAAAAAAACTTAATACCACAATGCAAGGTTAAGGGGAAAAATGGCAGTTCGCTCCCAGACTATATCAAGAGTCTGACAACACTAAATCACACTTGCTTAATGAAAAAAGTGCATTCATCTAATCGCTACGATTCGATAATATACCGATAAAATGGGGCTAATGAGAACATTGTGAATGCTGCTATGTTGTAGAAGTTACACGTTTGTATTTCTTAGCAACATCTTCATGGGCGTTGCCCAGTGCCGGGAGCCAATGAGAGAGTATAGTGATGGCATACAGTGACGCACCAAATATACGTCTTAAGTTGCCATATCACGCGTACCACATAATTGGTCAACAACAGCTTTCAACATAATCCAATGGTACGGGAGTTATGAGGATTTTTCACATTCGTTTTGTCACACCTTTAGGGGATAGCTACTGAGTCACGAACACTGACGTAACTTAAAACTCATCGGCTGCTTGACTGAGACAAACACTTGTATCGCCACAAAACGGAACGATGTAATGCAATATCAGATTAAATCAGTACGCATGCAACCCATGCATGACAACGAGACACTGGCACCATTATACTCGATATAATAATTAAACAGTATTTACACATGCATTGAACATTTTCTCGCCAGTTCCTAGAGAGTCGTACGGTAGGGGATCAGCTATCAAAAGTAGGAATCCATGATGGCCACACGTTTACATACAAGAAGCATGTAACGAAGTATCATCGCAGTAAAACAACAATATAATTTTGGGTTATGATGAATGGTCAAATTTACGGGAGGCTAGGATTTACTGTGGTCACATCAGTTTTTCTATGTTATAATTGTCACAAAAGAGCGCAGCCACCAAAACGAATTCACAACACTGTATTGTATTCTGTCTGTTGGTGGTAAATGCCCCCCCAAAAAAATATGGTAACCCTTGGAGCTAGAACCCAAAGCATTTAAAATATACCTCATGTTATACAATTTATTGAAATTTGTCATTGATTTGGGCGTAGTTTGACATTTGCCCGATCCAATACAGCAGTCGTGCGAATTACTATGGTGTATCAGGTGTTGGAGATCAAGATGTAGGCAGAAACATAGAGATGTGGATTCTCTCGCTCTAGTATTAGAGTCGCTTGATGATAAAAAGATGCAAATGTTCTACAGCAATGTTTAGTAAAAACTCTAGAAATACCCAAAAATTTCAAATGCTCCTATGGCCTATGTATTCAACTCATCATAATCATAAATATATGGTTAAAGTTGGGTACTTTAATCATAATGTTTATTACTCGTTATCATCAAAATGAGTTCCTAATGCTAGTTATTTTAACAAGGAGGGTAGAATTCTGCGAGCCATCTCGTATTTATCTATTTTACTTTCACAATACTCACAATAACATTTGACCCCACAAATTTGCATCCATATGGTCCACTTCCCAATATTGACTTAATTAATAGATTGGTAACTGGTGCTGGTACAAATGTGGTTTGCAGCGAATAGACTCTATCTTGCAAAACAATTTTACTCTATTTAGTTTTTAATCGACAAATCATTGACAACACAAACCTTTGCGTCTTAGCGTAATTATCTAAGTCGCATCTCTAAGTTTGCGTGAGCGTATTCTACAACATAAAATACACAAAATTAGCTTTAATCTCTGCTTATTTTAGAAAGATTCTTCAGAGCCTTTCGATACTTCTATCTAGCCAAGGCCGCCTGATTAATGTAGAAAAATCCTGTTGTTTTAATCTTATTTGACATTAATTGACCATTGTAAATGAAAAAAATACTCAAATGATCGTCGTCCTCAGGAATTGCCGTTTACTGGTCTATCTGAACGTCATATAATTTGATACAGAATGATTGCGACATATATATATTACACTGCAGATCGAGAAGCTTTTGGAAATATATGTTTATTATCCATTTGATGTAGTGTGCATGTATAAAGAGTCTGTTTAGCCATGCGTTGCTTCGCGTTTTCGTTTGTTACAGCACATCGAGCATCAGTAAAACAGATATTCAGTTGTTAGTAAGCATTATCGACTCTACTAAATACTTATCATGATGAATTTACCTTTGTTCGAAAAGTATGCAATTGTGGCCGAAATATCGGTCTTAATCTACGTTTGCTAGTATTGTCAAGCTGTGCACTCGGCGTTCTAAAATTGGGAATGCCGTGGCATGCGAAGTATTATCCCATTATTAAACTCACCATCACTGCACAAAAAAAGCACCCATATGAATAGTAGTGAACTGAGTCAATTTGGCAAGTATGAATAGCGTTACCCCTAACGTGGGCACAATTCTTTTGAACATTAAGAATACGATTGTCTATCGCATTTAATAATGTAAGTACATACATAATCCATGTTGATTAAAGTTACTTTCATATGAACCCAGTGGGTTGATGTACCATGATTTTGCATTACATCCGATCTGATCCTGCAGCACGCTCTAAAGGTGCTGCAGTCGGTCAACGCAGTTAAGAGGCATATCACGAGTGCAACATATTGTTATGCTAAGACACCGAGCTCGATGTAGAGTTCCAGAGTTTATCACAGAATCGAGCTTTTCATTATATTCCTTATTATTCATTTCATCAATGAGCGTACCTAATAGATTGCGTTTCATCAAACAAAGATATGAAAATAACTAATAGAGGATGTACATCTTGTCAGCAGCATATTCGACAGGATGTGAATATCAGAGAAGCAAGTGTCTGAAAATTCACCATTACTGTCGAGCTCATTATGTATATATATAATATATATATATATATATATATATATATATATATTTATATATATATATACATATATATATATATATATATATATATATATATATATATATATATATATATATATATATATATATATATATATATAATTGATTATGGATATTTTATTAAGTAGGAGCCTGTTAAACCACAGATGGATATTGTACATTGAGTGAGGGTTATAGAGCAAGTATATTATCAGCTGAGACATCACTGCAAACAGAAAGTATCCATTACATGCATACATTGGCTGTTTAAATTTACATGTCAATATGCGGGCAACTGTGAGTAATACTTTATTGATGCTAGTTATCAGATTATATGCCAAACATTTAAAAGTCGAGGCATTGATAGCATATCAAGTGCTTAAGTTACAACGTTTTTTGCAATAATATGGGACATGTTGTATTCTCAATTATTTATTATCCGTGAAGTGTAATATCATTGATTGAAAACCATGTAGTAATACATGCATAATCATATAAACAGATAACGAAGCGTATTTCAGGGAGTTAACAAGAATAGTAATATCATTCAAGTGGAAACCATTCATAGAAAAATACCTTCATTAAAAGAATAATTATATGTTACCGGTTTTCCTCTGTAAACGATATTCAATTGATGCAGACCGTAGTAACAGAACATAATCCACACTTAGGAGACATCCAATTGCTACCAGTTTAATTCAAAATCTAGGTAGCTTGAATTACACTTTGACAGAGAGAGCAATTATCCAAAATGAATTTCGCTGATATAAAGTCATTACGCATTCCTTAAACAGTTCTCGTAAATATAACTGAGTACGTATTCTTGGAAGGTTGTTAGATAGAGTTATCTTTATCATTCCTATTCCTGTCATACATTAAACAAGACTTGGAGTTTCATGGCAAAATGTGGATGCATGACATTCCAGTCATGTAACGCAAGTTCGATAACTCCTGTCCAATCATGAGATATAGTAATATTTATTCCACCATTATAATAGAGTGGTCTCCGTGTAGTGAAAAAAACATTTGGGTTGCATCCCGATTAGACTAGGCTTACTGGGAGAGTATAGTGATGGCATACAGTGGCGCACAATATACGTCCTAAGTTGCCATATTCGCGTACCACATAATTGGTCAACAACAGCTTTCAACAGAATCCTCGTACGGGAGTTATGAAGACTTTTACATTCGTTTTGTCATAGTTTAGGGGATAGCTACTGAGTCACGAACACCTAATAACTAAACTCATCGACTGCTTGACTGAGACAAACACTTGTGCAACACAAACGGAGCGATGTAATGCAATATCAGATTAAATCAGTACGCATGCAACCCATGCATGACAACGAGACACTGGCACCATTATACTCGATATATAATTAAACAGTATTTACACAATGCATTGCCTTTTCTCGCCAATTATTAGAGAGCGTACGGTAGGGGATCAATAAAAGTAGGAATCCATGATGGCCACAATTACATACAAGAAGCATGTAACGAAGGTATCGCAGTAAAACAACAATATAATTCTTATGATAGTGGTCAAATTTACCGGGAGGCAGGATTTACTGTGGTCAGAGTTTTTCTATGTTTAATTGTCACAAAAGAGCGCAAACAACACTGTATTGTATTCTGTCTAAGGTAAATGCCCCCCCAAAAAAATATCTCTTGGAGCTAGAACCCGGCCTTTAAAATATACCTCATTTATACAATTTATTGAAACAATGTCATTGGTGGCGTACTACACTGCCAGACATCCAAGCAGTCGTGCAATTACATAGTGTATCATTTGTTGGAGATCAAGATGTAGGCAGTTACATAGAGATGTGGATTGTGAAAACATACAGTCGCTTTGATAAAAAGATGCAAATGTTCTACAGCAATGTTTAGTTATTAGAAATACCTAAAAAGGCGTTGCTAAGTGTAATGAGCTCATAATAATAAATAAATATATATAAAAGTTAAGTACTTTAATCATAATAACGTATTACTCGTTAGTCAAAATGTTTCCTGTGCTAGTTATTTTAACAAGGACTCAGCTTCTGCGAGCCAGACGTATTTATCTATTTCAATAAGTAATTAACATTTGACCCTAAATTTGCATCCATATGGTCAACTTCCCAATATTGACTTAATTAATAGATTGGTAACTGGTGCTGGTACAAATGTGGTTTGCAGCGAATAGACTCTATCTTGCAAAACAATTTTACTCTATTAGTTTTTAATCGACAAATCATTGACGAAACAAACCTTTGCTGTCTTGGCGTAATATTTAGTCGCATCTCTATTTGCACGAGCGTATTCATCATATAAAACAAAAATTAGCTTCATCTCTGCTTATCATAGAAAGAATTCAGAGAATTCGATCACTATCTATTCAAGGCTAGCACATTATATGTAAAAATCCGCTTGAAATTTGATTTTGTTATATCCCGAAGTCCCAATTGTTTTGATTGCGACATATAATCTACACTGCAGATCGAGTCTTTTGGAAATATATGTTCTATCCATTTGTGTAGTGTGCATGTAAAGACAATGCCATGTTCTCATTCCGTTTTACAGCACCTCAGCATCAGTCAACAGATATTCATATTCATATGCATTATCGACTCTACTAAATACATATTATGCAATTTCTTGTTCGAAAAGTATGCATTGTGGCCTTCATATCGGTCTTAATCTGGCGTTTGCTCTCGATTGTCAACTGTGCATGGATGAAAGGGGAATGCCGCAATTGCGGGCATTACAACATTATTACTGCACTCACTGCACACCTCTATCAGCCCTATCATATTGACTGATGCTACTCGGAAGGATGGATGCGTACTCGTAGCCAACCCATAACATTGTGAGTATATTGCATTGATTAAGCCAACGCCATTTGTAATGTACTTTATTCCGGCGCACCACTATGTGGTGAGCATGGGTTCATTTGGTAGAATTGCATGAATAACGCAGCCCCCCCCCCCCCCCCCCCATCACACATACGCGTAACCATGACGTAATTGTTTCAATACAATTAAACGCCTAGAGTAACTGCAGATAGTCGAAATGATATATGTATTGATTATTTGTCTTGTGACCTAATCCGCCGTGTTGTACAATAATACCCTACAAAGGAACCCCTCCAAAGTCATGTGTAAATGCTTAATGTTCTATAAATATACATTGCAGTGACAATTATGTGAACTTTTAGCACTTTTCTCCTTAAAATGTTTATTGTACAACATTACGACAATTAATGAGGAGGTCATCAGAGAGGTTCTTTTGAAGCTGGTGCGATCGATGTTCTAACGCAGCAATGAATGTGTTTGAACCCAGTGCAAAACATTTGAGTTTTTCCCTCGTTGGAAAATAATGTTCATCTCGCCGAAACTATTTGTGATGCTTCCCACTTATTTGGTGATAAGTTCACAGTTGCTGGTAAGTTTGTTCGATGTCTATATGTCAATTACTGTTGTCAATTATCATTAAAATCACACATAGCGAGTCCGTTTCAATATACGATGACCCTCTAGGAGTGTGCATAATGTTCACTGTTGCATAGTTTACGACATGGTCCTACAAGACAGACAGATGAGGTCTTATGTGCTGCTGAGAGGGCGGTTATATGATTGTACAAAATTGTATATCCCAAAGACGCTATGATTGCTTATCACCAAAGTACATTTGGGATTATTACTCCCATGACCGATTCTATTCGATTGCAAATACAAACGAAAGTTTATTGATGCGATGTCTTTTTACCTGGTAATGTAAAGCTATCTAACACAATTCGCCATTTATTCTGTATGTTTTATGCGAACCACAATTAGCTATATTTATTCAAATACTGCTCCTCGGGAGTAAGTAGTACATTCACCTAACCATGAATCAGATCAACATTACCAACGAAACAATACGGTCCAAGGTAAGTGCGGTGTCACTGCAACCAACTGTCAAACCTATATGCCACTGCAGGACTGGGCAGTCTCAGCCAAAATCGTACCATGCAAAGCCCCTTTGCCATCCCGCTATCGCTCACAAGAGTCTGGGAACAAACGAGGTTCGATTCCTAACTCGTATATCATGTATATTCGTCCTGATTCATATAATAGCACAGTTTAATTATTAAGACATGCTGTTGGGCATTATTGAAAATAAACTTGAAGAGTTTCAGGTCAATAATTCGCTTGAACGATTCATCATTCTAACCCCTTTACCTATATTTCAATGGATCTGTAACTTCTCCGGTCAGCATCTGATGAATGGTTTCTAAATAACAGACAAAGCGTTGTCACAAAACCTCTATCATGCTTGATATTCATATTGGAGGTAGCTATGGCGCGAGCATAAACCATTGCCGTTACAATTATTGTCACAAACGGGTCCGCGTTTTACAAATTCCGCTGCTATCAAGTAATTACAGAATCGCGCTCATTGTGACGCATTTTCCCGCGCACTCATTATTCATAATGTTTTCGAATGATACAAAAATGATCAAGTGAAATCACATAGTTTTTATGATGTTTCGCCAATCGAGTATAAATAGATTATTTTCCAAATTTTGTACAGTGAGACAAGTGTTCTCACGCTGATTAACTCTACGATGCTCATTTGCTGTATTAATTTTAATTACGCACATCAAGCGAAATACGCGGACCATTTAATGGTTTAGATAACACCAGCTGATGATGAACAACGATTTAGATTTACTTCCATTCATAATATTCAAAAGAGTAACTTATATATTCACTTCTTATTTTGCCATATTACGAGCGATCTTACAACACATACATCCGTACGGTCACAGATAGGATTTCCCACAGCACCTATACAACCACAACAAGTGACTAAAAAAACATTCAGTTTGCAAACACTGGCTTACAAATGCCGTGGGGTGGGTTAGTGATTTAATTCCTGTGCTCGCGCTATATATCGACTGCAAATTTCCATGCAATAAATAAAAGCTGTCATGCGGCCATTTGTGCGTCGATGGTAAGTTAAATATGTCCCAAGATATTTGCAATCAACAAGACAAGAACCCACGTTTTGTTCAAAGTATTTCAGGTCCGACAAGCGATGCTGTTCATCTATGCGCATGTTGTAGAGCAGCGATTAAAGTCTTTGTATCAGTTCGTCACACAGCAATAGCGATTTCTAGAGCATATTATACAACACGAACAATACCAGGAATATTCTCGATTTGTCAATTTTGTAATTGTTGCCGTATGCAAGCGTTACATGAGCCATTGTAAGATAAAAGCATTGTATAATTGATCGTCTTATGAGCTTATATTAGGTGGGGTATTTATCATGATTTCATTGTGATGATACGCGTACAATGCAATTATCTGAATGTTAATAAATTAGGCAGCCCTTTAGATGTGCCTTCCGGTTAATAATGTCCAGCAATGTTGCGAGCAAATATTAT
>CM067358.1:60537583-60547583 GCA_034190875.2 Urechis unicinctus | reverse complement strand
CCATGCAGTTGCATCAAATGTTCATCTGCATGGTCATACGTATAAAGTATAATGTATGCTCAGCCACTCCGTGTCAAATGATAGGGTTTCCATCAGGCATTTGGAACTTAAATGGCTCATTAAACGATACCAATGCAGTAATCATTCCCTTCATTTGATTAAACTGTTATGGAACAAATAATGTAATAAATCGATCGAGCAATCCGTGACATGTACGTGTTCGGCTTATATTCCAGATTGCGTGGTTAAATATTACATTATCATAATTTCCGTCAAGCAATTAATAGGATGTTGCTTTATTGCAAACCTATTTGGATATGGAATGCAAGTGTACGGATATGAATATCTTCTACTTACAGTTTCTCTGAATGTCTAATCTACACAATTATGACATCAGTAAGCAATCAATAGCATCAAAGTTTAATGACTACACGCCGTACCTCTGCGGATCTATACTGTATAACGCTAATTTACCAAGTTGATAATTTCTTGGCTTTGGTGATCAATGCATGTAGTTGTGTCAATAGCTTGGGAGTTAAATCCATAAATAGTTTTAAACAATTGCAATTTTGAAAGTTATACAAATGGTTGTAAGGTCATCGATCTTGTTTAGAATATAATCAGATTGATATGGCGGTCTCGGTAGTTAAACAAACCCGTGATTAATCAGTGTGTACGTTGTTTTCTTTCAATATCCGTTTCAGCGTCAATAACGTATACCTCAGTTAACCGATAATTAATGTAACTTATACACTACATTCGTTTCAAATGGTTATCTCCGCAAACTCGGGGTCTGCACTTATTAAATATCAGTGAATTGTAGTTGTGATTAAGCTATTTCTTCCTTTCTAAGTTATTGATTCCGCAATTGCTTTGTTAAATGCACATACATTGACATGACATTGACCTCCTTCTGTCCAATATATCCTCCTTACGTTCTTACAGCTGTCGTCTTCACAAATCATTAGCCAGAGTAATTTCTATTGAGCTCAAGAGCGCTTCAAGCAATATTGATGGCCATTTTCCCTCCATGCTATCACAACAGTTCTGCTATCTTTAAAGTAAAACTGCGGCGATGTGTGTGTCTGCAAACAGGTTTTTGGCGCGCGTTGCACGTGCACAGCAAATTGAAGCTGAAATTATGACGTCAATGCTAAATTTGTATGTATAACAGGCAATATGGCTTGGCGTTTTTCAGTTTTACGCGCATATATCTGAGAACCATGACGCCACATCTGTATCCGTCAATATAGATCGGAAAACGTTTCCCACTAAGGGAAACACTGAGGGCCTCAATGAATAAAAAAAGACTGTTCAATCCACTGAATAAACATGCAACTAAACTTTCCATTAGCGTTACACGCGTTTGTAGCTACTTGAAATATATATCATTAGATATTAAAACGCGCTACGTAATTTAAAAAAAGGAATTGAGCTAAATGGAGAGCTTAATGGAGAGCTTAATGGAGCTTTGCATATTTTAATGATCAATGTTATCTGATTGCAATCCATGTCAACTCTTATGGCAACATATAGACATACCGCATATGCTATGTGCATTTCCATTGATATAGCTGTTTAACTAAAAGCAGCATGATTTCTCATCTACGTATCACATATCAGCCATTTTGCTCATACCAATCTGTGACACACTCGTGATTGCACATATGAGAAGCATAATTAATAATAATAATAATAGTTTATTTTCAGGCACAGGGCCTAATCATGACAGGCATGTAAGTAAGCGCTCAATGCAGTGCATATAAAATACGGTACCAATGGGTCCATATGGCACCAGACCGTACCATGTAACAATCATTCAAAGTTATTGGAGAGTTCTATCCTTCTTATAAATGCGTAGGTCGATATTCTAATACGTGCTTGAAATCCTGAGATACAGTTTAAGGCGAACATTTGACTGGCACTGTCTCTTTTTGATACACCCAAAATATTTCGGTACATGTTATTGTAAGCAACTATAACTTTATTAAGCGATTTTTGTGTATAATTAACCTATAGATATGGACAATTAAGTTTGCTGCAGTAGGTTTTAAGTTTTACATGCAATGAGCATTGGGAGAAGTGTTGTTTAAGACTGTCTGACCGACCATATAAAACTCGCATTTGCCTCAGCATGTCATCGTCATCATTGAAATATGTATTTACCTCAGCCTTAAATATTTCCATTGTTTAACATACTGCAATTGCATATCATTCACCGATACTAATGGACAGAACAGTTTGTAGGTCTTTGGTTGAGTCACAAAGCAAACAGATTTCGATGGATTGAACACTATATCATGCTGAGCTCCGAATCGAGAACAAAGGTCCAGAAGTTGTTGCAGTCCATTGGCACTTGGCGACATCAGACATAGATCGACCGCATAAAATATATGGTCTTTACAAATATCATTTATATAACAGCCGGTGCAGGATTTCAACAACAGACTAGAAAGATCATCGACATACACATTAAATAATTTAGGGGATAAAAATTCCACCTTGTCGAACGCCATTAGATACAGTAAAATATCGAGAGGATTCACAATCCACCTTAACACAGATTAACTGTTTCTGATACAAAAACATTAAAACAGGGCTGCCAAGATCTTTATAGTATTGTATAATGCTCCTAGCAGTGTGAATCATAAATCCGTTGAGTGACCGGCCTTAAAGCCAAATTGATTGTCGCAGGTAGTAAGATACCCGTCTGCAATATCGAGTAGCACTAATTCGAAAAGTTTTGAACAAGATGTAACGAGAGCAATGGGCCGGTAGTTATTAGTCTCGCGAGTTTCCCCATTCTTATATTTGATTTTTGGTATAATAGCAGACTTCATGAAAGAAATTGGATGATATACATGATATAAAAACATGAGAACAGCAGTGACACATAGACACATATCGTCAGCATTAATAAAATATTCAGCGACAAGACCATCTACCTCGCACAGTTTTCCCCGTTTAAGCGTCCCAAATGCTCGACGAATGTGAGCAGGGAGATTGCAATGCTAGTGGTGTCAGTTTCACATTTCACCGTTTCCGTCACCTCGACCATCTCCCGACACTCGCTCGCACTGTTGAGGAGTGTGGAATAATGGTCACGCTACATGTCGTCGATGTTTTCAGCCCCGGTACAGCCGTTAACTGCTGACGCCAGTGGTATCGACCGATTTTCGGCGCATTCACTCCTTTCCAAAACGAGGCAGTATTACCTTCATCCAATGAGTTTGCCATGGCATCTGCACGGGCAGACATCTCCTGGTATTTACATTGACGGAGAGAGTATTTAAAATTAAGACACGTAAGCCTCATCAGCTCACATGTAGGACCATGTCGTGGCTTGCCCTCATTGCGCCAACGTATATACGCCCGTCTCGCCTGCGTATGCAAGTCTTTAACATAGTCATTAAAGCCGGGGACGATAAAATCGTGACAGGACTTAACTTTACTTATATCAATGCATTTAGTACTGGCTTTGCGTAGCGCTTTCGATATCTCGCAATACAAGCGATCGGTCGGCGCCTTATGATCAGAAGAGGAACATTTTGCATCGGTACATGTAACTGCATCCGGATGCGCCACATCCGATAAATATCGTTTCGACAGTTTTTGATAAGCTGCAATATTCGCTGGAGAGGAGCAAGCCCACTTGAACGTCTCAAGGGGTTCTTTATGTTGTTCATTACCAGCAGCTATTTGTGAGGTTACATTAAGCGAAACGAAGCAGCAATTGGCAAATGATCCGTACATGGAAATTTGTCTACAATGAACAGATCTGACAAAATGTCATGCATGTCATGACTGCAGATAAAGTGATCCAGCCATGACGTCGACGAGTGTGAATCACTGACATATGTAAATGTACCAGACAATCTACCTTGACATTCATAGTCAAATATCACGAGATTAGATTGTGAACACATTTCGCGCAGTTCCGACTCTGCTGGTTTAGGCGGATTCAGACATTGCTCTGAGTTTGCCCATATAATCAAGGTAAGACTCCGTGTTAGCGTCATATTGGTAGGGTAGGTAAGCATTTATCAAAAGGATTGAGTCACTGCCCGAGGATAGAGTAACCGAGAGCAGTCTGTCATCATTATGGTGTTGAAATCGACAACATTCAGCGTTCAGCCTGACACTTACGTCAGGATTGGGCGGTAAAATAGACGACTCGAAAGACAGATGCAAAACAACACAGATGAACGAGTTTAAAGCAATGAAGATGCTGTTCTGTCGAATATGCTATCGTTGCGGGGATGTTCTGACAATGTCAAGCTTGAAGCGCGCTGCGTAATGGCTCAGAACGGCAACAAAAGTCTTTAGCTTTTTCGATGCGACCACTTCGTCTTAAAGCCCAGATTACTCTATAAAAATTGATAATATCGACACGGTCAAATTGGTTGGGCAAAAAATAAGCGTGTTCTGTCCCTGACGCTATGTGTGTTCATTCATGTCCAAATGAAATATCACGCGGCGTTTTCATGTTATCCCAATATACTTGACCGAACGTACTGTTGTAGAGATTTCACTTTTTCACAACGCAAATTCCATCATTCCAAAGAAATGCATTTAGTGTGTATATGTTCAAAGCATAGCATTTCCAACTTGATATACCCCAAAAGTACATGGAGTGAAGTCAATCAGCCGATTAGGCCCGGCGCTTGTTTGTTTATTTAACAACTGGAATCCGCAGTAAATATTTTCTCCAAGAGATGTTACTTCCATCGCAGCTTATAACCAGCATCCGGGGTGACATTTGTCACAATAGGCAAACATATTAGGATCAAAATTCCCCATTCAGTTATTCGTTGGAATGGTAAATGATTTATTCTGTATAAAAGCACCACAGGAAAATCGACACATTTACTTAGGAGGAAACGGGGCAATATTGCACCCTTTGGTAATTTGTGCATGCATCGATATGTAGATCAGCTTAAAAGGAGTATTCTCGAATGATAATTTATATGATGCTAATAGTTTGCTTGTGATAAGATTGTATCGAGTTTATTCGTTGAAAACTTGCGGGTGTAAGTAGTATGACTTGTGACCTGCAGTTGATCACAAATGATCATATATACGGTACAAATGGATGGTTTACGATGATATTGTGTCGAGTTTATCCTTAGCATCAACGATATCACATTTGTATAGTTATATATTTAACGTGCATGAAACCAACTGATCCATACAATGGTCATATCACCCATACAAAGTACCCAAAGCGTCCTTTAAGTGAAATGTCATGCACCATCATAAAGCGTGTGAGATTTGGTGTCTTTGCAATATAATATAATAGGCGGTATCAATGGGATAAGACCAGTAAAGGGCTAGTCGGACGAATAACAACTCATACATAATCCGATCGTATCTCGCCTGATGTGGTTAAATCCTGGTGCGCATGCCGGATGCCGTCAAGGATATAAGAACGCAATCAACGTAAGCCAGCCTATGTCAAGCGGAAGTGAGTGATCTAAATTTGAAGTAAACGGAGGTTGTTCACATACGAACACATAGAGAACCTACTTCAATTAATAATATAGCATACATTTATAAGTGATTAAACCGATGGTCCGTATTATCATGGCATTGTGACCTTCATCTGGCTGAAGTAATGGCAATAACTATTACAGTGCCGGGGTTATAAAGCAATACGAAATATTTTCCAAAAGGAATTATTATGTAGAATGGCACACATGGCTGACCGATGGATTGTGACATAATTTCGTTCTACTAATAAACTCCATTAGTGACATCATATCTATCAGTACTCGGGTAGTACGTTTAATTTTAACATGCTCACAGACGGTGACAAATAGCAATAGTGTTGTCATTGCGACTTTTCTGTGCACATAGAATAGCAACTGATTATATTTATTTCATGTTGACAAATTCCACTTACATTTCTTAGCTACTCAGATTTACTATAAAGCCTGAATTTGGATGCTTACTGTACATAAAACTACATATATGTCGTCACTGCAGTATCAACAGCCATGTGTGATATGGGTTCTAATTGAAAATGCCTATATAGCGCATTCCGTGGTAAACCCTCATATGAAAGGCTACCCAACTTACATGTGCGTGACATCAACTCGAGAAAAGAGAACCGATCAAACAGGTCACCGTGAAATAACGATCTTGGCGCTGCTGGTATGGTACACTTTAGCTACATTGTCCTCCACCTTTTTTTGCAGTAAGATTTAGACGGTGCTGTATCTAATAAGGCGGTAAGCATATTTCGTACTGGCAGCATGTGTTTAAGATATTTGACCACAACGCTTCGTCCACTAGGATTACAGTTTGTTGCACAGATGAAATTCGCACCACAATTATATAGTAAACGCCATATTATTCAAATAAGCATTACACATTACACTTATCGCTGAGGACATTATATAATGTTTAAAAATGATTTATGGTTCACTAAGTATGTCAATGCAAAAATCACATTGCATATTCCTCACGCTGCACAATACATAAGGACATTGGTATTTTCAGAGCATACATGCTTGATAACAGCACACATCGAGGGAAAACGTGGCGTGTCAAGACCACGGCTGCTCGGCGTTACACTGGTCAAATATTTACGTTGGCATTTTAGCTAAGGTCAAAACATGCAGCCAATGTAGATTTACATTTGCGGGTTATTGTAATTGGAAAAACTTCACATTGACCAATGAGCGGACTCCCTAACTTAAATAAATATATATATATATAGTCATAAATATATTCACGTCATTTAGATACAGGTGTTATTGGTATCGACTTGATTTGTACGCTACGTTAACCGTCTATCGACGTTGCATCCTGTAAATTTTAGATGATGAGGTAAAATTACATTGAATCATGATATGGTCCTCCACTACATACAATAGTCATTTACCTCGGGAATGCCTGCAGACCGTCTTATGTGACCTCTCAGTTAACCAGTCAAGCAACTAAAATATAATTTCAATTAATTAATATAGAATATTTGCAGTTGCAGTTGTTAATATATCTAAGCAAATATTAGATGTGTGGGCGCGAAATTCAGTTACACCAATTAGCTAACACAGGGACACACCATGTAGGGAATACATGTCACTTTCGAGAGACGAAAGGCTTTGTGACTTCCCACTGTGTATGACCGACATCATTAACATACGGCAAAGACGAGCGCGGTGACGACAGGACGTGGTTGTGGTTGTCAGGGAATAAATGATACTGCTGACGATATTTATTTCTATTCTTAACCAGTTTTATGCACGAACATAGTTAATAATTTCTCTGTATGCACCTACACGGCGGTAAATAACGATTAATAATTACTGTTCACATGCTCATGTGCAATAATCCGCGCCAAACCTTCTCATTTGACTTATCATTATGTCATTTACAAACCCCTGCATCAAGTATAATTTACCTATTCATTTGACATCGTTAACTGACAACATACCTATATTGTCACTCATCACGGAAACAATATTTTTGCTAGACGATATGGAAACACAAATGAGTACAAGTGAATACCATTTGTCAAATACTCCGCTTTGTCATACCAGTAGTTTTATAATGTGGCTAATCGCAAATTAGATTCATACCGCCATCGGCACCCTGAGTATTGGGTTATTCGTCCAGGAGGGTGAAACCACTGCTGATTTCAATCTAAAATATACACCATCTGTATTGCTTGACATTAATTGAGGGAATGTAGGTGTATTTATATATAAATATACGTTTGTATGTATGCATGTATGTATGTATGGATGAATGGATCTTTGCATGTATGTATGTATGTATGTATGTATGTATGTATGTATGTATGTATGTATGTATGTATGTATGTATGTATGTATGTATGTATGTATGTATGTATGTATGTATGTATGTATGTATGTATGTATGTATGTATGTATGTATGTATGTATGTATGTATGTATGTATGTATGTATGTATGTATGTATGTATGTATGTATGTATGTAAGTATGTATGTATGTATGTATGTATGTATGTATGTATGTATGTATGTATGTATGTATGTATGTATGTATGTATGTATGTATGTATGTATGTATGTATGTATGTATGTATGTATGTATGTATGTATGTATGTATGTATGTATGTATGTATGTATGTATGTATGTATGCATGTAAGTATATATGTGTGTTTGTATGTAGTAATGCTAGTATGTATGTATGATGTTTACTTACAGAGTAAATTTACAATGAGAGGAACAATCGCTAAAAGCGTGTGGTGGTGGAGTCCTTCGGGTGTTGTCAGTTATGAAGCCACTTCAATTATTGTATTGTGTCAATTCCATTGCGATTAGTGAAGAACTAACCTCATCAACTTGGTAGTTACGTTTATTATATTTCTTTCAATCACTCGGACTATAATGAGCAAGATATCAAACTCAACAATCATAAATAGCGTAGGCGGTACACAAACCCATTCAACCCTACACAACAGGAATATGCACTCCCTTATTAGTGCCTGAGTGGGCGGAACATCCTCCCGCATCGGAGTAATCTCATTGCTCTGCCCATGTATGCAAAAACAGCGAAATGCTAGTGTCTATGATACTTTATTATCAATTCAGCCTCTGTTATCTCTTATCAGTTTTGAGGATCGATGGAACGGCGCACCTGGTGAAAAAAAATTATACGTCAGCTTCCAACGACGACCTCGGAAAGGGCAACCTTCAGAACCTGATTTACTCTCGAAAGTCAAACTACCCCATGGTGGTTCGCGCAGTCGAAACTCCGCCACGGGCCCCATGAACCAGCATGGTTATTTCGTCGAGAGTATGATCCAGGGAGCGAATTGCAGCAGCGCATCCTCCAATACAGTTTCATTCAAACATGAAAGCAATTCAGGGAACTGTACAGATTGCCAATATATTTCATATGGTCAAGTATTTCGTTGATTGGAGATCAAAGTACTGGAAAGTACGCAATGAATGAACCCCACTTTCTTAGCGGTCCCAACACATTTCTATGCGGAAGTGTAGGGAAATATCGAATTATAATCGACAGTGCCCCTTAAGTCGGGGTAATATGATTACATTGCAGTGGAATAGAAAACAGTTGATCACATAGGCTGCAGGGAATATTAATCGCGTTCTTCGTTGCCGGAAGCATCATCTAAAAACCAGCATGCATATTTCGATGTGTATGGTATACAGAACTTTGCCATCTAGAGAAAATAGCCATTTATAACCATTAGAGTGTCATATGGACATCCGTATTATATTCGAGTTTTCCACACACTATGGACTTCATCCGAGTAGGCACAAACTCATACACACTAATATGCACGGGCGCAAACACCATACACACACAAACAGGTGCGCTATGCCTATTAACAATGGATGCTACCCATGTCGTGCTAATGAACCGTTTGCTCTTTAATGGTTTTATGGGTGAAGCTGCAGATATCACTGACGCATTTATCATATGTGAGAGCTGGTTAACTTGATAACACATGATCATAAAGTGGGCACTATACTATGCACCATTACCATTGTATAACTCGTCGTGGGCTAAATGGAGCAATTACATGCGCTATTAACGCCACATTTATAATTAATTATACGACTGACAGTCACTTACGTAATATGAACGCACATGACGTGTAAGTTCTATTTAGGATTGTAAAGATAGCAAACATTGCATATTATGACACATGAGTGCTGCTACACAAGTTAGCTGTTTTATGGTAGATGACAAAGCACGAGTATCATTTATTTCATGCTTAATGAATGCGTTTATGGCCTATGGAGAAAACTTATTAGCTCTCATAGCATATTCAAACGTAGAGTGAGTTTATGATATATACTTCTATGGTGGTGAATTCCATAGCGTCAAAGAGAAGGCTAACAAAGTGTAAGGTCTGTTTTTGCGATGGAACGCGAATTAAAAGGTATATGCGGTCGACGACCACACGTGGAGTAGTGCTAATAACATGCGTGAACGTTTAACCGATAGCTATGATTCTGTTTAATGAATCTTGAGTT
>CM067358.1:60417583-60535083 GCA_034190875.2 Urechis unicinctus | reverse complement strand
GAACGCAATGACATCATATAATTTCACAGAGACACGTCGTTACATTTTCGGGTTTCAGTATTATTGTCTCCATAAAGTATATAATTAGATTGCAACTCTCCGCGGAGGAGATATGTGAAAATGTCAAAAACTTTTACATTTGCTAAAATGGCATTATCAGTGCTTATATTCATTTAGCTTAAGTGCAGTCTGTTAAATGCTTTGCTATTCATCATGTGTGTAAATCACTTTACAGTACTGTTCGGCCGATATCGGTCATTTATTATACCTTGTACTCTTGTCTACACTATGTTTTCGTGATAAGCCTCTCTATAGGAAGGTGTTAATTTATTTCAATGGTTCGTATTTGCAGCTCGCCACTTACTTCATTAAGAGCAATTCAGCAAATAAAGAATGATTTCATTAAACGATTGACTATTAAGCTACCTTGTGTTTATCACATATGGAGACATACATGAACGTTTGGAGCCGATTTCCCGTCGTGTAAAATATGGTACATGCCGTCCATAGTGCAATATGAGGCAGATCAAACCGCTTGTAATACTTTCGAAGGGAGTCACAGACATGCATTGGTTGTGGATTAGTGAATGCGTGGACTAACATGATATACCGGACGGTATTCGAACTAATCAGAACCCTAGTTAATGATCAGGATATGTAGAAAATCAATTGTTAGCTTCAAGCTACCTGGCGTGATCCCACCATATGATTCGCAGGTATTAAATGGCAGATTGGAGTATTTGACCACAAGTTCTGCATTAGAAAAAGTAGGACGAGTCATGAATGAATCTAAGTAGCATTTCTATTCAAAGGATGTCGATAGAAAGTCCCCAAGAAGGCTATCCTATTTGTGGGTTTTATACGACGCTTAATGAAAACTGAAGTGCTTGAAGTCCATTATATTCCATAACACCTGTAGATTGCTCCCTCGAGGTTTACCATGACGGCTCATCACGTCGCTGAGTGGGGGGCTTCTTACATGTGCTAGCGGTTCCTGAAAGTCGAACATTACTGTAAAGATGTGTGCAGTCGCGCTAGTAAACAAGGTGCTATGAACTGAAATGACGTGCGCAGCTATGCTTATCTGGTGTCCCAGAGGAGCCACAGCCTGATGGGATCGCACCTGAGAAGTTGGCCATGACAAGGTCGCTTATCGAAGCAAGAGAATGTAAAGGGTGAAGTCTACTCTTGATCTGCATATCTTTGTTGAATAAGCTTTGCTAGGGTTGTAATCTTCATGATTATTTGTGTTTGAATAGCAGTTTTGACCTGTATACTACAAGAACAACACTCATAGCAATTTAATTTTTGGGTACTCTTTTTGTTGGGGCTACTCCTGACTCCCCCTATGTTTGGCTATACCAGGAATCACTGTGAAAATCACCAGATCGTTGGCTCTGGGTCATTGGACTTAATAATGGCGGCCGCAGCAAAACAGATTTGTGTATTGCGGCCACTGAGGAGGCAGGCCGCTTTCGCTACCGTATCTCTAGCGCAGGATATGAGCCAGCATCGGGCGTTAATAGAATATCATGACTCAGTCAATATATATATTACGGTCTGATTAACATCCCTTCCTTGTCATTACGAAAACCTTAAGAAGATTAATTTTGCCGCGATAAGAATGTGTCTTATCATACGATACTGAACATCTGCACAAAATGAAACATGAAATATAGAGCGAATTGCCCCTCAGAACACGCTTGTATTGTGACGTTGAATTCGGACGTGACCTATGATATAAGTTTACGATATATATTTTGTTGTGCACACTACATGGTATACATATTATATAGGACTGTCAGGGGGCAATGATTCACATAATAATACCTGGCAATAACATGACTGGGAGGTGCGGCACCTCCTCAAGCCTTGAGTTAGCAGAAGCCGTTGAAATGCTTCCATATTCTTCTGAAGTCTGTCAAGGTACATCGAGAGAGAAATAAGCGGATTAAATATCGGACTGTTTTTGTTACTGACAGAATGCTATCTTGAATATGTAACAAACATCCATTTCCGATCGCGGAAAAGTGTTTTGTTCGGCGTAATTATTTCCTATTGATAACTGTATATGAACGTCAGTTTCTAACGCACACTTACTAAAATACTTCGTTGAAACCGCAAACGTCTATAGTCAGTTCTGGTGGTTATGCTTTGTCCACTCCTGCTGCAGGATATTGTCACTAACCTAACCTCCTTAAGCCTCCATGACGTAGCGCCCTTCCGGTTGCAAAGGGCGAATCGACAGCGACAAGTGACGGGGCAGCACCCCATGCGCCCACATGAAGCGAGGGGTGGAGGATTTTACCATAGCGACGGGGAACAAAGCGCTAGCCAGGCCATGTTGGGGACGCCCACTGCCTACCAGCGTGTGGGAGTCTAAGCGTTCATTCATTTGGCTTCGCTCCCTGAGCGCGGCTATATAGAGGGAGACAGCACGCATGCTAAGTATTGGCCAGCGGCGCCCAAACAATTCAGCCGGATACACAACGTTTTCCATTTTTAAGCGACTTAAACAGCCAGTATATTTTGTACTAGTCAAGGTCTGACTCAAACATTTTATTGCGAACGTGAAAACAGTTCAAAGTTTTCCTTAACTTTAGTTTAGTGTTGCAACGTCTTATGCAACTCTTTACGACTATCAAAGAAGACAAGCGTTCCAAGCTACATCGTTATTGTGTATTAGCAATCCACAATTGCATAGTAAGCAACAAGAAAGCAACAAGAAGCTCCTTGCAAAGTTAAGTACTGTTTACAGACAGAAAGAACGCGTGGAGTATTGGTTTTCTGGATTGAATATGGTGTGAGCTGTGAAACACCATTTTGAGATGCGCCTAAAGACTGAGTTGCTGTCGTTTAACAATTAATTTACGTCAAAATCCCCGTGCTATACCGGACACTTAGCTGATCGACAGGGTCTGAAGGTTGGTGGTGACGTCAGGATGAAGCTCAGCTGGTATTTTATTGTGCACGCTGTACCAATGCTCGCGTTAGTATCCAATTTCACCTATGGTGTGACCAGCAAAAATGGTAAGTCACTTCACGAATTTTGAATTCTAATCTGCGCTTATACTATAACAGATGCATAGGAGGATATTTACTGCAAATATTGGTTGCTACTTAAGGTGACAATTTCATTTTAAAGCATTGTGCGCTCACTAGGAGAGCGAAAATATTAAATTCGTGCTCTAGATTTTGTTGTATATTGCTACTATCACTCGTTCGTTCCAATTTGACTATCAATTTGATGCTTATTACTCAGATAAAAATCTAATCAAAAATAAATGGATGCTAACACGCTACTTGTGAAAGAGACAAAATGCAATAATCGGAGGTGAATAGCGAGAAAAATGAAAATGAATCGCAATACGGTGGTCTATTTATTCCAAGTTTCTCCATTGCGGACAGATAAGCGACACACATATTCAAAAAGCCAATGAAGCGCTCTATCAATCGTTCAGACTCCAGAGCAACGAAAACAAGTTTATTTCAAGATCAAGATCCAGTTCGCAGAGGCTCGCCATATATTCCGATTCCGCTACGGCAACCACCCACGCAAACCCTGGCCGATATTATCGACTAAGAGTTACCGACTTGGCCCTGCATAGTCCCTTTCACAATCAGGAACAAATAATGATTGGTCTTGATATCGATGAATCACGATCTGATACGGTGCAATACTCTCCGGAAACGACCTCAATATCCCTGTCCCATCTTACAGATCTATCCACCCGGACATCCGACACAGTAGCCACAAACTCATTAAAGCCCTCACGGTCGTGTGGCACTCTGGACCGCACCACAGCCAAGCCTATTGTAATGTTTTAGTTTCCTACTGATTACTTGCCAGGGGTGCAGTCATAAAAGATGAACAATGCTGTCAATATTATGCGTCCTTATCTGTTGGTCATTTGACGTCACAGACGTAAGTTAAAGATACTTATCTACTTCGGTTGATCCTACACCAGGGACGAGCTGTTTTAAAGACTATTTATAGCTTTACATCGCGACAGCGTGTTTGTAACGGGGTGTATCGTTCGAAGTAGTTAAATTTTTACAAGTTATTTATAATTGTCAAATCCTGATTCCTGAAGTAAATATCGACGTCACATGATTGAAGGCGGTAAAATTTCTATATCCTGATGCGCAACACAATCATGATCACCGCCTCTGATTTGTCAAAGAAAAGTAGCTTTCTTACGCAAGTATACTTCACGCTAAGCCCCTAGATGAGTTGTAGTAATAACGCGGGGTAACACGGACTCTGACCTTCGTTATATCATACTGCATAAACTTGAGCGTAAATGCTATGGGAAAATGTAACAAATCACTGCAGCACTGTGCAATGCTGCTTATAAAACGACATATAGTTTGCAAATTACAGCGTCTTCTTAAGACTGGTATTTATCCGGACCGGAGGGCGCTCTAAATGTCGTCTTGACTCAGTCGTCATCGGCATGCTGCAAGATATCTGACAGTTGCTATAATAGTGGCGTCAACGGAATGTATGGCCAGGGCGAGCACATCCTAGGCTAACAAGGCGAAGCATTTCACGTCTGTCAGACAGTCAAGGGCGGGATGCGAATGATGCATAGCAGCTATACAGAGCTCTATACAGCATAGATTGAAACAGATTATTTATTTGGCGCTTTGTTACCATATCATACACAGGCTTTGGCCCTAACCGCGTTTGATAATCACTTTGTGGTAGATACATGACGGTCATATATAAGGAAAATCCGTACCTATTATTATCATCATCAAATGTTGCACGGTAATCCCTGTCATGTATATATTCCTCATTATTCATTACATTGCTCCATTGGGTTGTAAGCACAATTGAATCAGATTTTAATGTCCGATTGCTAGATTTCATATATGTATTACATGATCACATTCAATGGGCGTGCTGTTTATTTGTTATTTTTGTTCTATCGCCATTTAATGTAGTCTCGGGCTAAGCAGCTTAAACACTCGAACAGGGATAATTATTGCTGTATATTTATCACACTGTGTGGTTATCTACTTCCGAGTGACTAATGACGGGAAATGGCTCTTCATAGCTCGCTTTGTAAGGTCGCAGAGTCTTGACGTAGATATGATACAGTACAAAAAGCCTGATCCATTTACACGTGCTTTTAAGCAATACTTACTGTCAATAATAAAAACCCTACACCGGATTTCAGATCCCGATGGGCATATCGAGTTAAAAGGATTTTACACTTCTTTTCTACTAAATGCCGTTGTCGAGGGCAGCAAATACCGCAGTATCATGCGCTGCGTGTGTGTTGTGTCTAAGTTATGGTTCAAGACACAAACTATGCGCCTCGCCACGCGGATAAAACATTGGATGGCTTACGTTACTGGTCATTTGACTACTAGTTTATGTCAAAAGACTTTGTCTAGTCGCTCGGCATCGGGGAACCCCAGAAACCGCCATAAGGCTACATTGTGAAACTGCGCGAATAACAGTCTATAGCGGCATTTATTTGTTTTACACGGCTTCGGAACATGTCGGGAAAACATTTAACTGACAGATTAATTACTTCTATGTTATCTGCGCTATCTGCATAATCATATGTCATAATACAATCATATATTGGTACTCCTTGTCTGAAATATTGTCTTCGAGTTGCGATATCGTTACATGGTCGCAGTTAAGAGCACATCGACTCAAATATGAGCTCAACTTTGACTAATGTGTGAATGAGTTCAATGTTCCCCGTGTTTTCCTCGCCCACGTAGCCGGAAGCGCTGAGGGATCGAACGCGTAAAGTGCATCTTAGAGTAAGTCAAGGCCGCAACGCAGTTTTCCTGCAGGACCTTTTTCGTTTATCTACTATCAGTAGGCACAGATCGGTTTTATGACATCTGGAGCCAGAAAATACCTGCCAAAGGCCAGGTTCAGAAAACCAGGACTCTGTCTGTGGATAACACCCAATTGGCGATAAGTCGGTCATGGCGCAAGTTGTTTTAAGCTAGCCCCAGAGCAAGTTTCCTAGTAGTATGCAGCGATTTTGGTACGTTTTTATGCTATAATTATGATATATCATGGTTACATCTTATTCCCAATAGCACATTACACCTAAACCAGCCCACCCCACCACCATGCTCCCCCTTAGTTGCACTCTCATGATTATCCTTTACATCCTGTAACCACGAGCTTAATGCCCACTGCATAGTCAGCATTACAATTTACAGTTCAAAGACTGCATTAGCCTTAAAAGTGAATCACTGAATTAATGCACTATTAAAATATATTAAATTTTAATTAAACGTTTATGATTATGCGCGACAAAATGATTACAATTGTAGGTAGGTAAATAGAGACGGCACTTTTTGTAGGAACTAACGAGTATTCTCTGTTAGAATTTGTTTATGTTCGCTAGAATTAGTAGCGAAAACACGCATTTTGTGATATGGCCTGGTTATTCAATTTGAGGGTCATTGACAGCATTACAAAGGTGCAGTGAAATTCAGTCAATACACATCAAAGACCACTATGTCAGCGTATTGAGATCATCCAGCCAGCATCACGCGATGAATACCGCGTAGGCAAACACGCTCCAAATCTTTGAACCACGCGCAGTCTTTTGTGGGCGTGTTGACTCACCCCGCGCGGCACCAAGCGTGAGTCATGAGTGACGTCATAAATGACATGGCTAATGAACTATAACGAGTGCCAAACGAAATTTCCGTGCTAGCACATCACCCATCTCAAGCATGCGCTAAGAGTAACGTAACAAAAGCACCATTAAGCCGTCAGTAAACACTGCAATTATATTTATGAATTATCCACTACATTAAGTTGTAATGTCTTACCAAACGCGGTCGACCGCGTATAATGATCAATCGCATTTGATGATAACAAAAGCTTGTTCTAAACGCAATATTGCTATGCAATGTACGTTTGTGGTTCAATGCACATTCACTTCACTGCCCAGGGCGTTTTACCGATTTCCTATTATTTAATACGTGTTTGCAACATGGTCCATTTCAATACCAACATAACATAAAATAGCTACCGCTTGCTAGTAGAGGACATGGAGTGTCGCAAAGAGACTGAAGGCGGTATGTGGGAACTTAGCTGTTAAGATAGCAATCAGATGAATGATATTGAGGAGCTCTGGTACAGTGCTTCAAGATAAATAGCAGCCAACTGATGCAAAGATTACCTCCTGTTAAAGTTATGGGCCTGATCAAACTTCACGCGTTGCGAGCACTGCCGACCACATTTGCGAATGGCTGACTCCTTTTAGTCAAATAATCATCCCGAGGCCAGCAAATAGTAATGGCTGAGTCCAATTATTCACTTAAGCCTCCTCGCTAGATCAATACGCAGTGAACCGTACCCCGTAAGCGATGTAAATAATGCAATGACGAGCAACGCAAGCTTGACAGCACAATTGTCGTTCTACCTGTATCATAACGGAGCGTGAAAAGTTTGCCAGGTGGCGCAGGTGCTCGACGAAGGCAATTGAGCAGTCAACGACTACCCATACACGCACCACTCGACGCCTGAATGGGTCTGTGTGTGCTCGGTCAAATGACATGACGTCGTAGGCGTCGCTAGCAGAGCACGCGACGCCTACCTCGACAACTATTTCAGAAGAAAACGTCATAGCATACAGGCTCTAGTTATAACATCATGCGATCGCATTGCCCACTATAAACTGTTCCCTTAATATAATTCCTAAATTGTTACCGATAAATGGGAATGTTATTCTTCAATGCGCTGTAACGTATCACGTTAGTTGCGCTGACCATGGCGTTGACAATGCATGGAATTCATCACAGCAGCGTACGCAACGAATGGCGGACGAGTTATCGTCGACTATCGTATTCGTGCACTCTACCTAGATAAATCTTAATGTTGACTAGTGTCATTAAACACCAACCGACATAACATAAAAGTCATGCACATTCGAAGTGCAACTTTGGTATATATTGATCAAAACATCCTTTCAGTCATGCACCCCATTGTTCAGAGCAGGCCATGGTCTCTGTGTGAATGTGCCAGATGGGCCCCAAGAGGCCTATAGTTCAGCGAGATAAATCATCATGGAAGTGATGAAGAGGTTGACAATACATTAGCAGTATTCCAACAGCGATTCATGTCTGAGTCATATTGTTTACAACGCTGGTGTCGAGGTGCTGACAATTGCAATGGTGACAATTGAAATGAGGGCTGTATTTCCGATCCGGAGTTCACTGTACTCGATGATAATAGTGGAGATGACGACATCGAATATGTTGATTATGATCAAGATGAATACGATGAAAACAAAGACAACAATGTCGGCAACTATAATGGCTTTGAAACTGATACTCAGACCACGATTCACCTGCTAAACACTGCAGGTGCGTGACTGATGGATGGCCGCATGTCACTGGCAGTCAGAACTCGCACAACCCGGGAGTTAGCCGTTGTTAGCGCTAAGTGGGCTCCCTTAAAATATTCAGCACCTATAAATGGTGCTGTCAACTACGCAGGGGACTCTTCACACCATATAGAATAATTAAAGTAAGGCCTGGATTGCTGCGGCATCGACACTAGTGGCCTCAAAGGCAAGCCTCTCCGCATAATCGGCTTTTGCATGAGTCGCGTAGGGGTAAATACTCCCATATGAGATCAAGAGATCCAAGCACGTCTTATCAAAGTACTTACTTTAGCAAAACTAATTCCTCGCCTGAACATAAAAGATTATACCGATCTTTGCAGAATTATATGTTCTGTAATGCTAATAAGCTATGAGTAATAAAATACGCATCTAGCATCGGTGATATTTTTCGCTTAATAAAAGCGAGTCGGCGATATTTGACAGATGAATGAATGCGTTATCAGAACACCATCACGTGTGCTATTGTCTAGCATTTTACCATACTTGTTTGTAAATAAGTTAGTTAAAGGTATATTACATACATTAGTTATCAAATTTATTCCACCAAGAAGTAACAATCGTGAATATAAAATGATATACTAGCACAGTAAAATATTCGCCCTTGAATCATTTTTATACCGGTAAACCGTTGCACAGCAATGTAAGCAATCATACATTAGCTGTTGCCTGGGGATGACTGTTAATTGCCAAAGCTGGTAGCAGCCTCGGGTCGTTTCCTTTTAACCCACCTAAAACGCCATTCATTGATTAATGCAGATGTAAGCATAATTAATTATCTGTGATATTTCCATCGCCAGATGTTTCCATCGAAAGTCATGGGACCATTTGATATGGATTTAGCTTATGAACGTTGCAGGGATCGATCATTTGTCCATTTCAACCCAAACAAAACAGGAAGTACTTCGGCCACAACACGCACACAATACAATACAGACTAACGTGGTCACTGTAAAGAAGGGTGACAAGCGGCCGGACGCCTCGCCTGCGTTCATTTAATTAACTGTAATCAATAATTTATGTTGAATAATTGTGCTCCCAGACCTCGCAAATTCACGATCCCCTTGGTGCTATTATGATATGCAATTTTCAGAAATTGCTCCCAATTGATTCGACTTGATTGGTCTTCTCGTCGGTGCGCTGGTCACTCTCAACCACGTCGCATGCGCTGTTTCATCTTCCACTAGACCAACGTTTTGTAAGGTTTTCCGGGTCGAATCGGTTAATCACATTCACCGGTAAGCAGGGTTCTGGTGAATTGGTTTTATGTGAAACATAAAAACCTCGTCCACCACAGAAGGCTGGAAAACAAGGACATTTGTTAGAGCCTGTGGATGATAATATCACGACACTAAGCCCAGACACACAATTACTAAGCACCGGTATCATAGGCAGGCAATAGCATCGACTATATAGGTATACGAATGGTGCTCAAAACATGTCGTAGAAAGCGACCAAACCAAACACATCCTTAGCTTAACTAGGATTGTCACTTTTGTTGCAGCTTTTGATATAAGCATGGAGTGCTCTTCGAGTCATTGACCTAGAATCTAATATTCCAAAGCATATCAACAGTTGCTCCGCAAAAAAAAGGCTCATGTACTTGCGACAAAGTCACAATAGCCACGACTCCATGAACACGAACTGAACCGCTGCGGCCTACATGAAGTGTTTCGAAGATAGCAAATTGCTTCCAACCATACTTTTACTTGGCGCCTTTACTTATTTACAGTACATTCACTAACATTGTAATATACTTATAAATGTTTTCCTTCTTTTTACCATCATAATAATCATAATCATGTGTATATTCATTCTTCTAGAAGGTGTAACTATAAATCCTCCAAAATTCCACTGAAACTGTCAAAAAAAATGCATTTTAAGCAAGTTTTGATTAAATATACTGCAAACCCCCAAAATCAACAGATAGTTTAATCGATTGTAAAACGTGAAGTTGTAAGTCAGTTACGAGGCAACAGTTGACGCTTGGATAGAAAGAAGCAAAATAGCTTGCTCTTGGTCCGATGCGGTTCAACATGCCAATTGATCAGCTTGCATATTTTATGGGTTTCGATGATTCGTGCGGCAATATTGACTTTTCCAATGATATTTCTCCGCAAACTTGGCGTTATCTGAACGTTAAAACTTTCATGTTATTACATTTCAGATTTGTGGCAAAAACAGATGTCGATATTTGCGAATTCCGCCGTCGAGAAAAGAGGGGTGAGTAAAAGGATCACAGTTACGCACATTTGGTGACATTTTAACTTAGACAACAATACTGCAGTAACTCTTTATAACTATAACATTGATTGCATCCAACAAATGTTGCTGTGTTGACTGCTTTCGATAGGGAAATTTGGTAAGTGGCAATTATGTAATATCATGGAAGTTTTATAGAATATTTCTAAAGGCATTGCTTCTTCAACTGTTCATGACATAGAATATATTCATATATGTTTTGTGAATGCAATATCTGGTGGAAGCCAAATTTACTCTTCGTTTTGTTTTAAGAATTAAGTTGAAATCAATGATTGTGAAATTTAACCTTTTCTGTATTGTTTTTGCAGGGATTAAGGGTAAGTTATTTCAATGATTAAAAATTGCAAATATGTCTTTGAGAATAACGATATTTGTAGATTGGGATTATGTGCTTACCTAAGTAAACATTTACTCATTTAAATCAAGATCAAGGGGAGATTCCGAATCGCTCGCTCACAAAGTCTCACGCAAATATTGTGCTTACTGTACATGCATGTGTATGCCATATATTTGTCATATATCTAGTTTTTTCTCACCTGTGCTACGCCTACGTTGCCAGATGGTAAGTAATTTAAATAATTCGTTGGATATCAAATATATCAAACTTAAAAATTTTCATTGTGACGGTAAATCTCTGGTTCTTGATAAATGTAGGTGCTCACGATTATCAGTTTTCTTTGTGTCACGCCCGACAAACATGGCTAAATTTGCACTTTTGTGTTTTGTTGATCCTGTCCTGACTTTGTTGTGATGGGCGAAAAGATGTGTGAGGTAAATTTACATTGTGTGTCTTATATATTTTCTGACGATGTATCACCAAGTGATTAATTGATAATTGTACCTTTGATGATTTGTCATCTTTTTGTAATGTCTACTTCACTGAAACATTACTTCGTACTTATCTGTGTCGCAGTTCCATCCAAGAGTGAGTAATATTCATTCATCGTTTCATGAGATAATTACGTTTTTTTCTGCCGGTTTTTGATATGATACATATATTTAAATGCACATATTTGTTAATTTTCTAACCCATACTTTAATTTCTAATTTGAACGATTCTTTTTGTGTCACAGAATTGCAGACTGGTAAGAGGATAGATCTTAATCATCGAAATCACCTATTGGCATGTTTGCATCTAAAATTGTGTCACAATTCAATGAATAACACCTTCCTGAATCACAGCTTACTTAATATTTGTTTCGATAAATGCCACTCTATTGCTGTCAAATAACAGGTGGTAAGTACAAGACTAATATAGTACCCATTTGGTTTTCATAGGTATCCCACATTAATTTTCAGAAACCCCAAGCTTTCTTTATCATGCGATCACTCTAGGCCAGTGGTGTTTGCATACCACCCAAAAACAAAATTGTTTTTTAAATTATTCTTTGACACAAAGACATAATAAACCATAGCTTACTTGTCCAATATGTTTGGCTAATTTGGTTGTTGTTACGTAAGATAAACAAAAGCATAATGTTGCGTAGATATAGATCTAATTGCGCTTCGTTATCTTATTTCGCAATGCTTGGTCAATTTCATAGTAAAGCTGTTTCCATACATATAATGCACTTTCGAATTGCTCAACAAATCGACGATTTCGATATATTTGGTTCTGTTATGCTCTGCATATAAAACAAAATGTTGCACACATTATGAATGTTATCTTTATGTGTGCATCAATTGCAGTATAACAAGCGCAAGGACAAGCGTGTAAGCTTTTGCATTTTACTAATACAGCTTCATGTAAACTGTCAACACCAAACATATATCAATTTTGTATGCATAGGCAACGATGCTGACCGATGTCTTTGTTTTATGGCAGTCATGGACAGATGGAATGGACATGGACAGCGATGACGGCAATGCAATGGACAATGAGTATCAACTGGCCGAACAGTCAAACGCGCCCGCGGTCGCTCTCAAGACGGGAAGTGCAAGGCTTGCTCGACTGCCGCCAACGCAACATAACAGAATACCACTAAATACATTGCTGCAAAGAATATTACGAAAAATGCCTCCTCAAACTCCTCGATATGGACTTGAGGATGTTATCAGTTCACTCGGTCTACAAGAAAATCAAATGGCATTCCGAGAACAGCCAAGGGATTCTCAAACCCGTCCCAGGCTATCGCTGGAGGACGTCCTCGCTTCACAGGGGGAATGGCCAACTCAACAGGAGTTTGTTGAATGGGATTTCAGCTAGCATTAACATGTGTTTTGTTGTGAATTATCACGACAGTAACTGGTCGGGAACGTGAAACTAATTTGGATATGGGTAATTCCGATATGCAGGCAAAATAACGTCTGTCTTTTAGCAGTAGTTTCTGCTTACAGCGCTGTTTGAGTGTTCGATTGATCACCGTTTGAATTTACTCTATTCGTACTATAATCTTCTACATAAGTCAAGATATTTGATGTACCAACATCGTGACCTTCAACAATTAACCAAAACCCCTAATGTTGTGCTTAGGATGGGTATTTGTTGGGAAAACCATGTCCAATTCACACTGTCAACGCCTTGCATTATTTCGTAAAGTGACAATTTAATATCAGCAACACCACTAGCCGAATAGTCACGTCCAATTGTGACTTCAGGGCTGATAAATATAAAGAGATAACAAATGTTTTCCCAGTTTAGGCGACTATATAGCTCCTCTGATCGGGCTGCAAAGAGTGCCATGTTAACACAGGACCATCCCGTTTTCTTTACGCTAATAAAGAATTGCAAATTGATATGTTTTATTTCCTGATTTGTCTACGCCAGCCAACCCCCATAAGCTTCTTGGCGTCACATGCATCACACAAGCATGGTATTAAATCACACTGATGCGAATGTAGAGTTACTTTGTACTCGGCTATTACAGTGATCTGTTTCCGCTCTTGCTCTATATCTTTATAGCGCAGCACAAAATGTTGTAACCTTTTCTTCGGATGGATATTAAGGCATCTATTCTTTTGTTTAATGTCAGTTATGATGCATGCACAGAAAGTGATATCAAAGTTTGTAATATAATATCAACGGGACTTAAACATAGCTATCACAATGGTTAAATCTCACATGGCTTGGAACTGGTCACGCAATTGACATAGCCAAGTTGAATATATGCAAAGTGATAATGAATTTTATTACTAGCTTGTGAATTCGTAGAGCGAACAACTCCTGCGATCACACACGTGCAATCCCCCCCCACACACATATACACACACGCACACGCACACACACACATACACACATACACACACCCACACTTGCTCAACGTTGCAATTTAATCTTACGAAATTAAAATATGGTTACCTTTTGCAACTATCGGTACTTTTACTCGTTCGACTACTTACACTGAGTGTAAACCATTATGTTCTGAAAAGGATAATACATCGACTCTTGCAATATCAACGCGACTGCTTGCATCACTTCAATTGAATACTATTAGCTGTTGATCTAAAAGTAAAGGACAGGCTATTGTGCCTGTGTATACGACATAAATATTGTAAATATTGGTACTCTTTGAATTAATCGGCAAATGCACCCTTTTGTCTCAAAATGTCGGGGCTGCTTTTTACACAGCCAGACAGTATGACTGATCAATGGTCTTTCTATGAGTCATATATATTGGAGATAATCACAGTGCATGTACCGCTAAAACCATGTGTCATCGTGGTATGGCCAATCAAGATGATGACCCAATAATGTCACCATCAGCTTCCAAGAGGGTCTCTGTCGCTAAATATGGGTGCTTTGCTAAATATGGGCGCTTAATTATTTATCATATCGATTGAATCGTTGTTTGTTTATGGTGCATTCTATTCAAAATCAAAAACACCATTTACATCAGCAACGCGCAACTTAATTTATGCACGCAAATTGTGTGAATTTATAGCAAACTGGCAAAAACAAAATGATAAACCAAAACTTCCCCGACATTAAATGCCGAAACGCTATCAACAATTACACGTACAGAGTACATTTGACAAAGGTTTAATACGGAGCCGTGGATGTGATCCTTTTTGTTTTATTTCGTTCCAACGCAATAATATTGCAGTCCCGTGAAGTAACATTTTCTTCCCAACGCAATATTATTTTGTTCCATGCAACTATATTTCTTTTGCACGCAGTAATATGTTGCATTTAACCAAGTTAGTGCCATTTATTGGGTATTTTCTAGAAGAGGCTAACGTAGTGGCGTGCAAGTAAGTCAAGAATATCTAACAGGTACAGCAAACTATGATTCTTGTTTAATGGAGAGCAAGCGATGTCAATGTTAATGCTTCAAATCCTACTGTCACTTTTGAACGTTCTGAAATGTTATTTTTAGGAAAGAATCTGACTGATTTACCAAATCCAACCACATCCTGATAGTTGTTTTCTTATTGAATGAGCCTGTAAAGCGTTGTTTCCATGAGATATATTACTTAGTGCAAGGTAACAAAACACTGTATCATACGTTGAATACGTTATTCAATCGTGGATCGAGTAGATAGTTTCTCTATGTGCAGCATAACAGATTTGCGAAAATGTTCTCATTGTTATGGGTTGTTAAATCGACGCTGAAGAATGCCAATTCGAAACAAGTCAAGCACCCGATAAGCGAAGGTAAACGTCATTTGACAGTGTATATCAACATATATATAATATAGAATATATGATCAGTTTAACTGTAATATGATACCCCTCACACTAAACCATTTAAAAGCCACAACCTCGGAGTTAAGTAAAATGTATGCGATTACTGTCTTTCTCATGTATGTATGGTGGTCATTGGTAGTTAAGATGGAATGTCACAATATTGTCATTGGTTCTTCTGTTTGGGGGTCATCAGTGTTCAAGAGTGGCATTTGTACTCAATGTGGAGTGCTGTAGGTAGCAGTGACAACCGGAGGTGCAGCCCTTACTTAATTGTACTAATTTTGTCATAAATTGGAGTATGATCAATAATCAATGGTTATTGGTACTTAAGTAGCACTACAGTATAATTGAATCTTTGATGAGTGTGTCAGTTGCATACACGATAGTTTGTGTAATGAACTTCCCAAGTGCCACCTATACACCAGAGTGGCTCTCGTGTTGAAGTGTCGCCGGTGTTCTTAAGTTGAACTGTCAACTGTATACAAAAGCGTCATTTGAACCTAAGCGGTAGTGTCACTTATATAGAAGAGTTCATACTGGTCCGAAATAAGAGTATTGCCTGTAATCAGGTGTCATATGGACATGATTGTCACCCATGGGAAATAGCGCCATTAGCAATTACTCGAGAGTGTCACCTGTATACTAGAGTGTTAATAGTTCTTGAGTGGGGGAATCACCTGTATACAATAGAGCTATCTCGACTTAGGTGAGAGTGCCACCTGTATACTAGAGTGCCATTTATACTTATGTGGGACTATCACCTGCATGCACTAGTGCTTTTGGTACGCAAGTCTGCCACTGGTACGCAAGTAGGAATGTCACTGGCATAGCGAATACCAAAATGTTGGTAACATTGTCCACTCATTCACTCAGGGAGATATCATTATAGGTTTGCTATCAACGACTAATTTTTTTATACATAGACGCAAATATATGTTAAACATCAGCATCAATAAAGCCCAGGAAATATAACTCAACTTCGAATATAACAGTAAAACCTCACAGAAAGGGCATTATTGATAAGCGATCAATCTGAAAGAGGAAACAGCCATAGAGGTAACCTTGACATTAATACCTAATGCTTTCATGAGAATAATTGAATTATGCGTTATTGTCGCTAATGTCGTTCTTGCTTGTCTGCATTAAAGATCATACCTGTTCGAAATATGAATTTGGCATTCGAGTTCCAATACAACAGGTGCATACTCTAAGAACTAATTAATTTGATAAGCAATTATCGTATTTTGGACCCTCTGTAATAGACAACTTGAATTAACTACATTTGATTAGGTTTGGGATGAACATGCTTCGTTTCACATCCAATAATGATTTTCACACTGCTGGCATAATTCTGTCATCACATCATAACAAAGGGACGAGCCGTAGTCATAAATATATTCGAGGGAATCATCCAGTTTTAGTTTGCAACATGGAATACAATTGTCTTGCTTTCATGTGACAATCGTTCGTGATCACCCGCTTAATTGCTTACTTGATCCGCTCTTTTTAAGACATTGACATTAGTCTATTATAATAAGGAAATATAATACGACAGAACAATGACGGGTAGAACAATGTGTTGGGCAGTCATAAGGGTTGCGAGTAATTAGCAAGATAATTAGCAACACCTGACTAGTGACACATGGTACCATTTCTCGTTCCCATGAGAGTTTGTAAATAAATGAAACTGGAAAAGCACGCACTTATGTCATGAAAATAACTCTCGTTCCCTTTTAACCTTTTTGTATTATATTGCTCCAATTAGACCATACCCTAAGCTTGTTGAAATACAAACAGCACATAAATGTGTGTGTGTGCATATATGTATATTATATGTTTGCGTATTCGTGTTTATGTGCATGTGTGAGAATATGCCATGCGAAACACAACCAGATAGAATCCGTGCTTTTACAAAAAAGTCATATCCATTCAACTTACTTAGCCGCTAAGCCTTGGCCCTAAACGAATTAAGCAAACTCTGTGACTGAGATCAAGGGCAACACCATTTGTCGTCACTCTATGGGGAAAATATCGCGTCAAAGATTATATGCGCATGGAAGTGAAAAAAAATTTTGAGATGCGATATACCTACGCAGTAATATCATTCCGTGTATTATTTTATTTCAATATTCGTTTCAAATGTTGTAGGAATGGGCCGTATGTATATATATATATATATATATATATATATATATATATATATATATATAGATATATATATATATATATATATATATATAGAGATATAGATATATAGATATATATATATAGATCTATATATATATATATATATATATATATATATATATATATATATATATATATATATATATATATATATGTATATATATATATATATATATATATATATATTTAATTTAAATCCCTCTAATATATATATCTATATAAAACATCTATCTCTATATATATATATACGACTATATATATAGATATATTTATATATATATACATATATATAAGTATATATATGTATATAAAAATATATGTATAAGTATACATATAATTATATGCAAATATATATATACAATTATATATGCAATTATATATGTATAAATATGTATAAATATATATATATATATATATATATATATATATATATATATGAGTGTGTGTGTGTGTATGTGTTTGCGTGTGTGTGTAGGTGTGTGTGTGCGTGTCTGCGTGCTGCCTATTGAATACTCCCTAGCAAGCGTATCAGTTAACTATATGAATAACACATGCACGCGCACACACACGCACACACACATACACACACACACACACACACACACACACACACACACACACACACACACACACACACACACACACACACACACACACACACACACACACACACACACACACACACACACACACACACACACACACACACACACACACAGTTAGTAACTTGTGCTCTTTATTTGCCTGCTAACCTTCTTAGACAAATATATGCATATAATCCTCTGCCAACCGCGGGGTAATGAATTCTTAGCTTGTTCATGGCAATGCAAACATTTTTGTTTGGATAGGCTGATTGTCCTTTGTCTAAGCTGGTTAAACTATGTCAGTCACGAAAGTTGTTCAACTATATGCAAGCCCTGTCATAATTAGGATTATTAATCATAATCTGCAACTGAGACCACATGCAGTTGCTTACCAATAAATCCAATATGTGCGATACACGCCGCTAAGCGTATCAATTAATTGATCACAAGAAATGTGAGGAGGCTAACCAACTGACTGCACAACGTTTTAATTCATAGAAGTCCCAAAATGAAACGTCATGCTACCTGAAAGATCAAGCATCAGCTGCCTGTCTCAAATAGACACATGTCATCGGTCACTAAGAATCGATCGGAAGCAACTGATGTTTGCTGAGCACTTTGGCACTATGGAATTACAGATTTAAACTGTCAACTGATGCTCATCAGCTTGATTTGATTGAAAGTTGAATCCACATCAATGCCCAATAGGCCGGTTGTTTTGGCATTTTGTCACTAGAGCAGCAACACTGAGAAATGGTATCATCACGAGCCTAGGACAAAAGCAAATTACCTCGCATGTACACCTAAATCCCAGTGTCATATATGTCTCTTGCGTTGCGGTGCTTAAATAAAAGCAATACCAAAACTTGGCTATTTATATCACTAACCAATCAGGCAATGGCAGCACCCTCGGTCTTTTTACAGCAACGGGTCATAAATATTGCGGGACGTTTATTTGATCTCTTTTACTTAGGAGTAACGCATCCAGTTTAAAATGGTACGACCGTGCAATGTGCTTTATATAATAAGGATCAGTTCAACTGGGCAGCCAAGATTGACTTTGGGTGCTAGAGATCCCGTGTATCTGCAGATGCATCCGTCATCATAGTAATTTGAAAATGTATGTTCTGCTCGAGAATATTACATTTGGAATTGCATGTCTCAATGAAAACATACATTTACACCAAAGGGGATAACAGAGAAATGGTCATACATTATACATATATACGCAATTATACATATCATACATAGGTTTGTTTAAAGTTACATGATATGTTTAGGAAATTCTGCTTTACTCCTATCCGATATGCCAAAGTTTGGTTAAATAGTGATTCACTTTTATTCGTTTACATCAAACTGCCATCTGAAAATATCGTGCATGTTTTGTGTACAATTTTGAAATTGATCATTTATGCCCCATAAGTAACAAAAGACCCTGTTATTCTCTGCACTATGAACAGCTGGGTATTGTTCCGTCTGTGCATCGCCTAGTCATTCATTCTGTGTAAACGTACACATACCGCGTTCCGTGTCGTGGATTAAGTTTCCATTTGCAGTCAAGCCGCGTAGGATATCATCCACCATGCCATCATTTTGTATCCTTTTACGTAGCAAATTAGCACAGACCATTCATACCCAGGCTCACGGTGCATTGATTTGTTTTATGCCCGACATGAGACCTTATTTGACACTGTATGCTGACGCTCACTCACAAAAACGGGACGAGATATACAAGCCCGGCCTCGTTTCAATCTTTTATCATGACAAATGTATTGCTCAGTTACTACATATTGCAAATATACAGATATATGATATCAAGCATGGGTAAATATCACTTCAAAAAAAGGTGTCATTTGCTGCAATTTACTATGCTGCGAAATAGTTCACCATGATCTGTAGTCAATTTTTTTTCTCAAACATTGTAATTTCCATCAAACATATGGCATGTAAGCTAAATTAAAAGGAACATACTGTTTGCTCCTGTACGATGCAAAAATAAATTGTATATCCTTAGTTTCATTATGTTTGTAAAATTTACACAAATATACCATGATCCATGCGACTTATTAATTACGTGGGACGATCCATTGATTCATTGCTATGTCGTGATATAACGGTCCAAAAATACACATATCGATATGTTGCATTGAAAATTTTATGATGTTTCGAAGGTAATAGAGATTTTGGTGAAACAATTTTATTTTGTGTCATGTTTAATTCAGAGATTGGTATATTTGCAATAAGCAAACGTACTTGCCACGAAATTATGAAGATAGGGTCAGCAATCGCCGCAACAAAGCTAGGAATAGTCTTTACAGCCACAGTACAATTTGCTCTTTAGAAAAAGGAGCTCCCAAAAGAAGCTTGGTTTATATGGCACGAAGCGAATTAGATATGAATGGGTTGACGATGAATTATATATATATATAAATCATTTAGTGTTAACTAAACTGGTCTGTCGTTGGCATTGAAGGCTATCCACCGGCTCTTTGCACAATTGAACTGCACACAGTGTTCATTCAACAATTCCTCGCATATTCTATGCCTTTTCTTAGCCGCTGTAACTTAAGGTGCAATGAGTGACACATCATCAACATGACTAAAAGCCCCCATATAACTATGGCCCATGTTGCATCCAACATTAGGTTCACGCCTGAGTTATTCATCAATATATGCAGCAAATAATAATTGCGAAAGTACTGAGCCTTGTTTAACTCAATTCGAGAAAATAAAATGCTCAGAACTATTAGCGGTCTTTCAGGTATCGCCGTGTGTATATATTAATTAGTAATTATCATATTGTTGGGCAGCGTTCTTTCTGTTTGAGAAGCGCAAACAATTTCAAGATGAACCCTGAGTTACAAAGTGATCAACAATCTCTTGCAAAAGAAAAGCATTAAGTGGTAGAGTGTGACTGTTACAAAACGGAATTACAGATTGCTTGTTTTCTATCTGGGATTTTGAAATAGTATCATCAAGTAATATACCCAAAATACGACTACTGAGTGCTATGGACCTGTTATTATCACTATTATTCACCAATTTCCATACATATTATTTTATAGGAATCGGTTAAGAATGCAATATACCCGATGGAGCATATGTGTGTGAAAGCATCACATAGAGATATGAACTTATAGTTTTTGGCAGGCACTCTTCCTTCAAAAAATTGGAGTCATATTTGGACGCGTTTGCAGCCACCATTCTGTCGGCTACTACTTTGTCGTGTTGGCGCACGATGTTCCGAGATTATTTGTTTTAAGTCTTCTTTAGGCGAAAGTATTACATCATGAATTATCCCTGTAGAAGAGATTCCAATCTCCCACCACAAGCAGCACCAGACTTCGTTGGTCCACCCAACCCGTCATTTCATTGATCGGTTAGCCGGAATACTGCAGAGACACGATGCCACGTAAGCATGAATCATGTTATTCTGATATCGATTAATTTTCTCATCACGCTCTCAACAACTCGGGTTCGCACACGAAAAGGCTTCCGCTGGAGCATCATTATTTGCCAACATTTTACGCGGGGTGTACAAATCAATGTCATTTAGTACCCGTTTGTAATTGGGCGATATCTACCTGTAACATTCTTAAGCGCAATTTCATGATAACCGGACTCTGATCCGACATGTTATCACCATCATGAATGCATAATAGCTTACAATGGATCATTCAAGATCTGCAACAATCATGTGATCATGTGGTATGCGAACCGGCACTTAGTACAATCAACGCTGGCACAGGGTTTTATAAGTTATGGGATTAGACATTCCTGTTCACACAAATGGGTTTAAGATAAAGTACGCCTAAAACTAGCCCGTGAAAGTCTGTATTAAAATCACCACCAATAATAACGAAGTTAGCTTCCGCATGAGATGTAACTATACCATTTGATTGATCTAGAAGTTTATTATATAAGTTACTAGCAGACATTTTGTTATCCTTATCATATTACATGTATACATTAATAACCAATATTTCATTAGGTCCGTCAGTAGTGTGACAAGTAACATCACATGCCTATCACCTTCGACTTTTTTCACACTTCGATGGGTGTTACAGAAACTTTGGTAGATGTTTTAAAAATGCACAACAGCCATAAAGCCTACCGACTTACAATTCCGATTCGCCAATACCAGATTCAAATAACCAGTGATCATGGAGTTGAAAAACTTCGCATTCACTCATTTAATTACGTATGCACATAAAAGTATCATCCTTATGTTTTCGGCAATAATATGTACCGATAGTAAAGTTTTGACTCAGCATAGGGGAGGAGTAAGTAGAACATATGTCTAGACCAATGAAGTACATAATACAAGATTATTGACGAACACTCCGTAATACTTCCACAAGCAGAGACCAGTTGGCTAGGACTCATCATGCAGCAATGTGAGCATATCTGAGACAACTTCAACTCTAAAACTCTCAAATTGCGATTCACTGTTGGGAATGGGTCAACGCTTCTCACCTCCATCTCCGATTCTGCAATCGTTCCTAATTTAACTCTGACCACAAAGACTTCACGGCTTGGCTCTGGTGCGCTGCGAATTGTTTCCGGGGTGAAAATAACTTCGCTTGCTGTTATCTGTTCTCAGGCCCTGACCTGCGTCGACGATGCCGAACGTGTTGAAAGCCATCGTCAGCTGGCGGTGGAACTTCACTCAAGCACGGTAGAAGTGATGGTGCAGATGCGAATTCAGACATACATACATACGGACAAACATAAATACATACATCCATACATACACACACACACATACATACATACATACATACATACATACATACATACATACATACATACATACATACATACATACATACATACATACATACATACATACATACATACATACATACATACATACATACATACATACATACATACATACATACATACATACATACACATACATACATACATACATACATACATACATACATACATACATACATATATATATATATATATATATATATATATATATATATATATATATATATATGCATGCATTCATATATGCATATACACACATACTTACATACATACATACATACATACATACATGCATTCATACATACATACATACATACACACACACATACATACATACATACATACATACATACATACATACATACATACATACATACATACATACATACATACATACATACATACATACATACATACATACATACATACATACATACATACATACATACATACATACATACATACATACATACATACATACATACATACATACATACATACATACATACATACATACATACATACATACATACATACATACATACATACATACATACATACATACATACATACATACATACATACATACATACATACATACATACATACATAAATGCATCTGATGTAGTTTTAATAGCCACTATGTACCTTTGGACATGGTGCCAAGATTATTCTGTTTGCGCTATGAGCTAGTTTATCCTATATCTTACCGAAATCTCCGTCAGAATAGGCCTGCTCGAGTTTCCTAATCGACTGCTGCTCTGAGAAGGATATCTGACTCGACCATTGACGCACGGGGCCCATCTCATACGTCAGCATAAAACGCATCCAGTTAACTTGCGAATTGAGTAACACTTGGGTGACATCTAGAGAAGCGTCTAACTGGTGAACGGTTTTGCGAAATTTGGCCGATCGATTCAGATTCTAATGATCTTCTTGTATTAACCTTGGAAGATTACAACATTTGAAAAAAACATTATATAGCAGAAACCGTCATCTTTCGGCTATCACTAACGAAAGTGGAACTATGTAGGTTTCCACGAGATGTGATAAAGCTGGCCACACAGCTTTTATTTCGATGCTGCTATTGATTATGCATTATTCACGGTTTCAGTTCTAGATGCTTTATAAGTTATAAACATTAGTTGTCCTATTCATAAAGCCGTCGTTTTTGCATGTTTAAAAGAAAACGAAAAAGCTGTTATATATTTATTAATTCTTCTGGTGCTGCGCTCTTCTTGCAGTACATAGAAATTTGTCTAGGCTCGTTGCCCCTCGTTTCCCCCAGTATTTGCTAAACACAGCACAAGCATGGTATAAATATTACGTACGCAATACGTGCTAGGTGCACTGAAAGTAGGCAATATGTTGCAATAGCTATTGGAGGGACAGAGCAAAATTACGGATCCATACCACATCAACGTAGCGATGATTTTATTTTGTGCTGGGTAAGATAAGATGATGGTAAGCTGTAGACAAAACAAGATACAATCACGGGTCATTTCCACTAATACGTCATCGCCTTTTGGGTATAGAAATTATCCGAATTACATTATTGTACAAGACGATACTGTTATCTATAGGATACATAATACGAACGGAATAGAACGAACTATTCTATCAAGCGAACACTTTCCTGCGTTAGGTGTTCTAACACCTACAATGTTTACAAAAATATAGGCTTTCCCATAAGAAGTACAGCTATCGCCATTATTTTAAAACTACATTCATGGTTAGTGTAACCATATTTAAATACTTGTTGATTTAACCTGGTTCATAAGGTCATGGTGGACCTGCACTTATGAGCATCACAGAATGTGAAACATACCTCCATATAATCCCGCATGTAATACACAATAGTGTGGATGACAAACAATACCCGGCTAGCACAGCCAGTTTGTAATTCAAATGCTCGGACTATATAACTTGGCACTAAAAGCAATTACCTCATCAACCACATCAGATATTTGTCTGGGGTGACTGCGATATTTGTGCAAATATCCTTACCATTTAAGAGGTGTATTCCTCTTACCGCTGACTCGCTGAAGCAAAATGGAAATCTATCTTGACAGTTAGATGCAGCTGTTAATCTTTTCTCTAACATATGGTCACTTAACGCTCCATGAATTTATTATGCATAAACAGAGTTCTCGGGTGAAAAGGCATGTATGTGTGTCGTAACAGGAGAAAGTTGACCAGCGCATGATCACTTAGAGTTAATGCATGTAGAATTGCCCGTCATATTATGAATAAATAGTATCATTCAACTCCTGACAATTCTTCTAGTGAGGGGATCAGCAGACTAAACTGCATATTTGTTTATCTGGCCAAATGGTTATCTGGGCCATATTGACAGTAGTTGCAATCTGCATTTCAAGTAATGTCAATGCAGTCAGGTTGCAAAGAGGATGTTATGTGACTTATAATAACAGTTGTTTACAGAATATATCAACGTTAGAATTTGGTGTTCGGTGATTCATGATCGAGCACATGTTATTTCATGTTGCGCACAGAGCGGCGGAAATATAGACTGTGATAAAAATAGGCCAATTCATTTAGCGCAACAACACAAATGTCGAAATTGCCTAAACATGCTGGCTTTATGATTTCTTGTTTATATATGGCTTTTTCTGTTGGTATTGAATGAACGTATGATGCATTCATCCCATTGCTTCTGCAAGACCTGGACGCTTGTAGCGTTGGTCCATGATAGTGGAAAAAGCACAAGCGTCAATCGCTAACGCTAACTATAGATCGTAGCTGCACTTGACTATGATATTGCTGTGTTGACTGGTCTTCTGAAAAGAAATATAAACAGTGACTATGCTCATTGACGTCAATAAACTTCAATGTATGATTGTCGCAGAAATATGCAGCTGATCATTGCCAACACAACCTTTTTCCAGCACGTCCATAAAACAATGACGTAAACATGTAAATAAACAGTTATACAGATAATGATTTCCTCGTGGTTATAATGACATAGCAGGTGTGTCGATTTAGTACGCCATCATTAGCAAACACGTGTATGCAATGAAATTACTTGTTTTGGATTTAATGACGCCCGCTAACATTACATCGTTCAAAAAAATTTGAAGCCCTTTTCTTTGCTTGTTCAATTTATTACATATATGGCAATAGGCCCAATTAAGGCGACCCGTATTTATATTACGTTAACGACCATATTCATCAACATGGGAGATAGTAATCCTGCAAAACCTTCGGTGATCAGTCACATGCGACATGGCGTGGCTGCTCGCGCACTTTTTATCACATTAACGGGTTAAAAACAAATGAGGGTCGATAATTGACAACAGAAGTTACAAAGGTATCCTACAACCCTCAATCACTGCCCACCTAATACCAGGGGCAGAACTGCGCCGACCGATATTAATCTCTTAAATTGACGTTACTATGCTAGATGACTTGAATGTAAATTAGGCATCAAACGCCGGGTCTTGCAAGTGAATGAGGTAAATCGTCTAGTTCGTCTCGCATCAAAACACCAATGTGGGATCACTGTACCCGACAACTAAAGATATCCGCCTCAGGATTTACAGGTAGAGATCAAAAGGACAGCCATCTAGTGCTGTTGGATATGCGTTGGATGGGTACGCATCAGAACGCAATTGGGTCATGTTACAGACGAAACTACCTAAAATAGAGAGTAGATATTTCTTCTTAGTTTTAATCTTGCCCTAGGGTTTACCAAGGTGTATGGATGACCCCATCGTCTTGAAGTTCAACACAAATATTACCCAGTCTGTTAAATGGTGTGTACATTTGTATGGTATTCCATCATATAATCCTTGTGTAGAGCCAAACGTACACCACATGCAGAATGAGTTTACAAACCTGAATACCTGTACTAATAAGGCAACATATGTAACAAAACTCAACACATACCGAAATAGCATGCTACCGTAGATTTCGTAAATTTGAAAGTGTCATGCTTTATTAAAAAGCCAGTTCTAATGAATAATTTGGCGTGCTAATCATGTAAGTAATACACATTTGTTTTAAATATCTCTGCTCTGCGCTCACATTTCATCGGCGTAAGTAAAACAAATCCATTGCTGAACGCTTTGATGGAGAGGATAATGCGGTTGGGCTTGGAATGTTAATCAGTAATATTATTCATTGATAAATATCAACAAGCTAAATATCTACCAAGGAATCGGCTCTAGGACCCCCAGGTTTCCAGAACCATATCATTGGCAGTAGATACCAAAACTGGACGCTCATAATACGCCTGCTCATTGTGAAATTTGCTTAGTAGGTATGAATAGACTAGTGATACATAGGGTTTGGCTAACATTTGTACATGCTTTAGTAGGTTAAGCAAAACATGTCATATCCACCAAACCTTATGTAATCATATCCATGACCGCATATTAACCAAACAAGAAAAAGATATTCGCAATAACTGTTCCGTCTGCACAATAATGGTGCTGCATGTGTTGCAATGTTGGCGTCGTGAGGTGAGGGAGTGGGGATTAAGTGCGCTCGCTAGGATATTATAATTAACTTTGACATTATTTTAATAAGATCCTATCTCTTTTGTGCCCTACGAAACCACAGCATTATATCTATCGGTCCTACCTCGAAGCTTAGCTTCTCTTCCAATCATGTTGCGTTAGATATCAATGTTATTTTAACATACAGGCGAATGAGATATAAACAGTGCATTTTTATGTGATATGAATAAATAAGATCATTGTCGTGACTTTGATGCTTATCTTTGCCAAGGCTATTTAACGTTTATCCATCCTCCCTTGACAGCAACCTAATTTAGCTGCTTTGTTGACACATATTATTAATTCTTGTCATTATTTATCCTTTGGCTCTTCCAGACATTTGACAGACAATAAGACAATCTGGTTGAACTTGTCAAGCGAGTGAGCATACAAAGTATATTGTGTGCATTTGTGCCTTACACTAAAGGACGCCCCCTTTTTCTGAAGGTTTGTTGACAGTGATGCAAACAAACCACGATTGGTTAAGTTGATTACCTCCAACGAGTGTTTGGTTATTGCCCACGTGTCAATGTAATATAACAGACACTCTCAATAGACTCGTGTTCCAGAAATAACGCATGGTTGATACACGCAGTTCACCTTAAATATCAACGTACGGACATCCAGCCAGGTTTGTATCGGTAACACCAATGTGACAACGACATCTGCACGACACAGCCGACATAGCATGCAGCAGAGATCGAACATCATTTGAGGCAAAAGCACTATTTGTATATTGCCAGTAAAGCAGTTAATATATTTTGCCCTTCTTGCTTCTGGCATTGGTGTTTGTAGTCGATAATGCAGAGCAATTGTCAACGTAAATATCATTGGACCTTAATTGGTCGTTTTGCTGCACTTAAGACAATAGCATGTCTAGTGACGGGGTTGAGAATGATAATAGGGAAGTGGCTTATTATGTACGGTATTATTGATCTACCGTGGAATCTTATTGATTCATCTAAGTCTGATGATAGAGTTTCTGTAGCAAACAGGCAAACGTGATGATGTTGCGTGCGCAGGTTAGCAGATTTTGTAGTTTACATAAACCTAATATGAGGTGATAGTAATTATTGACCCAGACAAAGCCGTTATTCATTTGGTTTATCTTGGTTATATTGAGGTCGTATTACGTATCTGCTTGTCGTCAACAACACATTGTTAAAGGGACAATATCAAAACAAGTTTTTTGTACCCTGTAAGTTTGAAGAATGGAGCACTAATGAATGCATTTTAATTATGTTTCGGCATTAGAAACATGATTTGTCTCGTGCTAACATGCTGGTTACATATCCGAGGCCCAGTACCATACATGCCTACAAAGTAATACTGATAACGTGCCTTAACCATTTGTGCCCGAATAGAAGTACATACAGCTAAGCTTTCACGGCGATATATAATTAAGCCAGCATGATGTAAATCGATCTTGTTTTTTTAACCAATTGGTGCTTTGGCGTTTTTATGTGTCACTGTTGGGATGAATCGTATGAACACATGGGTAAACATTGACCATCCACGCAGCCGTCAGTGGTGATAGTATGAGGCTATTCACACCGAAACGGATATTGGGATTTAAGGCGCGACTTTTTCCTCTTTTTGACAATTCAATTAATCATTACAAGCAACAGGTCATCGTTTTTACGTGTTTTCGATTTACGTCGACATTACCGATGAAGGCCGTAAAATGTTACATAAACACTGCATGACTTTGTTTGCAAATGTTTTACTCCGATAAACTGAATTCGTACAAGCGCACGTACATTAAGCAACATTAAAATCGGACAATCACAATTGGAAATCTGAGCATCTGATAGCAAAACATATTTTGCGTCGATGTCAATAAGACAACAAGAGATATTTATTTGGTAAAAAGCCATATGAATTCAACCGCCGCAGCGCAAAATGCGATAACAACACCACTCGCAAATTATCCCAACGGTATGCTTATGGTTCATGAAATCAGATTCTCACACTAAATACGATTCTGAAGAGCATCTCATACCACGAATGTGACCTTGTTGCTATCTTATATTTGTCCCCTCTTTTTCCGATTGATCTAGCGACACGGAGTCAATTGGCAGTAAGACCGCTTCTATAAGGGGTCATCGTCATTTTGTCCAGCGAACTATGATTCATCGGTACATTTACCAGATTCAACTGACAGCCCGTTATTGATTGGTAAGATATGAGGCCGATCGCTCCATCCAGATGACATTGACAATGACTGATCACTTCTGACTAAACACTCTGGCGACTAAACAAGTGGGAAACGATAAGGATGGGCACGGCAAAACAAAGTGTCATCTTCTATTGCAAAACTATTGCAAATCACCAGTGCAATACACAACAGACCACCAAGTTAGTGGCAATATCCTGTTGAAGATTATGGTTTAGAGAACCCCTTCAAATATTAATGACATTCTCCATAATATTCCGTCCTCTGTCCTAAGCATTGGAGCCACTACATGTTTGTCTTCAGTATTGCGACCGCCATTACCGTAAACCAAAACATCCTCAACCCTAATGCAATGTCACGCAGGTCGTTTCTTGATGGGCTGTTAGACGTAAACTAGTGTTTGATGATGATTGGATTCAAGAATGTGAATGATCAAGACATATAGTCATGACTGCATTGAATTAAGAATCGGTAACAATTGTGGGATATAAACAAACCCGAGTCACAGGTAACGCACGGTGTTAGTTACATGTCACTTATGCATCAATGTGATTATAGTTGGTCGAAGACTGCAACAAAATATTCTGCATAGTTTACACTCTACCGAGCAAGGTTTCTGCTCTAATAATCATTATTGATGCGATGCGTGCAGTGGATGTACTACCACAGCAATCAAAATCCTCAATTAACTCGTCTAATGAGGCTAACTAATGCGCAAATGTTAATGCCGAAATCCGGGCCTGCATATGACATCAGTTTAAAGAGACCCTGAAGACAAATGTATTCAACGAATCATAGTTAGACACAGAATATTCTATTGCAGTGATAGTGACAGGTTGATTGCCCGGACAGAATATGTACATTGCAGTTCATTGTCTGCACTCATTACAGCACAGTCAAGATAGCTACAACTGAATGCGCGTTGTTGAATTATGTAACGACTCGAGGTGGTTGCGGATACAATGTACGAGCGCCGCTTGTATAAACTGGCGAACACAATTAAGCCTCATGAATGTTGTGCAATAAGTATCACTAGAAGCCGACCATAAATATAATAATCTGCTGATTATTATTGAATATAATCGTAAATTATTGAAAACAAAAACTGACTGGAAAACATGTATATGTAGATATATATATATATATATATATATATATATATATATATATATATATATAGATATATAGATATATATAGAGAGATATATATATATATATATATATATATATATATATATATATATAGAGAGATAGAGAGAGACATATAGGGAGATATATAGAGAGGGATATCTTTATATTTATAGAGAGAGAGAGGGAGAGATTTATAGGAGAGAGAGATATATTTATATCTATATATATAGATATCTAGGGATATAGATCTTTCTCTCCCCTCTCTTTCTCTATATCTACTTATCTGTATCTAGATCTATAGGGATATTTTCTATATCTTATATCTCTCTCTACCCTATAGATAAATATATATTTATATATATATGTATATATATAAATATATATATATATAAATATAACTGTATATGTATGTATATATACATATTTTATATATATATTTTATACACATATATATATATATATTTAAATATTTATATATGTATATATATATGTTTATTTATATATATATATATACGTATATATATTTATATATTTATATATGCATATATATATATGTTGATATATGTATATATATGTATATATATATCTTATTTTTTTATATATACATGTATATATATAATATAAATATATGTATAAATATATATATAAAGAGAGAGATATATATACGTCTATTTTTGTGAATGACCGTCAGCTATGAACACGGGTTTTTTGCATATACATGACACTATGCATACATACTGATTAAAAATGTATGCCTAAGCGTAAGTATAATTATACGACCAAATTATTATTATTACATGGTTGATACAATAATAGCAGAAATGTTATTCTGCTCTTAGTAGTCGGCATTTCAATCGGTGCTTTCTCAATGTTTCAAATGCATTGGTGAGGATGCGCATATGATTTTGTGCATGCCAAACAGTCAGATGTCTGCATGTGTGAACTTTGTGTGACACGGCTGGCTATTTCTATACTGTCAGCGTATTTGATCATGTTTACCTTACTCTTGTCTAAATGATCCTAGATCGCACGAGTTAAATGCTAAACAAATTGCAGGACACCACTAAGCTACATAGCACTTAAGCGGCTACACCATTATGTGTTTGCAAATCCATATATTTCTGATTAAAACGTGACATCAACATGTGGCTTGGACATGTTGATGGTTGGTTGGTAAGTGGTTCCTATTTGTGGCATTACCAGAGCATCTAACTAGCTACCAGTTAAGCAACGCTCCATTAACAAGGATCCGTTTATCTACACCAAGTCGGAACGCATACACATAATGATTGATATTCTTATCTCCAGATTGTCTTTGAGACGAATAAGTAGACAGAACTTCTCTCTAGAGACTGGACGAGTCGTAAGCATGAACACATCGAATATATTATTATCCATAGCGGGCGTAGTTTTTTGTAAATAATTCAGCCTTTGGAACTCATTGGGTTTGATTGTGAAAGTTATTTTGCGTCACTCTCGTTGGTTGCTTAAACGGTTACACCTAGATTGTTCACCACCAAATCGTGATAACGTATAATGTGTGAAGCATCTTCTGAAATATCTTCTTTTTTTATTTTTTGTTTTTGAATTCAAAGATTCATATCCAAAAAAAGGGGGGGTTTGCATATTGACATATATATTTATTCGCATGCTGCAGATCAGTTAGATTTTGCCGAACCTGTCAATAAATGTCTAATAAAGCAATTTGTAACCACACTAATACCATATTATGATAAAATCTACCGGAGTTATAGCTCCAAAGAGCAGATCTTGATGCAGAGACACATGCGCTACGATACGTTTAATTTCCCCACTGGGCTTGTTTGCTAGTTTAAGGACTCCGATCAACGCAATTGAACTTTCAATGCTTGACACATCGAGGCAATATACGTTAAAAATTAGTCTGATGCCGCTGTGCGTTTGAGGAATGGGTAGTTCTAACAATGAAAGCATGGAAGAATATTTTTTCAATGTTTGCATTATTTCCGGACCCGAGTGTTGATATTCTCCGCTGTTAATACAATCAAGCAATAGTCGCATTTGATTGATTGAAATCTATGATAATAACGGCTTGCTGAAAATATTGATGAATAACATGAAATGGAATGCTGGGTTTGTAATGTCACTTTCAGCAACTAGATGACATTGCGGGGGTGGCCTATTATGATTGTGACACTTGGTTCGATTGAATAAGTGCAATCGCCCAGTTGGCACAAACTACACCGGGCTGCTAAGCCCGAGCCGCGTGAACATAGATCAAAAATAAATCTATTGAGTCAACAGATTGGGAGCACTCGCAATAGTCGATTTTACTTGAGTCAAAGAGCAGAATGTTTGTGTCATTAATTAGCCTGGCAATTGTTTGTATCTCCAAACACGTTGCAACTTTTTCCCAAAACCCAGCAAGCACGTTACGCTACTAGATAAGAAATATTTCAAAATCACTTTTTTTCAATTTAAATCAGCTATCTGGTTTTATGGTTTGCAAACATAAATGGCTTAAATGGTAATTACCTTCGGGGGAGAAAATCTGCCATGTTTTACATCAATTTCGCTTATCGGTGAAATTTAATTTTGCGAGCGGATTTACTGTTGTCGCTCTTGTCAATTTGTTGTACATATCCATTGAAGGCAGATTACTGGGTCTGCGTTTAGCCATTTCAAGTGTAGTGTTTGATGTCAATTGTGTTTCACGCCTCATTTAAGCAAAATCTAATGCGATTGCGCTTCCAAATAATGTGTTAGTTCTTAATGAAGGACTAAGTCAATGTGGGACCCCAAACCATACTAAAGTGACATATATCCTCCTTCAAGTCAATAAACCCTGACTCTATGTATACTCACTCGCCAACCTCAATGCTTACAATGCTTTAGAGGGTAAATATACAAGGCCATTGAAGTGATGTCGGGCTTGGTTATTGGAGCATCTGTAATATGAAGGGTGTAATGGACAATGTGAAATGTGGCATAATATGTCCAATACAGTAACCTGATCCCACGCTGTGACATTTGACCGATCTTGTAAGGGCAGATGTTGTTTGTGCGACTAAGGCGATGATATTGTGGAAATAATGTATTTATACCGACGAAACGTCCCAAAACATTGGAAAGGGAACTTTGCTAGGTACACTGTCCATTCTTTGTCAATAAATCTCACTCTTTAACCCCATGATCACATCTTACCGTATTATGGCGCATAATATATTGATGTTAAAAGTGCAAAATAAAGCTCGGCAAAGTATTGGCCCATTAGGATAATCGTCCACGTAAAAAACATATTAACAGCCATATTCTTCAAATAGTCTAGCTGACTTTCCTGTTTTGCCCATATTCTTGTGTTATCCATCTCCCGGGTTAATGTTATATACGCCTTTTAAGCCTTTAGCAATTGCACATGGTCAGAAAATACTTTGCGTAAGAAGCGCAGACTACAGTAACTGTTAGGTAAATGCCTTGTCCACGAGAGTGTGGGAGGCGGAATTGGAATATTCAGCTGGCGGCAGCGTCAGGTGCTCCAACAGTGCAAGGAATAATACATAAACTTTCAAGTGGCTATAAACACTTGTATTCCGCGCTAAATAGCAAAGTCAACGTCACCTGCAACAAAATGAGGAATCTCAGGCGATTTACATATAATCCTTTACAAGTAAATATATACACACACATGGATATTGGAGTAAATGTGCCCATATCTATGCATTTACATATAAGTTATAACATTTACATATATATGGATATGTAAATCTTGATATACATAAATATATATATATATATATATATATATATATATATATATATAAATAGTTATATATATATACATATGTATATATATACATATATATGTATATATACATATATATATATAATATATATATATATATATATATATATAACTGCATATATATATATATATATATAAATACATATATATATATATATATAAATATATTCATATAAGTATATATATATATGAATATATGTATATACATATATATATATATATATTGGTATATATATATACATATATATATATATAGATATATATAAACATATATACATAAATGTATATACACTATAAACATATATATATGTAACTATAATATATATATATATAAAAAATATACATATTTATATATATTTAAATATATATACAACAATATATATTTATGCATATATATATATGTATACATATAAATATATATATATATACATATATATATATATATGTATATATATACATAAAAACTGTATTACATATATATATATACAAATATTTATATAAATATATATATATATAAAAATATACGTATATATATAGATGATTATAAATATATATATATTTATATTATATAGGTATAAATTTATATATATACAGTCATGTATATTTTTGCATTTATGCTCATATGTGTATAGAAAGAATACAATCATATATATTTAGAAATATGTATATATATGTATATAAATATCATCCGACATATATGAAAACCTATACATATATCAAAATATAACTATAAACATATATATACTCATTTATTTGTATATATATACAGAGGGAAATATGTGCAAATATGCATGTATTTATATATATGTTTTAACATTGATAAACACATGTATTAATAGATGAATATATATATGCTTACATATATATATGTAGACATAAATACTGAATTGTCTATTTTACTACTTGTCTTCGTAATTAATATCTACATATATATATGCATACATGCAAGTATATATATATATATAAATGTGTTTATGTATATTCGCATATACACATATTAATATATCTGTGAGCATATGTATGATAATTTATGTATGTATTTATTTATATTTGGTGCATATATATATGCATTTAATTTTACAGATATACACATATGCATCATATATGTTGTATATTTATACGTATAACTATAAATTTCTGTATATATATATATATATATATATATATATATATATATATATATATATATATATATATTTTTATATACGTATATACATATATACATGCATTTTGATATATTAACATATCTATAATTATAGATATATATATATGTATTTATATATTTCTATATATATGTGTCAATATTTACATATATATAGATGTATTTATAAAGTGTATTTACCAATATACAAAACATAAAATGATATATATGTATATATATACATAAATATATATATATATATATATATATATATATATATATATACTATTTTACAAGTTAATATATTCGCACACATGGATATTTGCCCATATCTATGCATTTACATATATGTTTTAACCTTTACGTATACATGGATATGTAAATCTTGATATACTTAAATATGCATATATATATATATATATATATATATATATATATATATATATATATATATATATATATATATATATATATATATATATATATATATCTATATATATATATCCATATATATACATATATTTATTTATATATATATATATATAATATAAAATATTATCTAATATATATATATATATATATATATATATATCTATATATATCCCTATATATCTATATATATATATCTATATATATATATATATATATATATATATATATATATATATATATCTCTATCTCTATATCTATATATATATATATCTGTGTGTGTATAAAATAGATATTGATACATATACATAATTTTGCTATGATAGCAAAATTGTAGAGAGCCGACCCTCTGGTCAAGTGGATGATCACAGGCAAGATTTGATAAAAGTCTACAAGGTGTATAAGGCATGTTTGTGAACCAATATGGGGCGAGGAATATGCAGACGTCTGATGTAGTTTTCGTAGTGACTGAATCAGAACCTAGCAACTGTCAATGAACTATCAGTGGCAACCATATGACGATAGCCAAATGGTTGCCTCGACGTTCCCTGTGTCTTGACAATCATCACTGATCCGACCCAATTCAACATAGGTCAGTTCAAAGTATTGAAATCGACACCAGTACGAGACGGCACTATGACATAGCTTTATATCCCTATTCATCTACATTCATCGGCTTCCCCAACCCCACCCGTGTCACAAATGACCATAACAGAGATGACGAAAAGCACTGGACCGCGAGGGAAAATTATCGAAAGGTTTGTCACGCTAGATCTAGTCTGATGCGTAGGTTTTGAAGAAATGGGTCATGAATGGTGAATTCAAAGTAATATATCGAAAAAGGATCTTAATATGCCAAGAACTCAAACTATAATATACCGTTAGCCCGGCACAGGACCTGTCTAAACACGTCTTTGCTCAAATTGTTTTAGCTCAATCTCATATACATCAAACAAAGGATTTAATTTAAGCAGTTTGTGCTCTGTATGCTTCCCCTTGCATTCCTAACATCACACATTGATCGAGAAAGCAATCATTTGTTTACCTGGTAGGTCTGGTCAAAGCTTACATTATTTTGCACCAATAGCAATAAGCAGGCTAGAAGAAAGAATTGTAGGAAACACTTCACAAACGTGAGAACGGCACGTCAGATGATGCCTAGTGAGGACCTGAAGTGTTGATTAACACCATTATGTTAGATTCAACACCCGATTGACTGACCCGTCACCATTTGCCATTCTGTCATCCAGCTCTATTGTGCAAATACTGGGTCTATTCAATACAATTAAGGTGGGCTTTACTTCACTATAGTCAGAAGCTGTAATCTTGTTACCAGAATTAAAATTTATAACATAGGTGATTTTGTAAGGGTTTCTGCACTTCGAACTGACCTTCCGACAAAATACCTAGATAGAACGTGTTGATGATGGTCGCGAGGCGAGACTAAGCGTTACCCAAGTCAAAAGGGGTTGTGTGCCTATAAGCCTGAATGGTGGACAGATTGTTGTCTTGAAAGATACTATGCGGTCACAGGACCATCGCTGTCCACTGCGACTAACTTACTGTGAATCAGCCCCCCACCAACCCCTTTTTAGAAATGCATGCGATCGTTCGGGGTAAGCATCATCGATGCTCCAGCCATGTGCTATCTTGATACAGAGTTGTTCTGATGATGTGTAGCGAGATTTGGATGAATGTTATATCTCTGAAGGTCCTAATTTTGTTGCTGAGTATTCATGCACGAAGCCCAATGTATCAGCAACAAACATAATATTACCAACAAGATGTTATAAAGGGTTGAACGATGAATAGAAAGATATTTCGAAAGGATATTGAAATCATGATTTAGATTTTCAATATGAAATCCATACGCTGGCTGTGGTCATCGCTTATGTCCCCTAAATGCTCAACATGTTTGATATTCCACATGTTTGGTTCCGGCATGCCTTGGCTAGTGTCTTCGAGTTGATGCCTTTGTGTGCTTTTTTTACGTAGGTTTGAACATGTGTACATTTGTACGTCTGTGTACGTGTTTTTGTGTGTATATATGTGTGCGTGCGTATGTGTGTGTGTGTTTGTCTGTGTACGTGTCGGTGTGCGAACATATGTTTGTGTTCGGGCAGGTCTCTGTGCGTATCATTGTGTGTGCGTGCATGTTTCTATATGTAGCAGTGCCAGATAAGGATTGGAACTAATATGCATATATGTCCAGACCTTATATGCGTGCTCTTGCTGAACGAATGGATAATGTCAAAGTGTATATTGTTTTTATCCGATTGCCGCATAGGGTTCTTTATATTCATCAACATATTGGTTTACTTACCGTTATACGTTCGTAGATAATAGTACATAGCTGTTTCCAAAGTCGCATTGTCAAGCGACATTCTGTAATCGTTTTGTTTAAAGAAGAATTGCTTTCGTAGTTTTTAATGATATTGTACCATAATGTAACACACAGAGAGACCCACAGGCACACGCATGCATTCACACACAGACATACGCACACCCGATTATCTATACACACACACACATATATATATATATATATATATATATATATATATATATATATATATATATATATATATATATATATATATATATATATATAAAATACCTCAACTTTCGTCCAAAAACCATAATGCACTATCCAACATAGAATTCATTGCGATGATTTCTACTGTATTATCTGTCATTTCTGCCTTTATGTTCACAGCCGTATCTTGGTAACAGCAAATTTATCCCATTGGGATGATGGAAGAGAAGCGTGGCGCTCACAGTATCTATCAACACAGGATAAATAATTTAATAATGTGGATTACTTTGGATACCATTGGCGATATTGGCGTCTGCAATTTATCTTACAATGTGTGCATTATTTAGAAAGTTAGATCGATTACTGTGAGTTGCCTATGCTTCTGGAGTAGAAAAGGACAGCATTTACGCACCTTTATGAATAGGAGTTGACCTTGTCCCACAGGTGCCAAGTGCCATGCTAAGTTCCGCGCACTAGAGTTTTAAGCAATAATCGTCTTTGCGGTACATTGCTATATCGTCTGTCATCTAACTTATTACCACAACATCATGGTTGAATTTTTGATAAAAGTGTTATTTGGTATATTCAGCAATTACGGAATCCCTATTGAGGAATAAATAAGGCAACCACCTTTGTTGCAAATTTTATTTGAATAGGGAAAAATATTTGTACTTATCGATATGATATGCACACTTGTGCAGAATAATGCCAGGCAGGCCTATCATATTGTTCATGCAATTTTTATTATCCAAGTGCATTTATTAGATTATAGGTTGATGATGAGGGATCACAAAGATAGGAATCACAATCGATACAGACATTCAAAGGGCGTGTAACATTTAATCAACGCACCGCGATTGCGCAAATAATAAATTATTTTCGAGTTCAATAAAAACGTAAACTGCATGTACATATGCGTTTGTTCCAGATTCTAAACACACAATAACAAAGAATAGTTGCAATAAATGACGATGATTAATATATCGTGACTGATAATTAATCTATGTGAACAGCATATGTAGGGAATGAACATGCTTACGATAATGATGATAATCACAATAATGTTTGGACCCTGCATGGCACAGACTGATGTCTTCATGAATCTACCTCGATTAACTGGACCCGAGCACGTTTTTTAACAACTATGATCAATGTTGCGTTCCCTCGCATTAATGCAAAGTTTTAACTAAGCAGAAACGACAAGATAACCCAATATGTAAAGCACATCGCTTGATTGACAATAAGCGAATAGCGAATCAACTCCATTATCTCTATGTCTGACACGTTGCGCTTATCATGGTTGATCAAATGAGATGCCATCATACGAAATAATCTTTTTTTCTACATTCCGCAATAGTGGAATTGCTAGGGCTATCTTTCACTGTCGTAAGTCTAATTTGTGTCATTGAAAGACAGCAAAATATGTTATTGGCGATATGTTTCGGATACTTGAAGTTGATTGATGACATTGTCCATCCTTAATGTTACATCCACAGCTGCATGAAACTACTAGCTGACTGATGGTTTATTGTAAAATACTTTTGTGGTTTTCGGTGTGTTTTCGGTTTGATATTATTCCTGACTAATATTATATCCGAAACAGGCACAAGCTATGTTATGTTTGAATTCCATACATCAGGCATGGTTTAAAGGAGGTGAAGCTCCATTCGAATAATGGAGCAAACTATCCTTTGATAAATAATGTTAACGCGGCAGGATGCTTGATTTGGTCAAAGTATCTTAATCAATCTGAGCCAACGACGAATTTAGGAGTGTGTCGTCATTCCTTACATTTCACATCATAACTGTAACGTGACGTGGAAGAATAACGTGATGATGATAATGATAATAGTCATCGTCATTTTGCACGCCTTGCATGTGGGGTGGAATCACCCTCGCTGTATTTAACTAAATATAGGTTTTGGAACATCAATTTTCGCTAGTATATTCTCCAATCATCAGGGAATGCATAAACTTGGCAGATACGTCGACATAACCCAATATGTTTAGTATATGGCTCATATGACAATTAACGAAATGACATTATAGCTTTATACACAGCCAAAGTGGAATTGCTATTGTATCATAATAATATTTTCTTCCTTGTTGCAAGTTTGATTTGTGGCATTGGAAGGGAACAATATATGCTATTGGCGAAATGGTATGGACACTTGACGATGAGTGATGGCTTGTAGGCCATTCAAATTGTTTGGGTTTTAAAAAGTGCATTTTATTCAAAGCCACATCATTTCTCAAAAATTACTGATTCCCCATCCAAATATTACCGGGACTACAATTACCTAGTAGGTAAACTGAAACAATTACCTCAGCGCACGTATGTGATATCTGGCGGTTCATCAATCTAGATTAGCATAAATATTGATACGTAAGTATGAAGCAATCAACCACTTTACTATCTGATTGAATACGCGAACAACGGCACTTGTATGTCTATACTACGAGCCTTCATATATTTCAACGTGCTTTTTGTAGTTTGATGTACCAGTTTACATCAATATCAATCCTATAATATCCATCCTCAGCTCCATACGCTTATTATATATATGTATATATATACATATATATATACATATATATACATATATATATATATATATATATATATATATATATATTTATATATATATATATATATATATTTATATATATATATTTGTATATATATGATGACCTCGCCCGAATGGCATATTTTAGATGACCCCTAAGAGGTGCCTTATATAATATAATAACAGTTCACTTACAACGCCTTTTGAACACCCGACTTATATTCTCGTACCTCTACTGTACTTCATTGTTTGCTGGATTTAAAATGACTAATTAATTATAATACCTTAACTATGACACCATATCCTCCTATACATCTTCTAGCGTAGAACCGCCAATTCGATATTGGAGGTTTTCGTACACCTGACCCATTAGCAGTGCTTTGCATTGTTTATGCTAAGAAGCATAAGTCAATCATTTCCCTAGTCTAACATGTTTTGCTTGCTTTGTTGTAAGTTTTATGCCTGACTGTTTATCTTCATTTTATGCGTCAAGTTTGGTGTCATCTGCAATTCTGTTTTAAGTTATGTCAACAGCATTGTCTATATCATTCATGTATTTTATAACAAAATATGTTTCAGGACCGATCATAGAGATACACGACCTACAACTCTTGTTTATGTGAAGTCGCTCACAACATCCCTTCATTTCGTGTGGTTATTATTGACAACGCATCCGTTGTGTGAGAAGCCATACACATATTGTGACAGGCGACGTGAAATATCCAACACGACAACCTACATTGCAAGTAATGGCATGCAAAGCTCAAGGCTCTGATCTAATTCCGATATATTGTTTTCCCCAAAACCATACGTTGTGGCAAATGTAAAATCAATGATGGTCGTATATAAAATATTGTGTTTTCGCATGACAGCGCATACTATATATTGTATATTACATCATGTAATAGAATGGCAATAGTTCTATAATAACAACCAACGTAATGTCATTCTACATCTGAATCTTTTTTAAAGAATGCGAAAAACAAAAACATGGGGCGGCAACCTATTGTGCAAATGACGGTTTTCTTTACGTCACCATTTGTTGATAATAATCAATAACCCATTCGCAATTGACCTTCTTCTGATGTGAAAGTTATCAGTTGAGTTAAGCTAACTAAAATTATTTAAAATATTCTGTGCTACAAATCATATTCTGACAAGGTGTGATTTTATTGACGTTTGAGTTGCCAAACTCAGTTATCATACACTGCATTAGATGTGTTGAGCTCAACAGAACCAGTCAGTCAATACCATGACTAGTGTAGACAAATGACTGCTCATCGCTACGATCATTACATAAGAAGGTAAAAATTTGGACCGAATGATGAATCTATATACAATACCATTTTATCGGACGTGCTTGGTAAATATATTATTTGGTACCAAGTCAGTATCCAGACAGACTCATCAAAACAGGTTCACTTTAATGAGTTGCATTCATCATTATAAGGCCAGAACCACTGATAATCAATTAGTTAGTATTGCAAGCACCAATACATCGACAGTCTCCAGTTTTGGGTTTTGATAGTATATTTTCATGTTTAACCTCACTGTAAATATTTCTCTAACGCCTCAACAAATCGTTCCATCGATTTCCTTTTCTAATGCTACATAAAGCCCAATACAATGCTGCTTAAACTATGAGTGTCATGTTTTGGTTTCTGAGATATTTCTTTGTTACTGCTTTAGCTTCAACTGCTGTGCCCTAATGCATATAGGATGTTGTAATGAGTAAAGTGTCGAAACTGCTAGGAGTCGGCAATGCTGATATCCAACAGAGGTATCGTTGATGTGGCATTAATTAGATGACAATTAAAACTTGTAGAATATATATTTCCAATTTAATTGCTCCCATGACTATACAGCAGGTCATTTACATAAATGAGTTCCATCGTCATTGCAAGTCAATTAAAGCAAGTCCGATGGAAATATATATTGGATGGATTTGTCACAGGATTTCGACGGTGGGTATTTGGAGTTGAAGCTAAGAGATTGTGGTTAAATAAAAAACGGCCAACTCGGAAAATAATGCCATTATTAGCTCCTGACAGAAGCATTTGATAAGCGTTCCTGTTCATGTTTAATTGACGCATTTATCGACAGAATTGCCTCCCACAAGATATGCTTTTTTGAGTATGAGTACCCAAGGAAAGATGTTATCGTTTGTTTCATGAAATGTGTGAGCCGTACTCTTATCACTGACTCGAAGGTCTGTTGTGTGTCTGACAGATGATTCAGTGCTTTGCTCTTGTATCCGCATATCAACAGTATATTTATTTGCTTTATGGCTTCAATTGCTCAAGCGTAACGGATCATAATGTGTAGATTTTTTAGACATTTGGTTCGCAAATGTCAATAAATTAGCTATTGAGCATATGTCATCAATTCAATTTCAATTGCGACACAATAGACAGTTCTCTCGTTTGAGAAGCTACTAAGTGTTGTTATTGATCCATTCACCAATTTGTTAACACCCCTAAGGTATACAAATTTGTGTGTGATTAATTGGTAACAATAAGTACAATAATGATAGTTTATTTCAGGCACTGGGCCAATAGTACATAGGATATGCATATAAGTAAGAGCATAATGCGGTGCACATAAAATACGGTACCAATGGGTCACTATTGCACCAGACCGTACTATGTAACAAGCATTCATGGACTTTATTAACAAGTTATTGCAGAGTCCAATCCTCTTTATAAATGCGTAGGTCGATATTTTAATATATGCTTGAAACCTGCGATACTGTTTGAGGTTAATATATGACTGGGACTGTCTATTTTTGATACACTCAAAATTAGCAACTCTTAATTTATCAAGCGACTTTTATGTAACAACAACCCGTAAATATGGACTGTAAAGTGCAATGAGCATTGGGACAAATTTTGTTTAAGACTGTTTGACCGACCATGTAAAACTCGCATTTGCCTCAGCATATTATCGTCATCATCATCATTGGAATTTGCATTTAGCTTAAGTCCTAAACATTTCCGTTTTTCAACATACTGCATATAATTCAACGACACAAATAGACGGAAGAGTTTATGGGTCTATTGTTGTGACACAATGCAAGCAGATCTCGATGGATTGAACACTATATCATGTTGAGCTCCGAATCGAGAACAAAGGTCAAGAGTTTTTGCAACCCATTGACACTAGGCGAAATCAGACATGGATCGTCCGCATAAAATACATGGGTAATACAAATATCATTACATCCGGTGCATGATTTCAACAATAGACTTGAAGGATCATCGACATATACATTAATTAATTTAGGGGATAAGATTCCATCTGGTGGAACGCCATTAGATACAGTGAAATATCGTGACGATACACCATCCCACTTAACACAGATTAATGTAAACACATTTGACAAGAACGTCGATGCAAATAAACTGCAATATATGTCATATTTGATCATGCATGATATCGGCCCCGGCACAAGCAATCCGGAGGGCTGTTGCAGACTTGTACTTTTCAACATATATTGGAATGATTAAGGAGCTTATCTGGGTGATGAACATAAAGTCGCTGTCCCTTTGATAAATCGCAAATTTGCTTATTCAGAGGCAATCCGTCATCATCAATGTGATTTGGAAGGAGTAACTTCCATTATACTTCACGAATCTATGAAGGCCGGCTGTTTAACTAACGATACGACATAGTTAACCCGCACCAGAGACTTTGGCACTTTACAGATGCGGTCTTTCTACCAATTGATGAATTGATGTTTTTGTCATTTCCTTCAACGTGATCAAATCGATCATATTTGGTTTACGTTTAACAGGACAATTATAGTCACTGGCATTTTCTGGTCACTCAGCGCAATATATGTGTGTTTAACTTCCACAACCGTTGTTGAGTGGAAATACAATTGACAAGCTTCATATATCTAAGAACTATCATATTTGAGTTCACAAAGTCGGGGGGAAATGCCAAGAAAAACAATGTTTAGATCGGAGAAGTGGGGATTAAACAGAATCATCTTTTGCCTGAAGCGCTATTTCCTCTGAACAAAATGTTTCAGATAGCGAAGTTGACGATTTAGGTGATTTGCCTTTTCCTTTGGCATTAATCGTTTACGGCATTTTCTCTGTTGATTTATACTATAATAAGGTGGAAAAGAGATACTCTTTTGAAGCAGAAGCGATCATATTTCTAACACCGATACCCATGCTTTTAAGGGGAGAGCTCATAACAACATCTAACTTCCTCTCTTGTTGAGTAATGATGTCCTGTGGTAATCGCATAAAATATTAACCGTGTCTTTCTTGATATATGTAGCATACAATAAAATGAAAAATGTGAGGAGTCACTGAGCTTTTGTTTTGCTCTAGAGTACTTAATTTGAAGCAGATGTGAAATTTGAAATACGCTATTCAATGGAGTGCATAACAATTCAATGGTTCGTCCTTGCAACACTTGCTAAACAATAGAATGGAAAAATAGTGGTCGCTGAGTACAGAATAATTTCTTTGGGAGCAGATGCGACAGAATTTCTTTCACCGCTGTATGTGCTTGTTATCAGAGCGTGTCGTTTACGCCTCGCCCTGGGTGGCACGCGGGTCACTGGTGGCTTCAAGAACCATGACAGCAAGAAAAATATTTGTAAGCCCAGCATCAATGTATGTCTGCGTATAGATCGTAAACACATTGTTATGATAATCATTAACATGATGACACTACAAAATGCATTGTCGTAGTTTAGTTGGGCCTTCTTATTGAACGTTTGCTTTGTTGTAATTTAAATTCGTCGTCGCCCAGTTGGTGCCCTCGATAAAAGATCGGCATGTACAAAAACAAGCCCGTAACGATCAATCTCTGCCAATTTCACATGCTGGTTATATAAATTACGTCAAACGAGGTCTCCATGAAATGTGACCTGAATGTAGTTTAGCATCCCATGCATCATTTCGCAAAATGAAAATGACTGTAATCTGAACTCATGTCACGCCTACATTCTATCACAGGCATCAATATAAAGAAAATCGTACTTGGCATGTTAGAAGATCATCGTTAATTCCATTGTCAAGTTTTACTGTGCCTATTTGTTTGAAATGTTTCATGAATGTCGCACAGAGACTGATGAAGCATGCTATACCAGACATTATATTTGCTATCAATTGCTCTTCCGTTATATAATAGTATGTTAACATACGGTAGCATAAATGAGCACGGCCGATTAGTCCACCTGAGAGATATGCATTTTCCACACATAAATGCTTAATTATTTACCGTGTCGGTCTATTTAATTCGAATACGCATTGCATACCCAGAATAATATAATTACATTGAAAAACCTAATCTGATGAGTCTGTGATTACCATCGATATGTAAATTTCATGCGGCTACATTACTGTTTATGTACCAAATGCTTCTTCCATAAGAGTGCATTGCACTGCAGTAAATGTCCATATGACCAAATGAGACTATGACCCCATATCTGTAATCTAATACGCGTGAAATTATTATCATTCCTCTAGCAGTATTTACAAAGCAATAACTGACTGAAACCCAGAACATATTTGTTGTGGTTTGAATAAAAACAAGCACGTTGTCATAGTTCTGACATTCCATGAGACGAGGAATGAATAGTAAACGTCCTTTTGTGTATACGAATATTTTACTATGGTCACTCATTATGTAGGTATGTTATGGAAGCTTGTGTAGCTACTATGGTTATCGTACCTGTAATTGAGAATAACAGAATTACAGAGTCTATTTTTTGAATTTAGTAACGATGGTCACAGGCTTATTCCATATTATCCTTGTTTACCTTATTAGGCCATGTCTATTCATCATGCACGCTAGTACAATGTCAATGACTTCAACATTCTGGTGTACTTTTATTGCCTTTTCGGAAAAATTCTTAGATTTTATTTTTGCTGTTGACTGCTCGCCATGTAAGAAAAACTTCCGTCCCAAACTGCTGCCATTCTTCAGTATGTTCTCAGTATTTGAATAGGAAATATCCTCGTGTAGTACAACATAAGTCAGCCCTTATTGATCAATGATACTTAACTCATTTAAAGGAAGGCGCTCATCACCATATTCAATACACAACTTCAAGACAATAACATTTTCTGGTGATGTTAATAATGTTGACGTAAGTTCGATGTGGTATTTCCTCCACCAACACAGACTACACGTTGCCACTGGGCGCTGCAAGGGTCCTCGTATTTGCGAATTCCACATGTGCAATTCATCATGGTTTTAGATCCTGCTCCGAATAACGGAAATGGAATATTCAACCAGATCTTGCTGCTAATCAAACTCAGTTCTGTAATTTAACCAAAACAACCGATCTTACAAAATCTGGTGTCAATGGATTTATAGCCCGCTTTCACATATATAATATCTGACAAAAATGTAATTACAAGAAAAAGGCTGCAATACACTAGAGGGTCTGTTAACTATAGAATAAATCTGCCCTCCAAACACTGAAAGGGATTAAAGGGAAGAATTGTGCAAACCGACAATACACATATGTCTTTAATGCGCTGTTTTGATGTACAACGTATTGATAATACCTTGGTGGCCACAGACAATCATTTAAAGCATGTCAATATGTCCCTCTCTAAACCCCAATATGAGAGTCCTTGACCTCGGATTTATTGGTCGGATAGAGAATGTGACGACGTTTATGCTGAACTTCAAATACTGACATTGATTAATGGGCAAGATGAACATACCAAATCGCCAAAAATCATGAATATTTATAAGCATGACATTTATGATGAGCAGTGATCATAATTTTGAACCTCGGGTATCGGATCTGTTTCAGTTATCCATATGTATGGTGAACCCCATTTCCGCGAAGCCCTGTTACTTAAATTTGGCTTACTCATTTTGGTAAAATGCATCTGAGGACAATAATTTATAGTTTTTAATGATTGGTTCAACAGGCATTCAATCACACAGTAACACTAGCCAATGTTTTAACTGCTTGACACAACAATTACATTTTGAAGACTACATATTTCTCCTCATTATTTCTAATAGCTACACTATTCATTTGTTTTCTCTGTCTCTGTCAGTTCATTTGGGCCTATTTCTGCGATTCTCATTCCTTAGCAGACCAATTCTATTTGGCAAATAATATAAATACATCATAGCTGTTTGGCAATCTTCGAAGCAAAACCTTGTCCTTTTCTTGATTGAAAACCACATTAATATGCCTTTAGTGTCAAGGACAATTGAAATTTGGCGCCTTATGCATATGACCCATATAATATTATTGCTGATACAAAATATGCATGTATTCTATGAGAAAAAAAATATTAAAGTCACATTTTTGCAACAGGCTTTGGTTTATGTGTGCCATTTTCTTCAACTGCGACTGTGTGGCCATAGATTGTGTGTGGCCACTAGCGTAGAATAAATTGATTAGGGATGACCCGCACACCGAATGTATCGAATTCCATAATTACATTGCCTACAGCCCTCGACAATAGTGGTTTTATTCATGCCATGTTTTACTGATGAATCTGTGTCTGGTCACAGGATACCTGTATCAAATAAGCTAGTGTGTTGGAGTGGTGTGCGTGTTCATTTCGCAAAACATATGTTGTCTGTATCAATAGAATTAGAAGTCAGTGTAAATTAATGTAATCATAGAAAATGTTGTTCGGCTCATGTCATTGGTCAGAAACAGGACACAACAATGCCTGTCCCAGGTAAGTTGTAGTTGAAGTTCATAGTCGGTCGATATAAACACGGTTTTGTAACATAAACGCATGACACTTAACCGTGATGATAATCCATATTCCATGAAAAACACGTGGGTACAAAATGAACATATAAGAATACAAGATCGATGTTGTCTGACTGATATTTCCTTACGCGTAAACGAGGCTGCACCTGCATATCCTCAGCTTTACGTAACGTCGCAAAACAATCGCATAAAGATATAACTAGGGCTTGTGTGTTTCTTGCAAGAATATTAGCATAATGTATCCCGAAAATGACAATAAACATCGATAATCTGATTTAACTGTCACAAAGGCACTGTAGCAGGTAGGGAATATTCACCAACATCTATTATATACAACTATCTGTAATGCTATCACCAATACTATCTCACTCTTTCTTTCTTTCTTCTAATCGCTTTCTAATTACTAACAGTTCGTGACACTTACCGAATGACACTAAACGAAGGAACGTGTTATTTCTATCACCTCTATTTATTAAACAAAGTAGATCAGACTAATTGGGGTAGTAATCTGAAAACGCTGCTATGATTGTCTTGACAAGAACGTAATTTATTTGTATCGTTATTTTTTTGAGAGCGTCAACAAACCTATTATTGTCATGGCATAAAAATGCTCGCTTCCTTGCGTTTTACTCACACAGAGATACATAACGGCACATGATGACAACAATCACAGGGATGTTTACGACGAACGATTTAGAGCTTTATTAGCGCATTACAAGTGTGTGCAATGGTAACGCATCACATCGTACAATACGATGCTTAAGTGTTATCCGAAGCATGAATTTGCCTTAACCGAACGATAATTCATTGCGATTGACCATACTTGAAACACAATTAGCAAATGCTCATTCTTTGCCAACAACCGATTTATTTGCAATTACTTAAGAATATATTCACAAGATCCAAGATGCTTTAATCTCTTTCAAGGCACCAGGCTCTGATAAACTAAGAAATGATATGATCTTGGGGAACTGTTAATGTGTTTACTTTATGCCATGAGCAAACCATCACCCACAGCCAATATATTCCCACTAGCTGAAAGTCTTTTGTTAAGCTCACTGTTTGGGGTTCTCAATTTGACACTGATTTACGTTATGTGCATATATATATACACAAAACAGCTGCAGTTGCTAGTGGACGTTTAATAATGATTTGTCGAAACATTTTTCGTGTAAACTAGGCACTTAGTATGAAGTATTAAATGTGAAAACACACAGAAAAAACCCGCAAATTATCGTTTACAATAATCTTTAAAAATCTTAAGCAACATGCATGATACACGTCCAGTGTTACACAAACGAGAAGCGCGACTACCAGTAAATCTAGTCTGTAACGTGACCATTTCTATGTTATGCGATTCGGTGCGTCGAATAACATACTCCATATACCCGTTTATGTACATATATATACACACATATATATATATATATATATATATATATATAGATATTTACAAATATATATATATATATATATACACGCATATATATTATATATATATATATATATATATATATACATATATATTTACATATATATGTGTATATTGCACATATATATATATAAATATATATATATATATATATATATATATAAATGTATATATATATTTATATATATAATACATACATATATATGTATATATATATATATATATATATATATATATATATATATATATATATATATATATATATATATATATATATATATATATATATATATTATATATAAATACGTTAACATATGAGTGTACAAATATATATATATATATATTTCTTATATATATATATATGGTAGTGTCTGTGCGCGTATGAATGTGTTAATCCTGCCCTGGTTCTTCTGAGCGCAACACATATATTACAGTATATGATAAAAAAGTCAGCAGATTTACCTGTTTGATTATTGTAGATGCGACTCATTACTCCGTCTGTTGTTTAGGGGCATACCTAACCAAGAAGATGGTTGAATAAGGAAAAGGTTAGTTGATGTAGCCTTAACTGACGATAGTACAAAATTCACTTGCTTGTGTGCCGGCTCGCTTACTTAAATTAATTGCTATATATGGGATAGGATAACAATGCAAATTTGCATAGTCACAATGTCAGGATAAATAAGCTGCTTTATTGCCTGGCCAACACAACATATATCTGATAAGCATAAATACATCTCTTATTACTGTGACGATCCTGTTTTTTAATTTGTTAATGTGATTTGTATTTAAATTGGTTCGAAGAAATTAATCTATTTATTTATAAAGGGCGTTTTGACAAAGATGGCTGCCGGTCAGGAAAGTAATTTTATGACGAGATTGGTGGGCAGTATTAAGCGTGATGCTGTTACAATATGCACAGCATGATTGTTGCTTACTAATCTTAGTTACCAAGGAATGTTTTTGGTTACTAAGGAGTAATGGCTTTCCATTTTTGTCTGGTCTTGGTGTATGCGTAGCATCTCAACCCTTTATACCAACCGACTGGCTATGCTTCATCTGCCATACCATTGCCTTCGCCCCCTCACACCAACACTGTCTGATTCAGATGCCTCGTACAATTCACACCATCGGACTGTGTTGGATGAGGAGGTAGCTCTGGTACGGTGGATGTTTTCTTTCTTTATATTGAGACGGTAAAGCCAATTCTAGGGTATAAGCCACAAAACGCGCTCCCTCGCAGCCAGACAGCCTGACTCCAAAAGATTCCAAGAGAGACTTCAACAGAGATTCACTCACTTCAACTCCCAGAAGCCACTTCTACCTTTGTTTTCTGTTTGTGCATTATACTAAAAATAAACCAATTTGGTTCAAGACGTCCTTCATTTACCTGTGCACTTATAAACCGTGTTGGTAATTTGAAGTAAAACAGAACGCGCAATAGAAGAACAAATAATAATATCTAAGCCTTACCCCAAGGCGCGATAATTACTGACACTGCTTGCATATCGCTTTGGATATAAGGATGTATTATGTGATCTGTCATTTACATGGTACTACTTATCCCAGTTAACTTCAAGAATTGCGTCACTTAATTGGCGTCCATAAAACATAATGTCAAACCATAAACGACTTATTAGTTTTGTGTGCATAAATTATATTGTATCAGATCTAAGCCGTGGCTTTTGCATGATTTAAATTGATCTCATATCAGCTTAACTGTATGATGCTACGATATCGAGGCGCCAGTCCATGTCCTGCGTCGCATGGGACCAATAACATAACTTGTCTTCCATCGATATGAATATGTTTGATCGACGGATGCACCAAAGCATGTTCAGCATTCTATTCTCTGTTGGGTTAATGTTCCCGCTCAATACAATCAAGTGTGATTATACATTTATTGGATTCGATTAAGTTGACCTTTAATTGTCTGCACCCTTAATCAATATCCTGTTGTAACCATTGGCCGTGTAAATAAAGCCACTTTTGACAAACATGGTGTTAAACCTGTCCGAAACGCCAACGCCTCCCATATTAGTGTCACATGCTTGCATCCTGTGACCCAGACAGAGCACTACGCCGGGAAAGTGCTACTCGCTGTTCCTACAGCAAGAACATGTGCAAGATACACGGCCTTTCCATTGCTGCTCCTACACTGAATAGCCTGCCACAGAATATCCGCATAGCCTCATATAATAAAGCGTTTAAGAAGCGCTTGAAAACATGCCTTTTTGAACTTTTTCCACACCGGAATATGAACACTGCAAGGTATTGGAAATATTCGTTTTGCTGAGTAAGATTGGCAGACTGGGAAATGAATGCGAGATGGATGCTCCTTTGAGCACCTTTTGAGCTGAAAAAGGCTGTATATACATGTCAGTTTTGTCTAACCAAACTAGCCAAAGGACGTTTTGTCATGTTTAAACACATTCAAAGAATAGCCGCCATAGAATCCTGGTTGTGCTTTATGCCTTGTGGTCATGTTTGCGTACAATATCTGCATACAATGATTATTTGACTGACGAAAGTCTAGGCATATCCATGTATAAAAAATTATGCCGGCGCGCGTATACAGCAGTCCTGCTACATGTATATTAGTGCAAATAATTGGTTTCGATAGATGAGGCATGATACATATATGATATGAGTTCATACCAACGGATGCTAATAGCTTAGATATACAGAATATAATGGACATCATGCGTATCAGCAGTAACGTTTTCACATATATATCAGTTAGAAGGGATGCTATCGTCAAAATATAGTGTATCACTCACATGCCAGCAGATCCTAATATTAGTCATTACATTACATGGCCTACCAAGCGTCATTCAACTACTAGCGTTCACAACATATCATTTCACAAAGGAAGTAAAAACAACGTTGTCAGAGAAGCAATTTCTGACATCGCGGAATATAGAACAATAATGCTTTTATATAATTACATCTAATTTTGCCAATCGTGACAAGCGTGATGTTTCAGTTTATTAGTCGATTGTTGTCAATCAAGCGCTATTCTATACATATTGGATTATCTTGTCGTTTCTGTTTAGGCTCAGGTGCAGCTTAAATCAGAATTCGTCATTAACATAGTGCAGCAATCTGGGACTCGATTCCCAGCCTCAGCGCCGTGAAGACGGCTTTTGCTTAAAAGGTTGTGTTAGGTATTTAAGATGGCAAGAGGGTGGCATCACTCATTGGACAAGGTCAACTTCAATGTATGTAGGCGTTTAAATGCTGCCCAGGAGCAAAGGAAACCCACAATACATGAGCTGACTTTCACAGACAAACGTAAATAATGCACACACCGTAAGATTTTTTTGGGCCCAAGACGGCTTTTGCTTAAAAGGTTGTGTTAGGCATTAAAGATGGCAAGAAGGTGGTATCACTCATTGGACAACGTCAACTTCACTGTATGTAGGTGTTTAAATGTTGCCCAGAAGCAAGTGAAAACACACAATTCATGAGCTGACTTTCGAAGACAAGTGTTAGTTATCGCATGGTCATGTCATCCGTGTGACCATGCGATAACATACTCAGTCAGATACCTTATATAACATAGATTCACGCTAATTATCATTATTAGGAGACAGCGGCGTGCTTGATTATCGCGTGTAGGTGCCATCGCGATAAGTATTGTTATCGCATGGTCACGCAGATGATATGGGGAAAGACACTCGGACGCCAATATATATATATATATATATATATATATATATATATATCCCTCTGACATTATATATCCATATATAATGGGCAATATAATCTCCCTCTGACATTCGTCCATATAAAAGGACAATATAAGAGGCACGGAAGCAGACATCGAACAATGACTGAACGCCCGCTGGAGCGAGTTTGCCCGTGCATAAACAGGATAAAGGTATAGCCAGGGTATTTGGCGCTTTTTGAATAGGCAATATTTTCTTTACAGAGATGCAAAGGAGGACATGACATTTTATAGCTGATCGACTTAAATACCATCGCCTCAGATTTCAACGGGTTAAGCGCAATGTGCGTATCAACACAATATGGGGAGCAAATATCACGCAGATTGTGAAGCCTAGACGTACTTGGCGTCATACGACAGCTATCAACAGGGTAACAAAATGGGTTTAGTAACACATAGTCAATAAAGCAATTTTCTCGATAAATCATCAGCATATATCTCAAGTAATCTAGGTAACAGAATACCACCCTGCCTAACACCATTGTCAATAATGTCAAAACTTTTCCTTATTTTATACACAGTAACTGTTGCAGGTAGTAGAACATTGACACATGTACATAAAACAAAGAAACATTACGTTAGATGCACGGCAACCAATGACCGACTTAATCAAATGCATTTGTGGCTTACAGAAAGCATATGAATACAGGGCTACAAAAACCAATGTAGGGGATGGATTTTCCATTCATGCATATTGGCAGATGGAGCGAACTTGGTAGTTTGGTACACACATGTATATCAACAATTGTGAAGTGGATGCATGAGCGTCTATTACAAATGTGAATGTATCGGGCATTCAGCCGTGGTCGTTATCTCAGATTGTCATACCTGAAGGACGGCACATTTCAACAAGTTCGGCTTCTAACTTCGAATTGGCACTAGCATTGAAATCCATAATCATTCCAATCTTGTTGGTGTGGGCAGATTCCACCAGGGCGGACAGTTTAAGTTCAGTGATATTGAAAGTTCTGCTTCTGTGTTTTGCATAAAATTGAAATCAAACCGACCATTAGATTTTCAAAAAAAATCTAGTGCTTGTGGGCCCGAGCGTTAGATTCAAAAGCAGAGTTTGCATTGTAGGGTTTGCTTTTATGCACGAAAATGATATAATATTGTGGACTGCAAACAAGATAACTTAACGCAATGATTGAACCATCGGCAGAAGACAGTTTATGACAGTCTTTTTGAGGCAAAATATTGCAAACACTTTAGGGCGCTATACACGAAGCAGCTGCAAACGCTAATGGACTTTTCGGAATTATTAGTCAAACTATTACATGCTTTTCCCTGCACAAAATTGCATTGTATGTGAAAAACACAAAGACCCAAACACCGTCATAAATAACTCCAATCATACCTTACCTGAGTAAACAAATTGGAGGCACCTTTAGTCAACTTACATCACATGTTTGATACAGTACCAACATAACACCTAAGAATGGCCAAACCGCCAGTATATCGCCAGCACAATAATCTACCGCATGCATGGATTAGGCTAATGGGTATAGTACCCTGTGTGATCTCAATTCATCTCGTGATCGACCATATTTACCATTTACACAGACTACCAAATCTGATTGCTTATCATGAAGCCGTCTAGATATGAGAGGAATGTTCTTTATAACTGATGAGATCCATTAATGTCAACTGTAGATCTTGATCGCAATTGACAAATGTCATTTCTCATTGCATTGTGATTCCGTGGGGCAATATACCATCTCAGTTATTTTAAGCGTCCAGGAAGTGCACCTAATAATTATCAGAGGCGTCTTCGTGACCACCCGAAAGAGGCTGATCTTATTTCATGTTTTGAACCATAATCTTTAATGTAAATCTGATACTATGGATTCTTCATTTCTTGCTTTATGCCCAGGTCAAATCAAAGTTATTGGCTGTCTATGGGCTGTCTACTCGCCCTGTATAGGCCAAACGACTGTGAGTCAATTCGGGCCCGCACGGCTTGTCGTCCTGCCCTGTGCTGGGCACTTACGATTTATGGAGATTTGTCGCCTTAGACCCTCTGGCCAAAAGTTGAAAATGCACTGTTTTCAGACATGGGCTCCTTATGTGTTGGTGTTCTATGAGTTTGTAGATCGTTCGGGTCTACTTGACCGCCTATAGGCTCCCACAAACCACCTGCGGATCCGAGAAGGTCCTCGTACGACTCAATACCGCCATTTGGTTGCGTCCTTGCAGCGTATATATAATCGATCCTAATAACCTCGCTCATCTTTGGTTGAAGAAGTAGACCGATATCGTTGACCTCGCTCATCCTACGATGTGGAAGTAGATCGATCCAAATGACATCGCTCATTATTGGTTGTATAAGTAGACCGATCCTAATTTCCTCGCTCATCCTACGTTGTGGAAGTAGATCGACCCTAATGAACTCGATCATCCTTAGTTGTAGAAGCAAACCGATCCTAATGACCTCGCTCATCCTTGGTTGTAGAAGCAAACCGATCCTAATGACCTCGCTCATCCTTGGTTGTAGAAGCAAACCGATCCTAATGACCTCGCTCATCCTTGGTTGTAGAAGCAAACCGATCCTAATGACCTCGCTCATCCTTGGATGTAGAAGCAGACCGATCCTAATTTCCTGGCTCATCCTTGGTTGTAGATGCACACACATCCTAATGACCTCGCTCATCCTTAGTTGTAGAAGTAGACCAAACCTAATTACCTCGCTCATCCTTGATTGTAGAAGCAGACCGATCCTAATGACCTCGCTCATCCTTTGTAGCCTCCCAACTGTAGAGTAACATTTTGCACAGTATGGTAGGCGTGTCTTTTTGTGTGGCGTGTGTTAGTGTGTTCTGAGGCAGGTTTTGTGGTAAATGAGGTGCGAGTCAAAGTGCGTCTGGCGCATGTCTGTGAACAAGGTGCGTGTCGGTGTATTTGAGGTGAGCTGATTGAATCACGATCGATAAGTAATGGCGCCATCTATCTTCGTGCTCACATCGTCGGACAAATGTAGGCAGCACAACTTCATTCGACCAACCAATTAACTGATTTATTGTGCATAATTAGGTCAAGTTACAGAAACAGACGGCTTCATACACTGAATGCTAAGCCGAAACTGTGTACACAACAACACCAAGCTCAGCCGCTTTAGAAATATAAATGCTAACACAGCCAACATTTGTTTGAGTCATTTTAGGTTATCCTGGTTTCGGAGAAAACTCTTTGACATTGACATAAAACTTAACACAAGATACTTGCTGCAGATGTTACCAATGATTTCAGCTGGTTGTTATTATTGGTTACAAAAAGCCTCCTTCTTGTCTTGGCGCCCCCACTCATGCAAGAGATTATCTGAATGGCTGATTAAGAAGCGTGACAATGATACTTTTTGCTTAAACATACTTTTCAGCTAAGCTTCTAATCAGCGTGCATTTGCCCAAAAAGGACGGAACAATTTACTGCTGAAAACTCGTCTATTACTGTCCTGAATTTAATTTGATTAATAGTTATTATCAATGTTGGTCAATTTATTGCGCTTTTCGATGTTTAAATATAAATAGAACAACTACCAAACTTTTCTACCTACGACTCATGGAAAAGTTACGAATTGGCGATAAAGGTGTCTTTTGCGGTATTGTAGTCGTGTAATTAAGTTGGGACAAGGCATGACGCTAAACTTATTTTGACAGATGTAACTGCACAGCGACTCGTCGTGCTTGTCGCGCTCACAGTGATAAAATGACTTTGAGTTACGGCACTCAACTTCTCGGGTTTCGATCGCGGCCGCAAGACGGCGGTACCGATTTTGAACCGGGAGATGGAGTAAGCTTTTCAAAAACGCAAAAGCAATACACGATGCGGAACGTAGATATTCAAGGTGCGGAGATAGAGAGATAGAGAGCAAAATAGGGGATATTCGTTGTATTACGTGGTATATATATATATATATATATATATATATATATATATATATATATATATATATATATATATATATATATATATGATAATATATAATAATATATATATATATATATATATATATATATATATATATCTATATATAACATCCTTCCGTCTAACTTACCGTATAAACAGGAAATATATATATTTCATGTCACCTAATGACATCTATTGTAGGGTAGTAAACGACTTACTAATAAGAACTTGAATGATGAATTATATCACCGGAGTGTGCAATGGTACGGCATCATATTTTAATACTAAATGCTGAAGTGTTAACTGATGCATAAAATTGAGTTTAATTTGAGTTAATGATATAATCTAGTCGTAATACACTGAATGACCATCCGTTCGTCAGACACATCTACGACCAACGACCACGTTCTTAATCACAAAGATGTACAACAGCGTTAACAAGGTTGCTCTTTCCAAGCACAAGGACTGCAAGAGCTTATCAGTTTATGACATAACATATATTTCATTTCAAGGGAAATTGATTAGCACATGGTAAATGCTCTACCATGCAATTGACCTTTTAGACTCAATCCTATTTTATCATTGGTCACCAAAAAGGAAACGGTGACGTTAAGAAGAAATTAAATCCAAACATGGGAGTCGACAATTTTTTATGTACATAAGTGTCAATATTTCTTAATATTGCAATAGTCTCTTTCCTTCTACTATTGTAGATATGGCATTTTGTAAGCTGCAAATTTGCCCCATAGTTATTTACCCTGCATTTGCCATTCCCTCATAGACCATCGTGCTTCGCCTTTGATATGGAGCATAAAATCCATGACTAAAACAAAAGCGCAGTGGAAAATAAGGACCATCGCCGTTTTTAAGAACATGATTGTCCCCCGCAACCGTTGTTTGACAATGATGCGGCCACTTGGTTTCTTCTATTGGGTCTTTGAACGCCAATTAATTATAAGGAGAACGTACAGACAGAGCATGTTACATCAAACAAAAGAAAGAGCAGCAAGTGTTTTGTGTTCAGCGTATGCCATTACAGAGCAGCAAATTATTTTATAGTTATCCATCTATCCTGTTTAATGCGGTATAGTCTATATATATTGACATTTTAATGTTATTTTCGGGTCAATGGGGGACTAAAAGGTTATTATCGATTTTATAAGTACATATATATTAACAGAATATTCCGAAACTATTCAAGTGTGTCTATACACAGTTATTCCATCACAGACAATGCTTCTGATAACTACATAATGTACTGATTCATATTTGTGACATTTACTGATATCATGCACGCTGTTATGATGATTCATTAACCGTTATAATCGTAGCTTACATTGCAAACTTCTGTGGTAATTATCGTCAGCTCTGGATATTCATATAACACTGTTCATACATACTGAATAACTATGTATGTGTTAATACATTTTTACGACCAAAATGTTGTGATTACATGGCTAACTTATCACCTTAAATAATACGAAACGCAATGTAATTTTTGCCTACATAATTACTCCCTTAAATAAGCAGGATGTGTCAAAACTACTACAGATTATGTGTTGGTAGGATATTATAAACATGGTATGGCTGATACAATTATAGCAAAATTCTTATTCTGCTCTGGGTAGTCGGCATTTCAATCGGTGCTTTTCTAAATGTTTCAAATGCATTGGTGAGGATGCGCTAATGATTCTGTGCATGTCAAACTGTCGGCTATTTCTATACTGTCAGCGTATTTGATCATGTTTACCTTACTCTTGTCTAAATGATCCTAGAATGCACAAGTTAAAGGCTAAACAAATTGCAGGACACCACTAAGCTACTTAGCACTTAAGCGGCTACCACCATTATGTGTTTGCAGATCCGTATATTTCGGATTAAACCGTGTCATGAACATGTGGCTTGGACATGTTGATGGTTGGTTGGTAAGTGGTTCCTATTTGTGGCATTACCAGAGCATCAGAGAAGCTACTAGCTACGCATCGCTCCATTAACAAGGATCCGTTTATCTACCCCAATTTGGAACGCATACACAAAATGATTGATATTCTAAGACGAATAAGTAGACAGAATTTCGCTGCACAGTCATCATATAACTGAATCTTGCTCGCTCTCTCTCTCTCTCTCTCTTTCTCTCTCATTTCACACTCTCTCTCTCTCTCTCTCTCTCACCCTCTCTCTCTCTCTCTTTCTCTACCCTCTCTCTCTTTCTCTCTCTCCTTTTCTCTACCCTCTCTCTCTCTCTCTCTTTTCTCTCTCTCTCTCTCTCTCTCTCTCTCTCTCTCTCTCTCTCTCTCTCTCTCTCTCTCTCTTTCTCTCTCTCTTGTGATTGGATGAGTCTTGAGCATGAGCACATTAAATATAACATTGTGAATGGCGGACGTAAATTATTCTAAATATTTCAGTCTTTTGAACTCATTGGATTAGTTCGTGTATATTTACGTCAATCTCGTTGGTTGGTTAAACGGTTACACCCAGATTGTTCATCACTTAATCGTGATCACGTATGATATATGAAGCATAATACAATGTCTGAAATATCTTCTTCTGCTTTGGAAATCTAACGCTCATATCCACAAAACCGGGGTTTGCATATTGACTATATATTTATTCTCATGCTGCAGATCAGTTAGATTTTGCCGAATCTGTCAATGTATGTCAAATAAGGCGATTTGTAACCACACTCACACCATCTTAGGCTCAAATCTAACAATGTTATAGCTCCAAAGAGCAGACCTTGATGCAGAGGCACATGCGCTACTATTCGTTAAATTTCCGCACCGTGCTTGGTCGCTTGTTAAAGGTCTCCAATAAACGCAATTGAACTGTTAATTATTGGCACATCATAGGAAAATACTTAAGAAATGAGTATGATGCCGCTGTGCGTTTGTAGAATGGGTAGGTCTAGCAATAAGTGCATTGAAGAACATTGTTTCAATGTTTGCATTATTTCCGGACCCGAGTGCAGATATTCTCCGCTGGTGATACAATCAACCAATAGTCCCAGTTGATAAATTGAAATACATATATATACTATTACTGATATATGACTATGAATACTTAAATTTATATATATATATATATATATATATATATATATATATATATATATATATATATATATAAATAAATAAACGTATATTTATTTGTGTATATGCGCAAAAATATATGTACACAAACATATATGTATTAAATATATATATATACATATATATATATATATATATATATATATATATATATATATATATATATATATATATATATATGTGTGTGTGTGTGTGTGTGTGTGTGCGTCTGTGTGTGTGTATATGTATGTTTGTATTAAAATATGTATGCTTTTTCTTTTTATTTGTATGCATATATGTCTACATGTATATGTTTGTGTATATATATACATGTATATGTATATATATTTGTATTGATAAAGTAATATATTGATGTATATGCAAATAATCAGGTGAATATATATATTTACATATATATATATGCATGATATATAGAGATATATATGCATATACATTTATATATATATATATATATATATATATATATATATATATATATATATATATATATATATATATATATATATATATATATATATATATATATATATATATATATATATATATATATATATGTATATATATATGATATATTGTTATGTGTCGTTTATGTATGTATATATGTTGTTTGTCTTTGTGTTTTGTGTTTTGTTTGTCTTTGTGTTTTTGGTTGTGTTTATATGTTTGTGTGTGTGTGTGTGTGTGTGTGTGGGTGGGTGTTTATGTAGGTGGATGTGTGTGTGTGTTTGTTTACGTTTATGTGTTTGTGTGTGTATGTGAGTGTGTGCGTGTGTGCGAGTGTCAGGCCATCTGTCTGTGTCTGTGTATGGCCTTGATTTTAGTGTTGACGGTCAGTTTTCTTTTCGTGCGATCCACATCAGCACAGTATTTAATAAATGCTAGATATTGATGTAATCAACATTGCTGTACGAGGGATATCATTGTAGTTTTTTTATGCCATATTTGTGGGAAGTTGGCGACGCAATAACGCATAGAGCACACATTTATGTGCAGATGCTATTTTCATTACTACATATACGACCATCACTTGTATTATTGTACTCGTGGTCGGTTCACTTTTAAGTATAAATATTTTGACATTTCAACACCAGTTAGATTCATCTTTCATCAATTGCATTTCGCATGATCTGGGTAAATCATGAATATCCAGATGTGTTTCATTTATGATATCTGGCTTCTGCAAATCAGTGCAGATGCTTTATCATCCCAGCCATTACTTATTTTCATGACTACATATACAACCTACACATGTATTGTTGTACTCGTGGTCGATTCACTTTTATTAAATATTTTGACATTTCAACACCAGTTAGATCCATCTTTCATCAATTGCATTCCGCATGATCTGGGTAAATCATGATATCTGGCTTCTGCAAATCACTTCACGTACGTCGTTGACTGTTTATAAAACATGAATGAGACAATATCTATTGACTATTTATGCCGGAAACACCGATATACGACACTTCAGTTCATCACATTAATTATTCAGCATATGAGAGAGGGAATGTTTACGTTCGAAATTGAATCAACTCAAAGTACATTTTACTGCTTTTGGCGATGGACGGGGAGTTGACAGCGTCAATGCTGAAGCTAGAGAGGTATCATCTTTAATATATTTTGCAAATAATTGGTGAAAAGTAAGAAAGGCATGGTCATTGTTTATGTTCGAGTTGGTTGTAACACACAGTGGTCAACGTTCCTCTTGAAATGTTGTATCCGATAAAAAAGAACTTTCATGATATGATGATCTCAGGGCCCCGTCTCGCGCAATCTAGTGACTCTAATTCGCTTTACTTGGACAATGTAAGTCTTGGAACAACAATGATCGATGGTGCATTCCCAAAGTATAATTAAATGCAAACATAAGCAGTAACGCCAAAACAACCCATCATTAACAGTGAATCAATAATAAACGAAATCCGTAATCAATTAGGCGAACCAGCGCGCGAGTGGCAATTGGATAAGGTGAATGCCATCATGTGGATGATTTATCGATGTATATTCTGCTATCGCGGAATTGCTATTACAGCAAAACTTTTACTTCTTAATCAACTTCCAAGTCATATTTGCATGTGTTTTGTGGGGGGAATAAAGATAAAACACAAAGATATGCATTGCAATTGATAACGCCATTCGAAGCGTAATATTCAATCAACGAACCATGGTTGTAGCGCTAATAAAGCAACATCTTCTATCTGCATCTTTCACCAAAGTCCCGAAGATAGGTTATCCTACGTTTTTATTACTAGCTTCAATACGACATGTGATGACCTACCGGTGTTTTATTAAACACCATAATATAAGAAGCTGATGTGATCATAATTAATATTCGCAAATGGCTACAGCATTGTATGGAATTGATTTGTATCTATCTACGCAATAAAAGTGGTTTATTACCAATAAATATCGAAACGTAACCCACCGGAATAAAACGAAAAGATTGTACAGTACCCAGTGTTGTTATCAGTGTGCATTTAGTGTGATATAATACTTGCATAAACATCTTATCGGATCGTGGTAAGTGGTTAAGAGCCTATTTATTGTAATACGTCCGGACAACCAGGCACGATTTAATGAGGCATGATGCGTAATTGGACATATAGGGCAATGATTATACCTAGAATGAACGACAAACTTTAATTGTATATATTGCACAAACAATATTTACATACTAAATACCTATAATGAAGGAGGAAGTCTCATTGGAAAACCAAAGCACACAATATATCCTAAATAAGTGAACTCAATGAGGTAGGATGCGTAATTGGACAAATAGCTTTCAACAAACTACCTTGTTTAGGAAGGAGGCAAATTTAACAAATTGAACCAACAATATTGCTCGAACAGATTTCAAACTGGACAGGATGGATATATATATATATATATATATATATATATATATATATATATATATATATATATAGATATATATATATATATATATATATATATATATATATATATATATATATATATATATAGATATATATATATATATATATATATATATATAGATATATATATATCTAGAGAGAGAGAGAGAGAGAGAATATATATATATATATATATATATATATATATATATATATATATATATATGTATATATAAATATCTATATATATATATAAATATATATATATATATATATCTATATATATATATACTACATAGATGTAAATATATATCTCTTGATATATATATATGTCCCCTATATATATCTAAATATCTATATATATATACTATATATCCTCTATATATATATCTCTATATATATATATATATATATATATATATATATTTATATATATATATATATATATATATATATCTATATATATATCTATATATATATATATATATATATCTCTCTATATATCTCTCTATATATATATATATATATATCTCTCTCTATATATATATATATATATATATCGGTATCAATTGCGATGCATATTTTTGCAATTGTCATCCTCTGCATCGAACTGGTTTGCACAGAGATAACGAGAGATTTTGCTCACCACCCGCGTCGGAGCGGGACGATTGTGTTTGGGGCAAAGTCGTCGAGTTGAACGCCAAACTGGATCACACACTGCATAAGGAATTATTGGCGGACGAAAAGTTTTTGAAGTCTTCCTCATCTGTCTAGCATATCTCCAACGTTCGCTTTGCGACGATTAAACAGGGGTCAAATCAAAGTATTGACCTGACTTGTGATCTAACACGTCCGAGGAAGTTACGAAATCGACACCAGCACATCGGATTCACCAACCCAAACATGCGTCACAAATGACAATCACAGAGCTGACGAAAACCACTGGAACGCGAGTGAAAATATTTGAAAGGTTTATCTACGGTCCGATGCGAAGGTTCAGAGTGATCGGAAATACAATTCGGTACATTTAGAATAATTTGAAAACCGCGTTGAAGAAATGGGTCATTATTGGCGAATTCAAAATGATATGTCGAAAAGGGATCTTAACATGCCAAGAGCTCAAACTAGAATATACCGTTAGCCGGCACGGGACCTGTTTGCTACTGCTGTCATAGCGCCGATTGTAGGCTTTTGTATACCAGATGCTAAAAAATATTTTTTTTAAATTCATGAGATTTACTTCAATCAAGACCATCGAAAGTTGTTTCTGTATTGTGCCGCATGATGGCGTGTAAGTACAATGACACACACTGGCCATAAATGATCGCGATCAACGTGTCTTTGTAGTTCAATCTCATATAAATCAAGCAAAGGATTTGAATAAAGCAGATTGCGCTCTGTATGCTTCCGCCGTGTATTCCAAGCATCACACATTGATCGAGGAAGCAATTATGTGTTAACCTAGTCGGTCCGGTCAAAGCTTGTATCCTTTAGTACCAATAGCAATAAGCAGGCTAGAAGAATGGGAGGACGGCACATTAGATGATTCCCAGTGAGGGCCTGATCCGTTGATTTACACCATTATGTTAGATTCAACACCCGATTGACTGACCTTTCACCATTTTCCATTCTTTCATCCAGCTCTATTGCGCAAATACTGGGTCCATTCAATACAATTAAGGTGGGCTAAACTTCACAATCAGTCAGAAGCTATAATCTTAATACCTGTATTAAGAATTATCAAATAGGATATTTTGTAAGTGTTTCTGCGCTGCGAACTAACCTCCCGGCGAAATACCCAGATTGAACTGTGTCGTGTTACGTAATGGTGGTCGCGAGCGAGACCAAGCGTTACCCCACTCACAGAGGGAGCATACCTATAAGCCTGAATGGTGGAAAGATTGTTGTCTTGAAAGTTACTAGGCGGTCTAAAGACTACCGCTGTCCAATGCGACAAACTTACTGCAAATCAGTCCCCCAACCTATTTTTAGCAATGCATGCGATCGTTCGGGCCGTTGAGGGCAGATGTGCAGATAATAGATAAAAGTACACAGCTGTTTCCAAAGTCGAATTGTCAAGCGACGTTCTGTAATCGTACTGTATGAAGAAGAATTGGTTTTTGTCGTTTTGAATGATATTGCTCTATAATGTTACACACAGAGAGACAAACAGGCACATATTGATAATACCTTAGTGGCCACAGACAATCATATAAAGCATGTCAATATGTCCCTCTCTAACCTCCAATATGAGAGTCCTTGACCTCGGGTTTTTTGGTCGGCAAGAGAATGTGACGACGCTTAGGCTGAACTTATTGATATTGATTAATGGGCAAGATAAACGTACCAAATTTCCAAAAATCTTAAATATTTATAAGCTTGACATTTATGATTAGCAGTGGTCATAATTTTGGACCATGAGTATCGGATCAGTTTCTGTTATCCATATGTATGGAGTACCCCATTTCCGCGAAGCCCTATTACTTACATTTGACTCACTCATTTTGGTCTAGAACGAAATGCAACAGCATAAACTGTGGTGAGAGCATATCGATAACTGAAACTTTTCTATAAATTCTATTAGAACTTGAAGGCTCAGGCAAAAAATAATTTTTAGTACGTTCCCTGTTCGAACAATTGGTCAACATTACGGGGAAGTATTTATTCCGTACACCCACCGGGTTCCTCAGAGCCGACAGGTGTTATTTTTATATATCTCTAATTGGACAATTGATCAACGAAAGGTGATTTCTGTGCTTTAGTTATATATAAAAGTCGAATCCAATTAACATTAAATGCATCTGAAGACAATAATTTATAATTTGTAATGATTGGTTTAACAAGCATTCAATCACAATATAACACTAGCCAACGTTTTAACTGCTTGACACAACAATTACATTTTGAAGACTACATATTTCTCCTCGTTATTTCTAATAGTTGCATTGCATCATTCATTCGTTTTCTCTGTCTCTAAAAGCGACGGTTTGTTCTTCTTTTACAACTTTGTTATTCCTGCGAATCTCTCATTTCTTTTGTAGACCAATTCTATTTGACATATAATATATATACATCATATCTGTTTTGCAATCCTCACAGCAAAACCTTGTCTTTTCTTGATTGAAAACCTCATTAATATGCCTTTAGTGTCAAGGACAATTGAAATCTGGCTATTTGTGCATATTGCCCATATAATCTTATTGCTGCATATAAAATTTGCATGTATTCTAAGAGAAACAAAATGTGCAAGTCACATTTTTGTAACACAGCCTTTGGTATATGTGCGCAATTATCCCCAACTGCGTCATTGTGAAGATTATTTGATCCCATGGTCATAGATTGGGTGTGGTCACTAAAGTAGAATAAATTGATTATGGATGATCTGCACACCTAATATAACGAATTCCATTATAACATTGCCTACAGCCCTTGACAATAGTGGTTTTATTCATGCCATGTTTTACTAATGAATCTGTGTCTGGTAACAGGATACCTGTATCAAATAAGCTGGTGTGTTGGGGTTGTTTGCGTGTTAATTTCGCAACACATATGTCGTCTGTATCAACAGAATAAGAAATCCTTGTAAATTAATCTAAGCAAAGAACATGTTGTTTGGTTCAGGTCATTGATCAGAAACAGTCCCAGGTAAGTTGCAGAGTTCATAGTCAGTCTATATAAACGCGATTTTGTAAAATAAATGCACACCACTTTACCGTAATAATAATCCATATTCCATGCAAAAACACGTGGACACAAAATAAATGTATAAGACACATATTTAGAGAAGATTGACCTATAAACCAAAGGCTTCAAAGATCGGCGTATCGTACATTGCAAGCTGATTCAGAATCATTATTTGTGCAAATTATCAATTGAATGGACGTTTAATAATGATTGGTTGAAACCTTTGTTGTGTAAACTAGACACTTAGTATAAGGCATTAAATGTGAAAAAAAACAAATGGAATCGTAATTCAAAATAGCGTAAAATAAGCGACAAATATCGTTTACCATTATCTATAAAAACCTTACGCCACATTCTTGATACAGGTCCAACGTTACTTAAAAGAGAAGCATGACAACCAGTAAATCAAGTCTGTAACGTGACCATTTTTATGCTATGCGAATCGGTGTGTCGAATAACATACTCAATGCAATGCCCCAAGTAACGTCCGTCGCAGCCAGGGGAACTGCTCTTAGAGTTGGGAGGAAGGCCACCCGTATATTGTAGCTTGCTTGCCTTGTCAATCCACATGCAATATTCATTTCCATTAATCTATATATTTATCACGAGGATCAGATGTCAGTCTTTGAGAGCAGTAAAATCCGTGTCAATAACATAAAGCTGCGTTGACTTTTGATATTATGTCATCTCGAGCAGTAATGTCACCTCCGCTTTGACCAAACCAAGGTGGTATAATGTATTTTGTGGTAGAGATATTTTTTTCAAAATCAATCAACTGTCCTGCCTCATCAAGAGTATTGTTTGCGCTATTAGTCTAATTTAGGCCTCATCGACTACTACCGGATCGTCCAGCTGTATGGCGTTAATTAGGGAATAGGGCTTGCGCCACGATCGGATAAGATACCCGTGCAGGTATTTTATCAAACCTAAAGCACACTACAAAGAGCATGACATGAAATTTAGATCCCTTGGGGAATACTGAGCTGTTGATGGGTATTATCGGACTAACATTGTTCTCTATAATGGCATATCTAGTACAATAGCGCGTTTAGGTTGTTAGAATTCCCATGTTGGGAGATTTATTGGTAATATATTATAAGTGACACAAACATGGTTTGTTGATCGAATAAAAAATTAGGGTTTCATACCAATATTGATGCCAATTTTTTTGATAAACTACACCATGGCATTGTTTCTGGTTACCATATGCACCGCGTATTACATGCACGAGAGACCTAGGTAGCCAGTATTGTCTGCAGGTGGTATTTGAATAATTATGTGACTTGGAATACAATGGACTGCGCAAATGTTTGGTTGATTCTATGTTAGTGTGTGTAATATGACCTTATATAACATATATATAAATGGTGAACGAAGATTTATTGATGGAGCACTGGCTGTGGTGGTGCTAGCCTCTATGTATAAACCTCCCGAACGAATGCATTGTAGCCTTGCGTCTTAATTTAGTGTTTTCATTCATCAAAAATGCTTGATTGTTTGTATTCAGTTCTCATTCGCTAAGCAACAATACAATGAACATTCAGTAGAGCTATTGCTTGTATTCTGTGGGATCCAGCGGATTATGCTACACATCAAACAGCTATTACAATTGAGAACAGGACCCTTATTTACATAACATAATCATCACGCACGTCCGATATAATGGAAGGTGGTGTAGCTCTATCAGTTGGCACAAATAGTACCTCTGCTTAGGTCAAGATAATCGAATGTAGTTATACCTCTTCAAAGATAATGATAGTGGTTCTTCGGTTCTTCTGAGCGCAACACATATAATACAGTCTATGATAACTATAGTTGGCAGATTTAGCTGTTTAAATATTGTAGATGCGACTCGTTACCCCGCATGCTGTTTAGGGGGCATACCTAAAAAAGAAGATGGTTGAAAAGGAAAAGGGTTAGTTGATGTAGCCTCAACTGACGATAAGACAAAGGCGGATTGATTATCGCAGAGTAAGAAGAGAGGTAACGAACTGGTCCAGGCAGAGATATACAATCGTAGGGATGCTACGTCAGCGGTTGAGACATGGGTCCCAGCGATTCAGTGGTGTGACACTGTACTGTACTATGCTATTCGGTGATGTGCCATTCTATGTGATTGTAATTATAGCCTGCACATTACTCTACAAAGTTGTTTAATGTCATATATTATGGGGAAGGCACAATATTATAATTTATCAAAGTTGAGTAAAAGAGGAAAAAGTACAACTAGTTATTCACAACAGCAATAGAGCAAATTGTACAATATGTTTTGATATTTTATGTAGGACTATATATGATGGTAAAGTTAAATAGTCGATATGTATTCTCAGAGCCACAGAAAATAGTATAAAAAAAATTCATTCACTTGTGTGCAGGCTCGCTTGCTAAAATTATTTGCCATGAATGGGACTGGATTACAATGCAAATGTGCATGGTCACAATGTCATGATAAATAAGCAGCTTTATTGTCTGGCCAACATAGCATCTATCTGGTAAACAAAGATACACCGCTTATTACTGACAGATGCTTGCATATCGCTTTGGATATCAGGATATATTCTGTGATCTATCATTTACATGGTGCTTATCCCGGTTAACTATAAGAATTGCGTCACTTTATTGGCGTCCATAAAACATAATGTCCAACAATACACGACTTATTTGTCTGTTGCTTGGGGCATGTACATCCTCATACCGAAGGGAATTAAATAAAATAATGACTGTTTCGTGCGCATAGATAATATTATATCAGGTCTGAGCCGTGGCTTTTGCATGATTTAAAGTGAATCTCACGTAAGTTCTCATATCAGTTTAACTGTATGGTGCTACGATATCGAGGCGCCGTCCATGTGCTGTGTTGCATGGGACCGATAACAAAACTTCTCTTCCATAACTGATAATGTGAGTATGTTTGATCGACGGAGGAACCAAAGCATGCTTACATTCTATGTTCTATTGGGTTAATGTTTCTGCTCAATAAAATCAAGTGTGATATACATTAATTGGATTCGATTAAGTTTACCTTTAATTGTCTGCATCCTTAATCAATATCCCGTTGTAACCCTGTGCTCTGTGAATAAGGCCGCTATTGACAAATATAGTGTTTAAAACTGTTCGATACACCAACGCCGCCATTATTGGTGTCTTCTCCGTTGGTCTATGGGGTAAAGTCACATGCTCGCATCCTCTGTCCCAGACACAGCACTTCTCCGGGAAAGTGCTACTCGCTGTTCCGTCAACAAGAACATGTGCAAGATACACGGCCTTTTCCATTGCTCCTCCTACACTGAATAGCTTGCCGCAGCATATCCGCCTAGCCTCATATCATGAAGCGTTTAAGAGGCGCTTGAAAACAAACTTTTTTGAACTATTTTCTCGTCGTTTAGCTGAGAAAGATTGGCAGCCTCGTTTTAATCAAAGTGAGATTGGGATAATGAATTCGGGATGGAGCAGCTTTGAGCTGAAAAAGGCTGTATATACATGTCAGTTTTGTCTAACCAAACTAACCCAAGGACGTTTTGTCAAGTTGAAACACATTCAAAGATTAGCTACCGTAGGAACCTGATTGTGCTTTATGACCTGTGGTTATGTTTGCGTACAATATCCGCATACAATGATTATTTTGCTGACGAAGATTCTCAAGTCTAGGTATACCCATTTTTACAAAATAATGCAAGTGTGCGCATACAGTATTCCGGCGACGTATATATTAGTGAAAAGAATTGGTTTCGATGAACGAGCCATGATAAACATATGATATGAGTTCATACCAACGGATGTTAATAGCTTGGATATACAGAATATAGTGAACATCATGCATATCAGCAATAACGTTTTCACCATAATATCCGTTGGAAGGGTGCTATCGTCAAAATATAGTGTATCCCTCACATATCAGCAGATCCCAATATTAGTCATTACATTACATGGCCTACCAAGCGTCATTCAACTACAAGCGTTCACAACATATCGCCAATATCATATATTGTACCCTGCCAATGACACAAATCAACCATTTCACATAGGAAGTAAAAACAACGTTGTCAGAGAAGCAATTTCTGCCATCGCGGAATATAGAACAATAATGCTTTCATATAATTACATCTAATTTTACCAATGGTGACAAGCGCGACGTTTCAGTTAATCAGTTGTTGTCAATCAAGCGCTATTCTATACATAATGGATTACTTTGTTGTTTCTGCTTATTCCCAGGTGCAGCTTAAATCAGAATACGTAATCAACATAGTGCAGCAATCTGGGACTCGATTCCCAGCCTCAGCGCCAAGAAGACGGCTTTTGCTTAAAAGGTTAGGTGTTCGGTATTAAAGATGGCAAGAGGGTGGCATCACTCCTGGAACAAGGTCAACTTCACTGTATGTAGGCGTTTTAATGCTGCACACGAGCAAAGGACACACAATAAATGAGCTGACTTTCAAAGACAAGCATTAATAATACACACATCGTAAGATTCTCTGGGGCCCAAATCTGAAATGGTGTACAAGTTTATCCCATGTAGTAAATTATGTACCTGTCGTTAATGGATTCTGGAACGACTACGCGGGTACAATGAGGTGACTGTGTTCATATAGACAAAAGGCAGAAAGAGAGAAAGATAGAGAGAGAGAGAGAGAGAGAGAAAGAGAGAAAGTGAAAGAGAGAGATAGAGAGAGAGATAGAAAGAAAGAGAGAAGGAGAGAGAGGGAAAGAGAGGGAGAGAGAGGGAGAGAGAGGGAGAGGGAGGGGAGAGAGAGAGAGAGTGCGTGTGTGTGTGTGTTCCTAATGACACAAACTTGATCGACATCATCACATTTTTGCATCCATTAACCATTACGATTGTTAAAAAAGACGAAACTTGGTGTAAACCTACGGCAACATAAGAGGCATACGGTTAACATTGACACAGGCATAAATCAAAGAGCAATTCGGGCATATCCAGCACACATTGCTTGTGTCTGACAGTTTAACTTAAATCTCACAATATGACTCAAACACCGCATAGAATAAACGTGTTGAGAACGACTAAACATTAACGAGCGTTTCCGTATGATAGCACGTTCAGTTGTGCACTCTCCATCATCTGAAGGCGCCGTTAATTTAGTTTTGCGTCTATTATTTCCGAGAAGAAACATTAACACAATGAATATGTAGACGATAATGATGCCCCGAATGCGCTTGCAGATGACCATTGCTGTCAGGTTATATTAAAAATAGCAGATGTGCTATTCTCAACGATACAATTCTCATCCAAAGGATACATTTTGATATTCTACTAATCTGGTATTTGTAGCAATGGTATTCGCGTTATATCCGCACTCGTTAATGTTTCACAAAAATAGAGCCCATATAATTAATCTGAGATATGAAACATCGGATTTATTCATTAGAATTAAGATGACAGCCATCGAAGATGATGACAATAAATATATATATATATATATATATATATATATATATATATATATATATATATATATATATATATATATATATATATATATATATATATATATATAATATATATATATATATATATAGGGGATATATATATAGATATATATATATATATATGTATATATATACATATATATATATATACCTATATATATACCTTATATATATATATATATATATATATATCTATAATATATCTATATATATATATATATATATGTATATGTATATTATATAAAAATATCATATAATCTCTATCCTATATATCATATATATATATATATTCTCTATATATATATATATATATATATATATATATATATATATATATATATATCTCTTATATATATATATATATATATATATATATATATATATGATATATATTGTGTGGACTGCAACAGGGATAACTTGTCGCCGTGATTGAACCATCGCCAGAAGACAGTTCATTACAGTCTTTTTAAACACTTTGGGGTTCTTAATTAAACAAGCGCTATACATGAAGTAGCTGCAAACGCTGATAAACTTATCGAATTTATTAGTAAAAAATATTCCCCGCATTTCTCTGCACAAAATTGCATTGTATGTGAAAAAGACAAAGACCCAAACACCGGCATAAATAACTCCAATCATACCTTACCCGAGTGATAAAATTAGAGACACTTCAGTCAACTTACATCACATGTTTGATACAGTACCAACATAACACCTAAGAATGGCCAAACCGCCAGTATATTGCCAGCACAATAATCTACCGCATACATGGATTAGGCTAATGGGTGTAGTACCCTGTGTGCTCTCAATTCATCTCGTGATCGACCATATTTACCATTTACACAGACCACCAAATCTGATTGCTTATCATGAAGCCGTCTAGATATGAGAGGAATGATCTTTATATCTGATGAGATCCATTAATGCCAACTGTAGATCTTGATCGCAATTGACAAATGGCATTTCTCATTGCATTGTCATTCCTTTCGGGCAAAATACCATCTCAGTAATTTTAAGCGTCCTGGAAGTGCACTGAATAACTATCAGAGGCGTCCTCGTATTTCATGTTTTGAACCATAATCTTTAATGCAACTTTGATACTATAGGTACCTCATTTCTTGCCTTATGCCCAGGTCACATAAAACTATGGGCTGTTTACGCGCCCTGTATAGGTCAAAACACCGAGAGTCAATGTGGGCTCGCACGGCTTGTTGTCCTGACCCGTGCTGAGCGCTTACATTTTTGGAAACTTTTTGGCCTTGTACGGGCCCCTTTGAGCACCTGGCCAAAATTTGAAAATGCACTACTTTCAGACACGGGCTCATTACGTGTTCAAACGCATAGAAAGCCCGTAGGCAGTCGGGTGGGGACCTTGTTGGGCTCTTGTTTCATGGTTTCTTTACGGATGATCTAATGGCCTGGAGATCATTTTGGTCCACTTGACCGCCTAAAGGCTCCCATGGGCCAACTGCGGGCCACAGACGTTCCCCGTACGACTCATTTTGACCATTTGGTTGCGTCCTTACAGCGTATATATAATCGCCAACGTTTTGAACCGCCGGTAAAGCATGTGACTATAACATCGTACGGGGGATGATTACTAACGGGCTTCCAACGTCTTGGGTTCCTGTAGGTCTCATGTGATCTAACCATTACCCTTCCTCGCCTGTTAGTGATGGAATGTTTAGTGAAATGGTACACAGGATATTACTGCTACTATTTAACATCAATATACTGTTATAACTCGAATCGGTGGAAATGACTGCAGTTAAAAACGGCGGATACATAAAGCATTAACACAAAACAGAGTTGACTTAAGTTACTCAATTTAATTGGGGCAAACTAAAGATATCCCTGATGAAGCAGTTGCTGCTTGGCCCAATATGCGCACCTCAGGTAAACGCACAATCACAAATCAATAGAGGTTATCTGCCGGACAATTGGATTTATTCTACTTGGTTGTGCAAGGTTGCACGTGGTGTTTCTCTTGGATTTATTCTACTTGGTTGTGCAGACCAATTCAAGGACTTGTCTGGAAATGATTTTGCACGTGGTGTTTCTCTCGGAATTTTGGAACAAAATACAGTATTTTATTTCATGATTCATGCAACTCTAGACAGACCAAATTCAAGGACTTGTCTGGAAATGATTTTGAAGGAAATGTGGCATTTCATGGCGCTATTTCCCAGGTTGCGGTAAAGAAGCACAGAGCTCGATTCTTTTTCTACTACACGATTATCCCAAAAGACCATAGACTTCCCCATTTCCCAGGTTGCGGATGCCACAAATGTTATTTTTTCATTTTTAATGAAATAGGGCTTATTATGGGCTGAACTGTTAACAGATCGCTATGGGCAATGGTCCTAATAATATAATTCGGCATATTCAGTAAGTTACGTTTTTCAAAGTCGCGCCCTAAACGCATCAACGTCGAGGTGATGAATATGTCTTCTTATCGCATGCGCAACAATCAGGGAACTATTTGCATCTTGTTTATCGCATGCGAAATACTTTGATTTACGAAAGGAAATATCCCATATCGCCTAACGTCACGCATGTGACATAGCGGCATTAACTTCTTGTCTTTATTTCTAATTGACAATTGTCGAAAATGCCGACACAAGGGGGAGGGTTTCATAGTTAAGGTGGTAGACTGTGTCTAAAGGTCTTCTATGAAATATTTATCCTTACTATCCAGACAAATAAAAAAGTTGTCTATTGTGAATGTGGATTTCAATATATTGCCCGGATCCAGGGTACTTCGTGTAGGGCTTCTCATTCATCCCCACTCCAATATGACATGGGATACAAGCGATAATTATTAATAAAAGATAGGACAATTAAGAGTCCATGGCACTGTGGTGCTATGATGTATGGCTTCAATCGAGGTATTGTGTTCAAATCATTTGATCAGTTTGATATATTGGGATCTGATCAATACAGAGGAACATGGGACTACAGCCATCCAATCAGAAGTCGTCCTATCCTCATGATCTCGTCGACCTTTGCGTGCGTTCCTACTGTAGATATAAAACTTGCTGCAGACAGAGGTAATGACAGTTTTTTTGAGATGGTCATTAAGTGAGACGTTACTTACATATACGAGAAGTCATTTAGAAGCAGACCGATCTTGTGGAAGTAGACCGAACCTAATGCCCTCGCTCATCCTTGGTTGTAGAAGCAGACCGATCCTAATGACCTCGCTCATCCTTGGTTGAAAAAGTAGAACGATCCTTATGACATCGCGCATCCTTGGTTGAAAAAGTAGAACGATCCTTATGACCTTGCTCATCCTTGTTGTAGAAGTAGATCGATCCTAATTACCTCGCTCATCTTTGGTTGTAGAAGTAGACCGATCCTAATGACCTCGCTCATCCTTGGTAGCCTTCCAACTGTAGGGTAACACTTTTCACAGTGTGGTATGCGTGTCTGTGTGTGTGGCGTGTGAAAGTGTGTTCTGAGGCACGTTTCGTGAGGTGCGTGTCAAAGTGCGTCTGGCGCATGTCTGTGAACAAGGTGCGTGTCAGTGTATTTGAGGTGCGTGCTTATGTTGCTTTCAACTACAAGCTGATTGAATCGAGATCGATAAGTAATGGCGCCATCTATCTTCGTGTGCACAATGTCGGACAAATATAAGCAGCACCACCACATTCGACAAGTCAATTAACTGATTTATTGTGCATAATGTATTATTATACAGCTGTTAATCACATGTGACCGGTCGCGAACCGGTCTTTTGTGCATTAGAACAAGTTACAGAAACAGACGGCTTCAAACACTGAATACTAAGTCGAAACTGTGAATGCAACAACACCAAACTCAGCCATTATAGTGATATAAAGGCTAACACAGCCAATATATTTGGTTACATTTAGGTTATCCTGGTTTCGGCGAAATCACTTTGAAAGTTGACATAAGAAAGTTATCACAAGATACTTGCTGCTGATTTTACCAACGACATCAGTTGGTTGTTACAAATATTTACGAACAGTCTCCTTGTTTTGGCGCTCCTACTCATGCAAGCGGTTATTTGATTGGCTGATTGAGAAGCGTGACGATGATACTTTTTGCTTAAACATACTTTTCAGCAAAGCACTTTGCTTCTAATGAGCGTGTATTTCCCCAACAAAAGACCAAGCCATTTCAAGCAAGGACCGAACATATTACAGCCGAAAACGAACCTGCGTACCCAATCACGGCCCGGCGAGAAACCCTTGCATATTGCGTCCGACGATAACTCGTTTATTACTGTCATGCATTGAATTTTATGCATGATTATTATCAATGATGGGGAATTTATTGCGCTCTTGGATGCAAATATATATGAATAGAGCAACTACCCAACTTTTCTACCAGTCGTTCGTCAGATACATCTGCGACCACGGACTTAATTACAAAGATGTACAACAGCGTTAACAAGGTTACTCTTTCACAGCACAAGACAGGATAAATTCTTACAAGATTTGATCAGTTTATGACATAACATATACGTCATTTTAAGGGAAATTAATTAGCGTATGGTGATTGCTCTACCATGCAAATGACCTTTCAAACACAATCCTATTTTATCATTGGTCACGAAAAAGAAAACAGCGATGTTAAGTTGAAATTAAATCAACACATGGGAGTCGACAACTTTTTATGTACATAAGTGTCAATATTTCTGGATATTGCAATGGAATGTTTCCGTCTTCTGTTGGAGATATAGCATTTTGTGAGCTGCAAAATAGCCCCATGAGTATTTACCCTGTATTTTCCATTCCCTCCTAGACCATTGTGCTTCACATTTGATGTGGAACATAAAAATCCTTGGCTAAAACAAATGCTCAGTGGGAAAACTAGGACCATCGCCGTTTTTAAGTACATGATTGTCTCCCGAAACCCTTGTTTGACAAAGATGTGGTTACTTCTATGGGGTCTTTGAATACCAATAAATTATAAGGAGAACTTACAGACAAAGCATGTTACATCAAACATGTGGTCGGCATCAAAAGCAAGTGTTTTGTGTTCAGCGAATGCCATTATCGAGCAGTAAATTACTTTATAGTCATCCATCAATCATGTTTAATGCAGTATAGTCAATATATATCGACATTTTAATGTTATTTTCGGGTCAAAGGCGGACAACCAGGTACATTGTCGATTTTGTACGCCCATATATATAAACAGAATATTCGGAAACTGATTTTAGTACCAACTACCTATTACTCAACGAGGTTTTAAAAAGCAATATTTCAAAACTATTCAAGTGTGTCTTTACACGGTTATTCATTTACAGCAAGGGCTTCTGATAACTACATATAGTAATAATCCATATTTGTGACAATTACTTATAACATGTACGCTGTAATGATAATTCATTAACCGTTATAATCGAATTTTACATTGCTAACTTTCTTTTGAATTACCGTCAGCTATGTACATGGTTTCTTTGCATTTTCATAACACTGTGCATACATACTGATTAACAATGTGTGTGCAAATATATTCATACGACCAAATTATTATTATAACATGGCCAACTTATCGCCATAAATGATAGGAAACGCATTGTAATTTTTGACTACATAAGTACTCTTTTAAATAAGCAGGATGTGTCAAAACTACTACAGATCATATGTTGGTAGGATATTATAAACACGACACGGCTGATACAGTAATAGAAAAAATGTAATACTGCTCTAAGTAGTCAGCATTTCAATCGGTGCTTTCTAAATGTTTCAAATGCATTAGTGAGGATGCGCTGATGATTCTGTGCATGCCAAACAGTCGGCTGGCTATTTCTATACTGTCAGCGTATTTGATGTTTACTTTACTCTTGTCTAAATGATCCTAGATTGCACAAGTTAAATGCTAAACAAATTGCAGGACACCACTAAGCTACAGTACTTAAGCGGCTACCACCATTAAGTGTTGGCAGATCAATATATTTCATGAACATGTAGCTGGGACATGTTGATGGTTGGTTGCTAAGTGGTTCCTATTTGTGACATCACCAACGCATCCAACCAGCTACCAGCTACGACTCGCACCATTAACAAGGATCAGTTTATTTACCACAAGTCTGAACGCATACACATACTCTCTCTCTCTCTCTCTCTTTCTCTCTTTTTCATACTTCGTTGACTGAATGAGTTTTAGCATCAATTATTTTAACCTTTAGAACTCATTGGGTTAGCTCGTGTATATTTACTCTTGTTGGTTGGTTAAACGGTTACACCCAGATTGTTCACCACTTAAAGATGCATTTTTTTCAAAAAAATGACATGCGGTTTTTTTGCTCCATTTAATAGAACAACTCTTTTGGAATCCATATAAACCATTTTGCGGACTAGTTCAACGCTATATCGTCGATTACACCGTATCGAAATCTGTCGGCCACACCCATGTTTACAAACATGAGCACAAGTCGATGGGAAAATGACGCATGCGTATTGAAGGGTCATTTGTTGACAACACATAGTCGTGACGTCACGCGCAGCGCAGATTCGACAGAAGGTGGAAACGCATCCAGCCGAAATGGTGAGTGTTTTGATTCCTACATTTCTCTTCTTTGTTCTTCTTTGATTGGAGTTTTCGAATGTTATATATAAAAAAGAACCCGCCTCAATAAAGTGAACACTATCGGTACAATAGATTACCGTAAATTTAACAACAGATAGCGCTACACCTGCGAACGAACCCTGAGGTAGTAGCCCTTAGACTTAGTATATTATATTTATAGTTTATACTGAGGCTGCGCATGTTCAAGCTTAATAAAAACGACTAGTCTTTCACGTTTCGGAGTGTAAAGCCATGACACTTGTTCGAAGTTTGATTATTTCATATGCAATTATCGGTGCTTTTTCATAGCAAACTATTGGAATATTCCTGAATGAACTCATAAATTGTATTATAAATCAAGGGACTGGGGTTTCCCTCAGGACGTCTACGTTATCTGGTTATAGTGAACTGAAAAAGGTTGGTGGAGGTTGCAGACAAGCCTGAAGAGGTGACAGAGGAGCCCCACTTTCTTCAAACAAGGTACTTTTGGGCTTGCCTTACCTAATTGAATCACTTTGTCAGTAAATAGGTCCAATGTTGAACTATCGAACCATACATTTCCATTGGTTCTCATTTGTTTGTAGACCTCGACAGGCCGAAAGCGAGTCAATCTTGTTCGCAGAGGCTACCTTTGCAACACACCAATAACTAACCAGACCCTACAGCAGAGTATGGGTCAGTTGCTGGTTAGAAAGACAGCCACAGTTTGCGCTTACAATCACCCGACAACCCACACCGTCGAAAGAAGGATTCCACCCTCCATCAACTACCACTTCGCCAGACTGTTGCAACTGCCTTCAATGTAGGGAAATGCCTCCCCCTGTGGAGCGGCAATGTTGCACTAACAGCCCAGACTTTTGCACATATGCACTACCTCAGATGGAAGGAGTTGTGCTTGACCCGATGGTCATTGAGGTTATTAACAGGTACCGGGTGGACTTGCTATGGGATGCGGTTGTCGAGGACAAAAAAAAAAGATGCTTAGACACGGCGCCTATCAGCAATTGGTTCTGTGGATTCATGTATTTTTGGAGGAGTGCAACAGGAGGGTAACTTCTGTTGTGTAAGGAAGATCAGAGACCTCTTCCTTAACAAGTATTGACAGTATACAGGCTTAATACAAAATAGGTTTTGGTAATATACTAAGCCTAAATGTTTTAATTTTTAATTTTAATCCGGAAATATCACATTGTTCTGATTGGTATTTTTGTGTGGATTATAAATTGCTTAGTCTTACAAAACATGTGGTATTATTTGTTCTGAACATTTTTGCTTCAACAATCTGATAACTTATTGTCTATTTGTTTTATGGAATGAGCATTCATATAAAAAAAGAAGTGACATTAAAATGAGTTCTTGTATTATTTATTTTCCAATTACATGAGTTCTTCTATTACAGTTTGCATTTACAGACTGTGACTAATACAATATTTGTATATTTCCAAAACATATTTTTAATCAAAATGAGACTCCTGCAACTGTTTCTTGGGCAGATGGCCTGGCACAGGAGCAATGTTCAAACTGATTTTGCGGGGTCATCAGCAGAGCGTTGTGGGTGTTGTTGTGATTGCTGTCGCATTGCTTGGGCCTAAAGATTTTTGTCATCATACCTGGTATATGGGCGTAAGTCTTGGCCTCTAAACCGATGACCACGTCTTTGACTGCTTGTTGAAGCGATTGCTGTACCTGTAACACAACAAATGGCATTATATGGCCAAATAGCTAGAACACATTACATGTGCAGCATCAGTATTTTGTTTTCTGATAGGACATTTAGTCAGTGCGTAGTTGAGTGGTCATGAGAGACTTACATTGGCTGACCAACCCTACTTGAGTGCATATGTCCTATCCCTATGCCTGTTGTGGTCCATTGTCACAACTTGACTGCAGGCAAGGTATGACAAACACCTAATCACCAGCCATTGCATTAGGGTCAAGAGGATGCAATAATTTCTCTACCTGACATTTACAAATTAAGTAAGGTATGTTTGCAACAACAATTTACAAATCTAAATGGTGCAATGGACTCACAATAGGCCCTTAGATTTTATTTAATCGTTGACATTTACACAAGTCGATTCAAAACAGACCGATTCGATAGCAGGGTATTCATAATACATCGAGATTACTTACATGTTCAACAAAAACTTTGCAGCTTCTTCGTTGGTCACACTCCTCACTTCCCTGAATGCCTATCTTAAGACACCCTCGTGTTAGACCGCAGCTGGTCTAGCTCCCGCTTCCTTCTCTTAGTTGTTGAATCTATTAACAGCTTCTTTCTCCCTCCACCTTTTCTTCGTTTCTTGGTTTGATCGTCCATTATCGCAACGAATATAGCGCAAACTAAACACCCGCCGGTGGCAATCGGCACAGAGTGATGACGTTTCTGCGCTTCCGGAATTAATAATACATGAGCTTCCAAATATGGTCTATTCTTGGCTGGAAGTGAAAAATAAGGAATTGAAGGTTTATTTACGAACAACAAGAAATATATACGGCCATTCCAACTTTGGAATCCGGATATCAGCACCATTTAGGGTACTCATGCAGTTAGCAACTTTTTTTTTCGATTCGATTTTTTGAAAAAAATGCACCTTTGAAGTGCAAGTAACGTCTATTTTCGAATCCCTAATCAAAGTTGAATAAGGTGAATTTCAGCCTGTGAAAGACGTTTCCGACAATATTTTCGTCCATAGATGTCGTTTTGTGTGGGTTTTTTTCAATATTTCCATCGATTTTTCGGACCGTTTTGGCATATGCGCAAAAAACGACGGCCATTGGCTCCTGAGTTTGTGACGTCATATGTCACCGTCCAGCCGGATAGCGCAGTCATTTCCTCGTTTGTTTACATGGGAACTGTGGTAGGTGTGAGCATAATCGTATTTTATACCGTCATCATGTACATCATATACCGCAACGAATCACATCATTTAATGTGGCATGGAGTACTTGTTCGCCTAGAATACATTAAATTGTTATAAACTTCTATTATGTTGGTTGAAAACGTCAACCAAAGGGGACCGAGCGATAATACAGGCAGTACTGGAACAGAGGTCTGCACCTCGATTTCAGGCCCGTTTAATGGTTATCAATGATTGATTCACCATTTGCCTGTCCTGTTACGGAGAATATCTTTTCTTGTGCTTTTATTTGATTTAATCGCAAATGAAAACTGATACTACATTAAATGGGGATTTCACTCGATATTTCGTTTTTGCTATAAATTGAATAAAATTTCAATAATTTATATTCTCCTTGACAACAGAAAATATCAATTTTATTTTAAATATTGGCACTGGTTTTGGGAACCGAGACCTATCAGGGATAAGCTGTTACAATTGAATATACCTCTCCAGTGAATTGTACAGGATCCAAGTTCAGTGACATGTTTATGACTACATATATCATAGGCCTTTAAAGAGTTCAAGGCCTTACACTAGTTCTTTGAATTACCTGGGGTACCAACCTCAATAATATATACTTTATCTTGTCCTTATTAGTTCTATATTTATTACTTACACCTAGTACAGTGCATAACTGCCATTATACTTTGCTTTTATTATATGTCAAGGGAGCAAAATGTCCTCATCTTCCTCATATACAGACAACTCCGGAAGCTATGAGCTGGATTACAGCAGTGAGTGTTTGTCTCACCAAGAAGAGGAACTAGGAACCTAAGGGGGGCATACAGACATGCAGATTTGAACCTCCAGCTAAGACAAGGCCTGCAAATTCTCCTCAAAAAGAAGAGGACTTGAGCCGACTGGGTAACAGCACTTGGTATTGGCACATTTCAGTCCAAACAATCTTTTCAGATATTTTTCTCTTTACTTTACAGTTGTCCTTAAGTCTTGCTTCAAGTCATCTTCTTATTCATGTTTAATGTCAATTTTTTGTTTGCTGAAAAGCTAGTTATTCATTGTAATTATGTTCTGTACTAGGTGCTCATGTGGGCCAATGATTACAGTAGCAGAGAGAAAATGCTGCCAGGAAATTCCACAAGTTCTCGAGAAAGTAAAATCTATGGGTGCGTCCTGTATTACAGTACACCCAGGATTTGTCTCAGGGTTCCTGCGTCCCTCGACACTAGAAATAGCATATAGTGCTTATATCCAGAGATACAAGAAGAAAGTTACTACTCAGCATGAGTGAATATACTTAAAAATGGTCTGGTTCAGATGATAACTGATGAAAAATATTCATGTACTCTTTTTATTGCAGGTTATTCCGATTCACTGCATATCGGCAGTTGGTACAGTGGTGATGGGGTAATCTAGGCAGACATCATAGAGTGCCACTGCCAGCTTGTTCTGTACTTAAAATTAGAGATGATTTCCCAAGGGTGAATCAGTTTATGTTGGTTTCAAACTGCCAGCATTACAATAATAAAGGGACAAAAAAGCATTATGTGTCTTATTCTGTTATTTACATTCAGCTATGATGATACTACACGCTGATGACAACCAGCAACAAAATTCAGTTAAGACCAGTCCACCTAATTTATTATACCATATGCATAAAATGATAGAAAGCATCAATTCCAAAATCATGACATACCTGCAGGGCATCTTGTTCCTGTATCCTGTATCTCGTACAAAAGATATTTTATCACTCAAATAACAGTATGTTAACAGTCGTTTAATAATTTTTGCAGGATATTTTATATATCCTGTGCCATTGCACATCAATCATCATGATTCAATTTCGCGGGCACATTATACAAATAATGCTTATGCAATTCTGCTCACAATACCAACAATGTCTGGTTCTTATTCACTTGTCTGTGATAATAGAAATGGCAAAATATATACACCAGTCCAACATATATATTTACAAAATTAATTCTCAGCAAGCCACAAAGAGGAATCATATAACAGTGTTTGAGTTTCACCACAGCTTAGCTTACCTTAGACCCATTTAACATTCAAATTAAGTCATAAAGCCATACACATGCTGGATGATTTGAAAATAAAAATGGTTAATATTGTTGTTTAACATCACTTTCAACATCAGAGGTCATATTGTGGCGGTTACCTCACCAATGATGTTTAAGATGATAGGTCCACAACTGTGGTCTAGCAGGGTGGGTGTTTTTCTAGTTTCCCAAATGTGGCAAGTTCAAATTCCTCTGTGTGCTATGCACGGTGGTGCCATTTGGGCGATAGGATCTTAAACTCCAATGTTTGTTCGTCATCTTACACCACCAGTTTGATGTTCAAAGTGAATTTTAACCCCAATATTTACCATTTATTTTGTAAGTATGATGATAAGAAATAGTTATGTCCTTGTGCACTTGTTAACAGATAGGTAAAATTAAATGTTACAAGCTTGACTTAGCTGAAGCCAAAGCTGAAAAATAAACAGAGCTTAGATATTACTTGTAAACAAGCTAATATCAATCGGCCAACCACCAATATATTGCTTAGGCCACCACCATCAACTCCATCACCACCCCTCCCCTACCCCATCACTACCACCACCATCATTCATCATCACCTTTACATACCTTACTACATGACTCATCTAAAGAAGAAACCTCTCCATATGCTGCCTCTCAGCCTCCTTCTTGTCAGGGTAGTCATACATTTCAGCAAGTGCACCTGGTTCATTGGTCATCACGGATGTACTTATTGATACTCGTGTGCCTATCGGTGATGATGCAGTCCAACTGGAGTCCTTGGTCATCCAAACGAAATGACTGCTTCGTTTGAGGCCCTAGATGCGAATTATTGCAGTACTGGTACTCACATATTCGCACAATGATGATACAGACTGGAAGACATAAGGGTAAAGTTGTATGAAGCAAATTTGACAGTAGGCCAGAACTGACTCACTGAGCACTGGGCATCGTCCGAGGATTGTTTAGGACAAGTGTAAGCTACTGTCAGGCTAGCATACATATACATATTGCAGCCTGACGAGACAAATCTATATGTTATCTGTGAAACAGCCTTATAAAACTTGAGCCGCCCCACACTGATCACTACCGGCCATGTCAATTTTGTCAACGGGCAAGTGCAAATTCTGTTTTCAAAATCAGTACGGAAACATAATTCGACTTTCATATGGGAAATGTAAGGATGAGTATACTTACAGATTCTCAAGAAACCATGGAAACAAAAACGCTGATGAGTTTCTGTAAATAGCGATAAATTAGTACGACAGCTAGTTCGCGAATAGAAACGGCGTCCGTGGTAACATAGATCTTCTGGTGACATATGACGTCACAGCGCCTTCGTTCATCTTCGGTGTGTGGACGGGAAGTTCCGGAATGTGTTGTTTGTTTTTGCTTATTTCTTGTTTACTACGCGTCGGATCGAAAAAAGAACTGCAAATTATTGATCAGAAAATTGCGTTCTATAAGATTCCGCAAATTCATATTTTACCCATTACTTGCACTTTAATCGTGATCACGCATCATATATGAAGCATAATACAATGGCTGAAATATCTACTTCTTTCATTTGTGGTTGTCAATTCCAACGCCTGCGTGTTTTGGAATTCTAAGATAAATATTCACAAAACCGGGATGTGCAAATTGACGTATATATTTATTCGCATGCTGCAGATCAGTTACATTTTGCCGAACCTGTCAATGAATGACAAATAAGGCGATTTGTAACCACACTCACACCATCTTAGGCTCAAATCTACCAATGTTATAGCTCTAAAGAGCAGACCTTCACACAGAGGCACATGCGCTATGTTTCGTTTATTTTTTGCACCGTGCTTGGTCGCTTGTTAAAGGACTCAACAGTTAATGCTTAGCAGATCGAGGGAAAATACATTAGAAATGGGTAGGAGGCCGCTATGCGTTTATGGAATCGGTAGTTCTAACAATACGTGCTTTGATGAAAATCGTTTTGATGTTTGCATTATTTCCGGACCCGAGTGTAGATATTCTCCGCCGTTAATACAATCAACTAATTGTCGCAGTTGATAAAGTGAAATCTATGAGCCGCGGTTAGGTATATGGTGTAGTAGGATAATTGTGGTACACAAAAAGCTGTAGCAGGGTACCAGACATCGAATCTGAAACTTAGTCTTAATTTGGAAAATAGGGGATCTTTAACAGTTTGAGTTGTAAATAACGCTTGATAGCATTATTAAATTGGCCATGCTAAAAACCAACATGGTAAATATATATACACATATATATATATATAAATATATATATATATATATATATATATATATAGTTTTATAAACTTATTCATATTGGGTCTTCGTCGGTTTTTTTACTCGAAATACTGGGTCAAGACCCAACACTCCTTAATATTGGGTCTTGGACCCAATAATTTTCTGACCCAATAATAATTATAGTCTCGTTCGTTCGTTCTGCAATGCTTATGATGAAATATGGCTACGCCTTAAACCTGAAATGTTGGGTCTAGCCCATCAGTACACCGGCCGCGTGCGCCACCTATTATCACTATCCAGAACTGCTATATACAAATATATATAGAAGTGCGCTGTGATTGGTTGGTCGCACGCGCGTAGGCACTCGACCAATAGTATCGCGCCTACGATTTTCATCTCCACACGCGTTCATGTTCGCCATCTTTTCGATCAAGCCGCATCAGGTTAGTCAGACAATCTAATCCATTTCACCCAGACTATAGCTGTGATTTGTTAAGTCATGGTTTACAGATGAAATTTACACCAAGGATTAATCTAGGAGCAAATGTGGACAAGTTCGGGACGATATCTTAGTCATTCTTTCACTATAATCATCACATGATTGTCACACGCTTATGCAAAAAAACCAAACCATGCTGAGTTCCTAACGCTAAGATTTTGACATGCCGGGCCAAGTTTAGCTTTCTTATTATTGCACCGGATTCCTTCCTCAGTAAATAGATGTACGGTGCTATGGCTGGGTATAGTATATCTTCAAATACGATAGAGCACTATTCTCCCATTTAACACAATAAAGCCCACTCATTCAATTGAAGGTTTGCAAGAAATGTCAGGCCCCGAACTTGGATTCTGAGTTGGACGTCTCGCTGAACAACTCACAGAAGAGGGCTATTTAATTGTAGCAGATCGTTATGGGAAGGTATCAGCGGCTAAACCCAGTGCCAAACTTTACTACAAACTCATATTTAGCTATCCGCGGGAAGGGTAAGTACTTTTCTTGAGATTTTATTTGGATTATGGATATAATGTAAGCAACATTGAAAAAACTCGAATATACCTGTCTTGCGAGTATTACAGAAGGGCTTTCTTATCTAGCATCCATGTTCGGGGGCCATATATTTTCTGGCCAGGTTGCACGCACGGTAGGGGGGTCAAACGCTGCGCCGATCTTATTTAGACAAGGCAGTTGTTGGGCTGTTTGGTAGGTAAAATGTAAATGATGAATTTTGTTGGTGCAATGATGAATTTTTTTCGTTTAATATATTATAAATGAAGATTTTTTCGTTTTTTTCGTTTAAAAGTCGTGTCGCTATTTTATGAAAACCATACCAATTTATGCTTCATATAATTGCTTAATAGATAACACCCAAATGTAGAAAATCGGAAGTGATATACATATCCGGGTGATAATCGATCAGATTTTGGAGTGTTAAATCGAGATTTTGCCGCTTCAATACGGATTACTTTCCGAAACTCGAATATCTTTACGATTATCACTCGGATCCACATAAAGGAGACTCCCCCAACACATCGATTTGATTATCTCTTCCATATGACCAAAAATTAAAAGATACGGTCAATTTAAAAACAACCTAATCTGCTTATTTACCCTGAGAAATCTCCACACGCCATTGCTTCGGCGCCATGGCAACGATCCGCGTCCTTGGGAGATTTCATATTGTGACTTTGTCAAAGGAATGCTAGTGTACACGCATTTGAAACTTCGGTGATATGGAGTAAAACTGATTTACAAAGTCAATTGGACTGTTGCAGTCATGTTCACGATTCAAGGCCATTTGGCGTGTGTGGATGAAGCTGTTAACATGCTTAAAATATTTTATTCTTGAATTTATGTCATCCCGTTTAACCTATCACTCCTGCTCATTGAAACATCCCAATGAACTGTTTGACCTGCTTTGGCCAGGAAAGTCATCTCTTCTCTCTATCCCGTATCTTTGAAGATAGAACTCTGTCATAAAACTCACAATGCGACATTGCTGGCGTTATTCGAGGAGATACTCTTACAACATAGACGATAAGAATCTATCTGGGGAATAAAACCTTTATCTTCCCACACGTGGCAGTCAGTTAAAAACGACCCTCCAAGAAAACTTCATTTTGCTCTCCTTCTAACATATAAACCCTCTATACATCGAAGATGGTTCGAACTTGTTGACTTGTAGGTATACACCAGCGCGAATCGACCGGTGGTATCATAGTACCCAGGAAAGGCAGTTGTATCGGATTAAATGACGTTTGTTTTTGTCACGCATTCCACGGATATGTTCACGCTTTGATTCAATAGTAATGTGCCGCCCCGATTATATGAAGGGAAAGGGGAAAGAGTACAGTAAATTTGTCGCGGGATTATTACCCCTGTATAAGACGATTGTCGCCCGATTTGTGAAGACAAGTAAAAGCAGTGTCGCGTGAGCGCTGAAGTAGGATGCGGAGAGATTTTTGTGTGGCATCTGAAACACTATGAAGTCTTAGCGCGGCGGATTGGCGCGAAGGCGATCGTGTCACTCAGTGCTCGGAGCCATGATAACGGGAAGCGAGTGAGTGGTGGTTAGGTTAGACCAACAGGCGATCAGGTACTCCATTGTTGGTCTAACAGGAAAATCCTCCTTTTATCGGTGGATTGACAAACATGCTTAATCTATCACGTTAAAAATACGTACTGAGAAGAATTTAAAGCCACCAACAGTGAGAGTATTGACTGAATTTAATTGCTATGTTTTTGTTTTTGTTACCAAAATTAGGGAGAACACTTGATATTCGATTAATTCCTAGCTTTATGGCGAAATTCCACTCCGAATTCTGGTGGTTGTCAACAACCGGTCTCTTGAATGACGTCGTAAACGACCGCGCGGAATTTACTAAGTTAAAATCATACCATCATCTGCCTGATAATACATTTCACAGGTTAGTCAGTTTACACTAGATTTATACCTTATAACTTTCCGACCTAGTTGCCTTTCCCTCTCCTTTATTCAGCATCATAACAAGTCCGTTTCCAACCAACTTACATTGCGCAATCTCGCCGCCATATTGTCGGAAAAGTTAATCGCCTCGCATATTTTAGGCGATTATGCATATTTACAAGTTGTGGCGATTCCTGAGACTCTAACGCGATACATAATACTGATTGTTTATTAAATTGGACTTGTTAAATCAAGTTGACGTCGTGAAGGTAAGGTCTTATCATCGAATATTCTACATTGGAAATGCCATCTTCGAGAACCAAGAGGGAGGGCAAGCTCCGCTTGGTTCGAAAGAGCTAGTGTCGGTGGCTGGGCGAACGATATTTGAGATTTTGACCATCTGTATCACAAATAATCACTTTAAATTTGTATTTTTGGTGGGCAATCCATGCAGCGTAAGTGGGCCGATGATGAAAACCCAGTGATTTATTCATTTGAGTCCATGTGACCCGCAGACGAGCAGTGTGCGCGCGTTCTATAGTGATGCTAGGTGGTTTTCATGATTGCACCGATCCCTCCCGTGGTACGATTTGGCAAATCACACGATGCTAAGGCGGCAGCGGGGCAGCGTGTTCAGCAGAGTAAAAAGTCTGATATCGCGCGAGTAGTTGATTTCCTTCCCCTGAGCAGCGCACTCCAAACCGTTGACAGAGCTATGAGACGTAAGTGCAGGTCTTCAGATGATTTTTTTGTACCGGATGTCGAACTCGTTTGGAGCATGATCTAGGTCAAGCTCGGGGCGCCAGATACCAAGATATAAAACTAAATTGGTATGTTTTATCAGTCCGTGAAAATGTAGCTTATTGCGAGCGGTTAAAAACAATGATTTTATTACTGCCGCTATGTGTGTTAATGCGAAGTCATGGTGCGGCTCACTGTCAATGTTGATTGGTGGGGGGGGAAATGTAAAGAGACTTAAGTTAGGACTCAAAAAGATTTAGTCTAGACTCGACATGGTTGGTGAATACGGGCCAGTTCATACTGAAATATTGTACAGTGCTATCGTTTAATCCATCGCTGCCAGAGCTGCGTACAATGATCATTTGGTCAAGCAGCCTCTAGCCTGAGGCGTATATGTAGTTGTGTTTCACACACACAAAAACAGTGCTTATAGCGGTATGTAAGATGCATATACTTTTTACCATCATTTTGCTGTTGATCAGCTTGTAAACCTTGGGAGTTCACAGTGGACCTGTGACTTAGTGCTTGGATGCATGAATGTTTTAACATACGGCTCATTAGACTGCTGATAATTTCGGGCAAGTGAGAGTCCTTCAACAATTCGATTTACATTGTAAAATGTCTTTCCTCTTCGATTGATAGATGCCATAATTTGAAGTGCGACCTTTAAAGGTGTCAAAGATGATGTAGTTGCGCTGTGGTTGGGTTTGGTGTATCAGGTGGGTCCTGTGTTGATCCAATCGGATCTTATCTTGTCCCTTCTGACATGAATTGTATTAGTATGTGTAAGGTGCTTACAGCAACAGGGACGCTGAGGTTACCAAACAATTGTATATTACCCAGTCACCAGAGTTGGCCTGGTCGACGTACTGGTTCTTGCTCACCTTTCTTGTTTTGCATATTGGAGTAAATTTCAATGAAAGCCACGATCTACTAAACACTCCCCGACCCCGAGTTACTAACTCATTATTAAAAGCAGTCTAGTTCGAATAGCATATTTACTATATCACTTCCCTAGACGACTCTACAGTACATAACATTGCGGATTGATCTAGGCTTTTATAAAAATTGATTGGGTCCTGACGAATGTAATATATTTTGTCTCTTGATTGCGTCAATCACTTGATATATGAATGTATGTTATCAGAATTTATTGTTGGTCTATAGCTTATATAAAATTTGTGTTCGTTCCTGATCCAATATTGTATGATATATTACTGCTGATGACAAAGCACTTGACAGTGTCCCCCAATACCTCAGGCGTTGTTGGGACGCATTATAATTTGGACCAATGCGTATTTTCACGCATCCATAAAAATCCGCAACGGGAAAATGGGAAAACCCTTATCTTAAAGTACTCCGGTTCAAAGCGGTTCCATGCATTTGAACCCTGGCCACTCACTGTGGTGAAGACGGAACGAGTTCAAATGGTCCGCGCAGTACGGCCTCGGGCGATACCGCTTATCAATTTGTAAAGGAGTTTAGCGGAGTGTAATATGTGTATCCTACATGGCGCATATGGTTACCAACACTGGCGATTTGCAGCAGGTGGAACTGTCAGGCTCCTAATCGAGTTGCCTGACGTTTTTAGGCACGTATTTTGTTCGAAAAAGTTTCATTGTGATAACTCACTGCTTAGTTAATTAAATCAATTACCTAGACTAAAATATCTGCGGGAGAGGATGGGGAGCGCGAACATTTTGTGGTGGGACTGCGCGGCTGCTGAGGCTAGCGTGAAGGCAGTGCTACACATCTTCATCTTTAATAACAACGGACAAGAGTTGCACATGTTGTAGTCTGTGTTTTGTGATTTAGTGTTTAATCAGTTAATGATGTAATCGATATGCTACTTATATAGAATGAAGTAGATTAAAACGTTTTGGGGAGGGGATAAGGAGTAAGCGTCGTATTCCGTGTTGGTCCACTCAGCCCCACTTACTTTCACCAGATTTTGATCATATATTCATTCCATCCCCTGGCCTCTGCTTCCGATAGTGATAATGCAGTATATGTTTCCTGGTGACTGAACGATTTTCATCCCTGGGGGGATTTTTTACCCCTAGCATTCTTTGAATGGGGGTAGCAAAACTCCTCCTGAAAAAAAAAAACCCTTTTGACTGTGTATATAACTTCTAAAAGTGATTGTTTTGGGGGTAGCAAAACTCCTCCTTATAAAAAACCTTTTGACTGTGTATATAACTTCTAAAAGTGATTGTTTATATTATTAAAAAATATTGTTCTATCCATGGCCTATATACAATATATTGGGTCCAGACCCAACAATACCAGTCCATATATATCATATGCTGTGCCTAGATGATGGATATAACTTCGTGAAATGAGTGTATATATTATTATACTGTTGGGTCCATGGCTTATATACAATTTATTGGGTCCAGATGATGCATAGAACTTCGTAAAATGAGTGTATACATTATTAATAGGTATTATTGGGTCTACAGCTTGTATAACATTTATTGTGTCTGGACCCAATAATACAAGTCATATATATATATATATATATATATATATATATATTCCATATATATATATATATATTATACGCTGTGTCGTGATGACTATTCCATAAAATGAGTGTATATATTATTAAAACTTATTGTTGGGTACATGGCTTATATACAATTTATTGGGTCCGGACCCAGCAATACCAGTCCATATATATCATATGCTGTGCCATGATGATGCATATAACTTCGTAAAATGAGTGTATATATTATTAAAACTTATTGTTGTTGTCCATATATATGATATGTTGTGTCTAGATGATGCTTATAGCTTCGTAAAATGAGTATATATATTATTAATAGCTATTGTTGGGTCCCACGGCTTATATAACATTTATTACGTCAGGACCTAATTATACATTTATAGTCCATATATATACTATACCCTGTGTCGTGATGACGTAATCCATAAAATTAGTGTATATATTAATAAAACTTATTGTTGGGTCCATGGCCTATATATAATTTATTGGGTCTGGACCCAATAATACGAGTTGTATATATAATAGGCTGTGCCGAGATGACATATATAGCTTAGTAAAATCAGTGTATATATTATCAAAACTTATTGTTGGGTCCATGGCTTATATACAATTTATTGGGTCTGGACCCAATAATACGAGTCTATATATATAATAGGCTGTGCCATGATAATGTATATAGCTTTGTAAAATGAGTGTATATGTTATTAAAACTTATTGTTGGGTCAATGGCTTATATACAATTTATTGGGAATATATTATACCAATGGATCGCCCATATATCGGTGTTTGTGAAAGCTCACTAACGCAAATAAAACCCTAGCATCAAGTAATGCTCTGCAGAGAGTGGCAACCATTCTTGTCTTTGCTCTATATCTTGGAATAAGTTGTTGTGCTCTACCAACAAAATTACATGAGCAGCTTTACAATGTTACTCTGCTACATGCTGTCTCTCCTCCGAGGGCTAAAGGAGCAGAACCAGAGCTAAACGTGGCAAGCGTTTATAAGATAAGGAAGTAGGAAAGGGGGCGGGGATTCGCTATGTATCTCCCAAGATTCATCAAATGATATTTATGAAATATCTTTGTTTCAATTACATCAGTAAGATTTTGTGAATTGACTTATATATTCTGATACGAATTGGATCACATCAATAGGTACGATTTGATGTATATATTACCATCAGCTTTGTGTTTTGAAATTCACTGCAAATGACATAAGCATTACAGTGACAAACATTTGATAGCATACACTCATCCAGTTATAATCAGTGCATATAGGTTTTAGATATTGTTCTGTTCTTATTTGGATCATTACAAAACATAGTGATTATAGTTAAGTGGTGTATTTGGGCTCATCACACAATAATTGCCATTTATAACTAGAAAGCAATCCGAGAGAGCTAAATTCCCCCTCCAAAATGTCCATCATTGCCCTGAATACAAATTCCTCACCTTCAAACATAATGTATTGCTCCTTTTCTCATTGCCAGCACCTCATTGTCACACAACATCAAAAACCTGATCAACTAGTCATTGGAATTCGGCCACCGATTCAATGCAGAGCTGTGTCAACCTAATACTTGATGTATTTGTTGATATTATATTTGTGGTTATATTGAAATTGCAGCAATGGGTAAAAAAAGAAAGAGAGTCAGTCAGAAGTTGCCAGACCTGCATAACAATCCAACAAGAAGGCTATATCAAGGTTATTTTAATTCACTCTGTATGGTGATATAATTAAAATGTGCAATTTACGGTTCCTTTAGTTTTAGCAATTATGTCAGTTTAGATATCAATTAAGTGATAAACCAAGCAATTTATTGCGAACTTGGTTAATGACAAAAAATGTATAATGTCTGAAATATTTATTGAGACGAAAGAAGAAGTCAGTTCATGGCTTTCTTTAAGCTGATCTGTGGTCACACCTTACTGAATCATTTTGTAGAAGGAGACACAGTTCTTGTTTGCTGCAAAGGCATTTGGTGGCCAGGATTCGTAAGGAATGGAACGGATGTGCTGCACCCGTTTAGAACATGTTGTGGCTTCTGGGAAGAACAAACAATGTAATTAGCCTTCTGATTATTTTCCACAGATTGTTTTTAGTTCAATAATGATTAACTATTCAAATGAATAGGGCTTGAAACGTTGGCTTATTCTAGGCCCTATAGAAATTAAACCCTTAAATCAATTTGTTTCAGAAATATAATTTTGCAAATTTGTAATTACAAGATATTGGTATTGGGAGCGCTGCCCGGTGCAGTTATATGCCACTTCGTGTATTCATATACTGCTGTTATGTATGTATATATATATATATATATATATTGTTTTACTATGATGTTAAACTTATATGCAGCTGTTGAGGCAATTTGTATTGAACGAATGACATTTCATACACTATATTACAAGCCTGAATGGAAAGGTAGGGGATTATTGGGTTAGCCTTGATTGAATTATAAAGATTGTTTGTGGCAAAATGTCATATCTAGCATGGATGTCCCTCCGAGCAAGATAAAAATATTCAGAGCAGATGATCCAGTATTGGAGAAGGGAAAAGGTACAATACTGTTGTCTGTAAACTAAAGTTTAAGGTCATTTATTTTTGGCTGCTGATTTCTGATATAATAATTTCATCTTATGTTTTCACTTGTATTTCATTTTTGTGGGTGTATATTTGCTTCACCATGCTTTTTACTGCTATGTCTTGGTCATACATGCTTTATTATTATGTATGAGATCCTTATTTTTCATTTCTCATTGGTGTGGACCAGTGATTTTGTTATCTTCATATTTCGACAGCTAACTATATATAATATTGGATCCATAAACATTTTGTTATTGTTATAGTCCACAGTAAAAGATATCTGTTTCGCAATCTAACCAAGTTTTTAAATTTACCTATGTCAAATATTACAATTGTCACTGTTGCTGATTTGAATAATTGTAGAAGCAGTTGAGGAAAAATACCTATCTAATAAACTTTATCTATGCTAATGTATTTTCATGCAGCCCATCTGAAGAAAAAAATGCCATCATATCTTGAAAAATTCTTCGCGGACATAAACAGAGCACTCATACAGATAGCAAACAGAGGTAATATATTTACTGCATAATACACCATAGAATGTACTGTAGAACATAACATCTTTTTTCACAAGTATGATCATGATTATTTCTTATTCAATTGAATTTCCTTAAGTGGAATTTGTTTTTGTTCCAGAAGACCATGAAGCAAATTTTCATCCAGAGCCAGATATTCACCATCCCATGAATGACAATAGTATGTATGGTCATTTCAAGTTTTATGACTTGCTGTTTCAATAACCGGTTGATTTCCAGTTATAACTATAATAGTTTGCATATGGTTAAACACATTTTTCACATCTCTCAGCATCATGTGTAGGTGAAACTACTGATTAACATGTTGTGCTTATGAAACTTCATTTGTTACTCCTAAAGTGAACCTGGTCAACGAATTTGATGCCCCACAATTGGCTGAAATATACCTATCACCGACCCACACTGGTAAGAACTTTCCACAAAACAGTAACAATCAACAACTGCTGTATGTAACAATTGTCATTCAAACCTTCACATCTATGTCATATCTGTCTGGATCATGTGTAGATGCATGCTATGAAATGAAAGAGGATGCTCAACTGACTACAACTTCTGCAACCGAATCCCTCCAGAGTAATGCAGCTGCTGCCCTGCATGAGCCACACATCCACCCATCACTGAATAGTAATGGTTAGATTTTGTTTTGATAAAAATTACTGTTTGTCTTAAAGACTTGTTGATTAACAAATATTAACACAACTGGTAGATAATTGAAGCCATTGCAGATACAAACATTTATATAGCTGGTAGTACATATTAAACCTAGTTTGTTGTTCATGAAGACATCCCAGTCATTGCAACTCATGACCAACAGGACCCTGCAAATTACCAACCACCGACCCACACTGGAACAATTATTTCCAAACAAACAGCAGTACTGTTTGCTGACTGTGTTTTTAACAAATTGGTCCTTACAAATTATACATTATCTGACCAACTATCATTTCTGTATATGCCATGTGTAGATGCATGCATTGTTATGTCAGATGTCACTGGGTCCACGTCTACTTCATCAACTTATTCCCTCCCGAGAAACACAGCTGATGTCCCAGGTGAGTTTGACATTCATCCTTCATTGACTGACAATAGTTAGATTAATTCCAGAATATCACCCTTTTTCATGGTATTATTTTAATGGTAATATTATTTAAAAAATACTATTGCAATGGTTATATTCATATGCAAGATTTACTTGCTTCTTACACATACTTATATGGCAGGCAGTCCTCTGCCAACTAAATCAGTTGCTACAAATTCCCTCAAGTCCAATGCAGTGAGTACTTGTTGATCCAGTTATTAATGCCATCAGCACTAGAAGACACTGGTTTTGAAAAAATTTTGGCCAATGCTGAGTAAAAGTACTCAGTTTGGCAGACTGTTTTGATTATTGTATGTGACATTTTGTGTTAGGTGCCAGCAGCAGATATAGTTAGACAGACAAGCAATAGCAGTGATATCAGCAATAGCAGCAGTAGAAGCTCATCACCTTCCACATCGGAATATGTACCAGAAACAAGCTTTGACTCATACATGAGCGAGGAATTTCCAGTGTTTGCTTTATCCAGTCAACACAGTGAACGAGCAAAATGTGGGCGGTGGAATCAATGAACGTAATCACATAACCCCAACTCCATGCACACTACCAGAAGGTGCAGGACTCCTGAAAGGCCAGGTAAGGCCAGGATGCAAGCAGATCTATGACAAAAGCAATTTCTGCACTTTTTGTCTGAAAGAGATAAAGAGTAAAATTGCTCGCCATCTAATTACTGTGCACAAAAGTCACCCATGGATAATGGACATTCAAAAACTTTGCAAAAGGTCGAAAGAGAGAATGCATCGCCTTGGACTACTGGCCAATGAGGGTAATTTTAAGCACAATGTGGAAGTGCTTAAAACAGGAAATGGCCGTATAATTGTGGCACGCCGCGGATCTGCTGGTGCAAAAGAGCATCAACCATCAGATTTTATCCCTTGTGAATTGTGTTTGAAATTTGTGCTTAAGGCACATTTGTGGCATCATCTTCAAAACTGCGGGACTATTATGGAACACAAGGTAACACCACTTGTCAATTCTACAAGTAATGAACCTAATAAGCTAAAAAATGCACTAAGAAGGGGAAAACACCTACTCAGCAGTTCAATTATGGAAGATGGAGAGGCGAATGGTCAGCTGATGTTAGATAGAATGAACGATGGGGACATTAAGAATATTGTCCGAGGAGGCCGGCTGATAATGAGATATGCATCATTGCGGGTTGAATCACTAGGGGATGTCCAGGATCACAAGATATCAGACATACATCGAGTAAGCCAAGGTGCACGATCATTGGCCAAATTGGTCATGGAGGTCAGAAGAAAGAAACCATGTGCTAACATGAATGATTTGATTAGGGTTGGCAACTTTGACCTTGTTGTGGAAGCAACAAGGGCAATTTCTATTGAGAAAGAAGCTCCATCCCTCAATCTTGGAAAAAAGATCGGAAACCTTATTGGGCACATTATCGCCATAAAAATGGGATGGGGACTAAGGAAGGAAAACACCGAGGAATATGAAGAAGCACTAAAATTTCAAAAAGTCTTTCAGGCAGAATGGTCCTGCCGCATCAATTCAATTGCCACCAAAAAGCAGTATGCAGCAAACAGGAGCAAAGTTGTACAGATTCCTCTTACTGAGGACTTGGTCAAACTGAGAGATTTCATAGCCACAAGCATGCAAGAATCCATGACATTATTGTTGAATGATCCGAAGCCATCAGATTGGTTAAATTTGTCAAAATGTACAATGAGTCGACTTATTCTCTTCAACAAAAGAAGGAGGGCTGAAGTGAAGGATCTCACTGTGCACGGATATCTAACAAGACCAGACTGGAGAAAGGATCCTAGCCAGGAGCTGAGCATGGGATTATCCACGACAGACAAGATGCTTGCGCAACGAATGGACATGATTATTGCTGCAGGTAAAAGCAGAAAAAACAATGATGCCTATGTTATCCTTCCACCAGATGGTAAAAGGGCAATAGAAGTGCTTTTAAAAACAAGAGCAGATGTTGGTGTCCCAGCAACAAACCCCTTCTTATTTGCGCGCTTAAATGCAGACACTCCAATGAGTGGAAACACAGAGCTACAGGAAGTGGATTGCAACACCCAGAGCGCATCAAATCTACACAATTGAGGAAGTACATTGCCACAGTCTCCCAAGTAAATAATCTGTTTATGTCTGAGATATTAATGTTTTGTTGACATGGACATCAATACTTACAGTTTGTAAATGATGATGTTCACTAGAGAGCAGAGGTATTGGCTTCTTTTCACTTATCTATGCCCAATTTTGTGCAGATTTTGGACATCAGTGAGAGTGAGCTTGGTATGCTGGCAAAACATCTTGGCCATGATCCAAAGACCCATCGGGAATATTACCGACTCTCACATTCTACTTTAGAGTTATCAAAGGTACTTTTGTATACTCAGTATAAAGAAAATTTATCCATGTTTTCTATGTTCTGTGTTTCTTTTATGACTGCACTGTGATAAGTATAAATCCGTTTTGCATACATCAAGCCTAACCAAATCCTTTGGCTGTTAATTTACTCCTGATTTAACATTTATAATTAACTTCATACGCAAAACTGTTTTGTGTTAAGGTCTCACAGCTCCTCCTTACAGTTGAGAATGGCAAGGTGAATCAATGGAAAGGAATGCGTCTGGAGGATATATCTGTTGAAGGTCACAAATGCTCCTTGAATAAAATGACATTGACAAATTTTTGTTGCTGAAGTGAACAACCTATCACATTGTTTTGACAAAGATATAGGACTTGATGTAGGCCTATTTATTGACCAACTGCTTGGCTGATGCAGATCTTCCGAGTATAGAAGAAGAAGATGCAGAAGGTTGTGATGTGGATGAACTACCCTCTGTTACTGAGAGTAAGTTTGTAATGCTTGCATGAGTAGACACCAGACACATCATATAACAATTTGCAGCTTTATCACTGATTCTTGTGCTTTACCATGTATGTGTAGTATGCAATGTGAATGTATATAGAGGCAGAGTCACCATGCATGAGGGAAAGTCATTGATATTGATTCTGGCACCAAGACAGCGGAGCCAGGTAGGCATGACTGCAATAACCTTGGGCATCGATATGGTATAAATGCAATTTGCTATGTGTGCATTAGATATGTAAAAGATATATATAGTTTCAAATTATAATATTGGAAAGCTTTTAACTCTACATATTATGCCACTGTTATCATTGACCTGTTTAGAGGGTAGTACAGTAATAAGTGGTATTTTATGTTTACAGTTTTTGAAAGGAGCAGAACACAAAAGAGGCGCTGGACTGACAAGGAAACAGCAATCCTTAAAGACATCTTTCAGGGATACATTCAGAAGACAAGGACCAGTGTGCACAAATCAGATCTGCAGAGAGCAGAACTATTGTTGAAAGGTCGAAGTTTGGCACAGATACGCTCACAAGTGAATAACATACGACTTGGAAAACGTAACTGATGTATGGTTGATGCTGTAAATAATTGACCCTATCTTGTTTTAGAGTAACTCTAAATTTTATATATCTGACAAAAGGTAAGTTGAATAGTCGGGGTTTGCTACTGATACACACTTAAGTTTGATAACGGTACTTCCTGAAAATAAAAAACTTGTTTGTATAGGCAAACGATTTACTCATTGTTGTTTCAAAGTCCCTACTGTACAGACAGCCTGTTGAAAGGTCAAACCGTTCCTGAGATTCAAGCTCAAGTTCTTCTCGAAAATTACATGTGGAATAAGCTTTGCTTCATTTTATTTCAAAATTGGACAAAACAGACTGTGGGTGTGGGGACAGACGGATTGCTGAAAGTTCAAATTTGACACATATTTGCAAATTATTAAACAAAACATGGAAAACGAAATCAACTTCTACAAGATGTTTCAATGGAAAAAACAATTATTTCAGATCACCTTATCTATGACCTGATATCAAAAAGTACTGCAAATTGTGCTAGCAGCTGTCTTCAAATACTGGCTGGTATGTCGATTGTCAATCAAGTATAGTACAATGCAGTTAACCGATAATATCAAGTCGGCCTTAACTAACATCTAAAGGATACGCACAATTATGTGACCAATATTGTCGATAAACCGGGACTGGCGATTAGTGACACTACTTGTGGAAAGATAAAAATCAATGGCAGTCGATATCAATGAATTATTAACCTTTGCTGTCCATATTATAGGGTTGGCTTTGATTCTGAATGCATCGTTCAAATACATTCCATCTGCAAATACATTCCATCTCTTTTTATTGTATTATAGTACCTGGGGCACCGCGTTTGTGTTAAGAGAGACATAAAAAGATTCCCTTTTGTCATATTATAACATAATCAAAGACGCATCTCGTCAACGAAGATGAGCGCATCATAGTTTAAATAGTTCAATTCGTTCGGGCGCCATTTTGAATATTAATGATTAGGAACGACCCAATGTTAATAGTTGAAATATTGGGTCTGAACCAATAGTGCTGTCTTACGAGCGTGCCATATTACACACAAAAGATGATGAAAACATTGATATATACAGGTATATATAGTGTCGGGCAGGTTAAAAGAAGGTGAACGTTTGATTTTTTCTAGTATATCGATAGCGCATCATGGAGGTCCCAGTAATTCAGGTCTGACACTGAGACCCAATATGAATAGGTTTTATAAGTAGAGATATATATATATATAGAGATATATATATATATATATATATATATAGATAGAGATAGATAGAGAGATATATATAGATAGAGAGAGAGAGATATAGATACATAGAGATATATAGATAGATAATCTAAAGAGAGAGAGAGAGAATATATAGAGATATATTTATATCTATACATATATTGATATATATATATAGTATAATATAGATATATATTTTATATATAATTATACATATATATAGACATATATATATGTTAATATGTCTATATCTATATATATATATATATTCATATGTATATATATATACACATACATATAAACATATATATATACATATGTATATATGCATATATATACACACATAAATATATATATAGATAGATATATATATATATGCATATATATATATATATATATATATATATATATATATATATATATATATATATATATATATATATATATATATATATATATATATATATATATATATATATATATATATATATATATATATACATCATTTATATATATTCATGTTTTCTTTGGACAACACGCTCGAGGATAACGCAATGCAACAATTAAAAGACGTAAATTGTTATTGATAAAAGTTTTCAAGTTCAAAAGGGTTTTATATATATTAAATATATCTATAAATATATATATGTATATTATATATATACATTTATACATATGTATATATATATGTAAGGTTTTATATATATTTAAATATATCTATAAAATATATATATATATTATATATATACATTTTATACATATGTATATATATATATATCTATACATATATATATTTATACATATATACATAAACATTTATAATTATATGCATATATATATATACATGTATATATAATAATATCTATATATATATATATATATATTTTATAAAACACATATATATATATATATATATATTCATACATGCATGTATATATATATGTAGATATATAAATAAACATATATATACATATATTCATATATATATATATATATATATATATATATATATATATATATATATATATATATATATATATATATATATATATATATATATATATATATATATATATATATATATATATATATATATATATAACATTTTAGCAACCAGTGCATGCCTGAATCATAAATGATGGATTTGTGCCATTCTTGCATGTATGATAAGATTCACAATACTATAGATATGAGTATGAAGTGAATGCATTATATGCTAATTATGCATGAGAGATATCTCTTTGATACTGCGTTTGTTCCTAGTATTTAAAAGAAAATTATCCGCAAATGGTATTTGACACAAATCCAGATAAGGAACTCATTACAAAAAAAATTAGCAGATTTTTATTTATTTCCGTTATTTGCAACATAATGTACCAAAATTGTGCCGTTGTTCCAAATTCTAAGCAACACAGAGAAAACATAATTGAAATATCCACATATGGGTCGCCCATCTGGAGTCGGGCGACCCATCTATGGATTTGTTAACGGGTTAGACCCATCTGCAGATGGGTTAAATCAGCAGACGGTTTTCTACATATATATATATATATATATATATATATATATATATATATATATATATATATATATATATATATATATATATATATATATATATATATATAGATATATATATATATATATATATATATATATATATATATATATATATATATATATATAATATATTTATATATATATATATATATATATATATATATATATATATATATATATATATATACATATATATATATATATATATTGATCAACCGCTAGATCTCATACGTGCGCTGAAGTAATTGTTTAATTTTGCCTTCAAGATACCTTGTGCGTCGCTAGTTACCTACGAGGTAGCCAATTTTTCTCCCAGTAATATTTGGATGGGGAATCTGTTTTTTAGAAAGGATTTTTCTTTGAATAGAATGCAATTCCAGCCATCACTCATCTTCATGTGTCCATACCATTTCACCAATAGTATATATTGTTCCCTTCCAATGACACAAATCAAACAAAGTAAGTAAACATAATTATGATACAATAACAATTCCGCTATGGCTGAGTATAAAGCTATAATGTCATTTCGTTAATTGTCAGTCGAGCGATATACTATACATATTGGGTTATGTCGACGTATCTGCCAAGTTTATGCATTCCCTGATGATTGGAGAACATGCAAACGAAAATTGATGTTCCAATACCTATATTTAGTCCGGTAAGGCGAGGTTGATTCCACGCCACGTGCAAGGAGCGCAAAATGACGATGACTATTATCAATATCATCATCACGTTATTCTTCCACGTCACGTTATAGTTATGATGTGACATGTAAGGAATGATGACATACTCTTAAATACCTCTTTTGCTCCGATTAATCAAGATAATTTGAGTTAAGTTTTATAACAATGTTTGCTGTAATGTGTAATGAATCAAGTAAGTGATCGGGTATTTTTGTATTTAGTATTTAGTGTAAAAACACGCATACCTATGCTTAGAGCTTTGATTAAACACAACAACAATTTATATTGCTTTAGTTTGGGTGCACATCTTATTCGTTGATCGATGGTACGCACGCCTCGAATGTTACTTTCGATTGTGATGCTTATCTTTGTGTTATCCTACTCATCTAACATTTCCATCTATATGTGACTTGGAATGAAATCCACGTGAACTCAGCTTAACCAAATTATACCCACTCTTATCTGACTGCCTAACAGCCATTATTCAGCTATATGGGGTCATTCCGACACATATTTGGTGCAAAAGAATCAAACTACTGTTCCTCAATTGGAGAATATATACATAAATGCTTTCATATGGCAGCATCTAAGTTTTCATCAATCGTGGAATACAGTCATTGGGAGTTGATATACATTTTGTTTGTTGTCAATCAAGCGCCATACAAAACCGAACAGTAGATCGTGATGTATATGGTATGGTCATGCATCGCAGTATGCTTGGGGGAACCGTTGTTGGTCAAATATTTACATTTAGCCAAATGTAGTGACCGGGCTGAGGCAAACGGAGACCTCTAAGAGCCTATCACCAGCATCATTATCATGTTTCTCATATAATGTTCTGCTATGACGTAACATGTTAGAAAGGACGTTGCCCATTGCAATTTGCAAATTCACAATACAATAATGTTTCTTTCACGAACCCAATTAGTTGTACCAAGGATGACATCATTCATCCTGGCATTGCTGAAAGCTTGACGGTGCTGTATTGTATCATAGAATTGCGAAAACTACTTTAAGGGTACACAATGGCTTTCTCATGGCCCTTGAAAAAGATATAACTGATGCTGGATCTGAAAGCCGCTGACTCTGTTAAACACGAGACTCTCCTTTTCTGACTAGAAATGTGTTGGAAATGCTTTGAAGTGGTTTCGTTCGTTCCTTTATATTATCACATAACTCATCATTGCCATCTGAAATATCAACTAGCGTTGAGCAAATGTATGGCTTTCCAACGTACTCAGTTCCTTGGCCCCATGTTGTTTACCGTTCACACTTTTACTAATGGATACATTGCACGTTCGCTGGATTTCAATCCACAGGTCAAAACATATACAATTAAAAGACCCGCTTGATGGAACAAACTGTCATTTGATGCCATGCGACTTACTGCACGAGGTTATGGTAATGCGGATATCGGTAAAACGTAACATTCTTGCTTTGCTAGATTCGTGTTATATGGATTATTCACTACATTGTGGTTGCGTTTGGTAAGATACAAACATCAACCATGACTGATTGGATTTGCGCCAATTTTTAGTCAAGTTTAGATTATTCATGTGTTAGGTTAATCCCTTCCTGCACAATATGCCTGTTTGATTCTCAGGACAAAAAGGCATCATTATGGCGGCAGGTAATTCGATTAAATATTTGATAACATTCAACGTCGACCCTTAATTGATAATATAGTCATAATATGGCACAATTATGCCACATATACGAATATATAGCACTGTATTCTAATAAAAAGCATATTCTTGTCTTTTACATATTTTCGTTTTAGCAAATATTTTTATGGTGGCAGACATTGTTTTCAAGCAGTTATCCGAATTGGCTTTACGGTGAATTAAATGTAATTATAAAAGGTTTGTTGTTTATGGTAACATGTATTCTTCTGAATTAGATATTTATTGCAAAGCATTATTTTATGATAACGTTTATAGTCAAAACGCATTTTTCCAAAGTATCATCTTACAGTGCTACACTTCAAATGCTTGTTATCTTATTGAAATACATGCCAACACATTGTCGGAATTTTTTCTAATATGTGTGGATACGTTTTCATCAACACAGCACAGGGTTATCCTCGGTTTATATATATATATATATATATATATATATATATATATATATATATATATATATATATATATATATATATATATATATATATATATATATATATATATATATATATATATATATATATATATATATATATATATATATATATATAGATGTGTATTAATTCATGTACGTCGTTTACTGTTTATTAAACTTAAATGAGACGATATCTATTGATTATTTCTGCGGGAAACACCGATATAAGATACCTCAGTTCATCACATTAATTAGTCAGCCTATGATAAAGGGATTGTTCACTTTCATATTTGATTCGACTGAGAGCACAATCTACTGCTTTTGACGATGGACTGCGTCAATGCTGTTGAAAGAGAGTTATCATCTTTAATATATTTGCAAATAATTGGTTATCAGTAAGAAAGGCATGGTCATTGTTTATGTTCGAGTTGGTTGTTACACACAGTGGATCAACGTTTCTCCTGACATGTTGTATCCGATAAAAATCAAACGAACTTTGATGAGTTATTGATGTCAGGACCCCGTCTGTTGCAGTCTAGTGACTCTAATTCGATTTTCATGGACAATATAAGTCTTGGAACAACAACGATCGATGATGAATTCCCCAAGTATAATTAAATGCACACATTAGCAGATACGCCAAAACAACCCATCATTAACAGTGAATAGAATAATCGATAATAAACGAAATGCTTAATTATTTAGGTGAACCGTCGCGCGAGTGGTGATTGAATAAGGTGGATGCCATCATGCAGAAGCTTTATCGATGTATATTCCGCTACAGCGGAATTGCTATTACAGCAAAACTTGGCTTACTTCTTTGAATGAAGTAGCATCTTCTATCCGTGTCCTTCACAAAAACACCGAAGATAGGTTATCCTACGTTTGTATTAACAGCTTCTAAATACTACGACATGTGATGACCTACTGGTCTTTTATTATACGCGATAATACATGGAGTAAATGTCAATATATGCAATATTACGCAGCTGATCATAATTAATATTTACAAACGGCTGTAGCATTGCATGAAATTGATTGTACATCTATCTACGCAATAAAAGTGGTTTATTACCAATAAATAAAGTAACGTAACCCACCGGAAATAAAACGAATAGATTAGCCAGTGTGGTTATCATTGGGCATTGAGTGGGTTATAATACATGCATAAATATCGGATCGGATCGGATAAGGGGTTCAGAGCGTATTTATTGTCATACGTCCGATAGATATATATATAGATATATATATATATATAGATATATATATATATATATATATATATATATATATATATATATATATATAGAGATATATATATATATATATATATATATATATATATATATATATATATATATATATATATATATATATATATATATATATATATATATATATATATATATATATATATATATATATATATATATATATATATATATATATACACGTCTTTGCTCAAATTGTTTTAGCTCAATCTCAAACAAAGAATTTGAATCAAGCAGTTTGTGCTCTGTATGCTTCCGCCTTGTATTCCTAACATCACACATTGATCGAGAAAGCAATCATGTGTTTACCTGGTAGGTCCGGTAAAAGCTAACAGCCTTTAGTGCCAATATAAATAAGCAGACTAGAAGAATGGATTGTAGGAAACACTTAACAAACGGGAGGACGGCACGTAATATGATTCCCAGCATGGACCTGATTTGTTGATTAACACCATTATGTTAGATTCAACATCCGATTGACTGACCCTTCACCATTTGCCATTCTGTCATCCAGCTCTATTGTGCAAATACTGGGTCTATTCAATACAATTAAGGTGGGCTCAACTACAGTCAGAAGTTATAATCTTGTTACCAGAATTAAGATTTATAATATAGGTGATTTTGTAAGGGTTTCTGCGCTTCGAACTGACTTTTCGACGAAATGCTGTGTTACGTAATGGTGGTCGCGAGGCGAGACTAAGCGTTACCCCACTCAAAAAGAGGATCGTGCATATAAGCTTGAATAGTGGACAGATTATTGTCTTGAAAGTTACTAGGCGGTCACATGACTATCGCTGTCCAATGCGACCAACTTACTCTGAATCAACCACCCCCCCCCCCCCCTTTTTAGCAATGCATGCGATCGTTCGGGGTAAGCATCATGTGCATCAACTCTCACACATATATATATATATATATATATATATATATATATATATATATATAGATATATATATATATATATATATATATATATATATATATATATATATATATATATATATATATATATATATATATATATATATATATATATATATATATATATATATATATATATATATATATATATATATATATATATATATATATATATATATATATATATATATATATATATATATGCCTCAACTTTCGTCTAAAAATCATAATGCATTATTCAACATAGAATTCATCACGATGTTTTCGACGGTAACATCTATCACTTCTGTCTTTATGTTCACAGCCATATCTTGGTAACAGCGAATTTATCCCTTTGGGATGATTGAAGAGAAGCGTGGCGCTCACAGTATCTATCGACACTGGGTAAATAATTTAATACTGTGGATTACGATGGATACCATTGGCGATATTGGCGTCTGCAATTTATCTTACGATGTGTGCATTATTTAGAAAGTTAGCTCGATTACTGTGTGTTGCCTATGCTCCTTGAGTAGAAAAACGACAGCATTTATGCACCTATATATATAGGAGTTGACCTTGAACTTGTCCCGCAGGTGCCAAGGGCCATGTTTAGTTCCGCGCACTTGAGCTTTAAGCAATATCCGTCTTTGCGGAACCAAAAGATCATGGTTGAATTTATTATAAAATTGTTATTGGATATATTCAGCAGTTATGGATTCCTTATCGCGGAAGAAATATAACAACCTCTTTTGTTGCAAGTTTGATTTGAGTAGGGGAAAATATTTGTACTTATCGATATGATATGCACACTTGTAGCGGAATAAAGGCAGGCAGACATGTGTCATTGTTCATGCAATTTTTATTACAAGTCACATCCAAGTGCATTTATTAGATTGTAGGATGATGATGAGGGCTTACAAAGATAGGCATTACAATCAATACAGACATTCAGTGCGTGTAACATTTGATTAACACACCGCTATTGCACCAACAATAAATTATTTTCGTGCTCAATAAAAACGTAAACCATGTACGTATGCGTTTGTTCCAGATTCTAACCACACAGTAACAAAGAATATTTGTAAATGTCAAAAATTTATATATCGTGACTGATAATTATTCCATGTGAACAGCATATGAAGGGGTGACCTTGAGTATGATAATGATGATAATCACAATAATGGTTGGACCCTGCATGGCACAGACTGATGTCTCATGAATCTACCTCGATTAACTGGACCAGAGCACGTCTACGATCGATGTTGCCTTCCATCACCATGAAGCGAAGTTTAAACTAATCAGTAATGACAAGATAACCCAATATGTAAAGCACATCGCTTGATTGACAATAAGCGAATAGCGAATCAACTCCATTATCTCTATAACTAATTAAAACATCGCGCTTATCATGGTTGATAAAATGAGATGCCATCATACGAATTAAAGCATTCTTCTAAATTTCGCAATAGTGGAATTGCTACGGTTGCAAAATTGTTTTTACTTTCACTGTCGCAGGTCAAAATTGTGTCATCGGAAGACTTCAAAATATGTTATTGGCGATATGTCTCGGATACTTGAGGTTGATTGATGACATTGTTCATCCATTATGTTACATCCACAGCTGCCTTTACCCACCATGGTGTTGTTTTCGGTGTGCTTTTGGTATGATACTATACCTGACTAAATATTATATCCGAAGCAGGCAAAAGCTATGATATGTTTTAATTACATACATCAGGCATGGTTTGATTGAGGGTGAAGCTCAATTTGACTGATGGCGCAAACAACTATCCTTTCATAAATAAATGTTAACGCGGCAGGATGATTGATGTGGTGAATAGCTCAAATAATATTCCACCAATAATGACTCTCAATGAGGCAGGAGGCCTACTGTATGGAATGGCGCTTGTTAATTCCTCAAATAAATACTCTAACTAAAACAAAATGGTAGTAGGACAGGTGGGGAATGATATCAATGAGTAATCACATCAAAATGACCGATCATAAAATATTCTTGATCAAACTGGTTTGCGATTAACTTATCGTTAGAGTTGCTGACCACACGCGACGAAGTGGGGCGGTCATGTTTGGATGAATTAGGTACATGTTGTTATTTCTGATTTGAAGATTGCAAGATGCTGTTCAGCAGACTGTTCCTCATATGTACATTGGGTGTTACCAAAATATGGATTACCGTTGCAGCTGCTTCAGGTGTGATGTTACGAAGGCAAATATGTGCTGCCATTCATAAGTTCTCATCCATGAGGAAAAAGACGACGAGGCGATGGCATGACCGACTAAGTTATTTATATAACAATGTCATTTTTTTTCCAAAGAAAGACCTTTCAAACATTCAATACACTGAATAGAACATGAGAATGTTCAGTACATCGAGACCTACAGAAAGTTTTAAGTTGGGTATCGTCAGCATAAACCTGTGGATTGAAATCCAGCGAACGTGCAATGTATCCATTAGTAAAAGTGTGAACGGTATACAACATGGGGCCAAGGGAACTGAGTACGTTGGAAAGCCATACATTTGCTCAACGCTAGTTGATGTTTCAGATGGCAATGATGAGTTATGTGATAATATAAAGGAACGAACGAAACCACTTCAAAGCATTTCCAACACATTTCTAGTCAGAAAAGTCTCGTGTTTAACAGAGTCAGCGGCTTTCAGATCCAGCATCAGTTATACCTTTTTCAAGGGCCATGAGAAAGCCATTGTGTACCCTTAAAGTAGTTTTCGCAATTCTATGATACAATACAGCACGTCAAGCTTTCAGCAATGCCAGGATCAATGATGTCATCCTTGGTACAACTAATTGGGTTCGTGAAAGAAACATTATTGTACTGTGAATTTGCAAATTGCAATGGGCAACGTCCTTTCTAACATGTTACGTCATAGCAGAACATTTTATGAGAAACATGATAATGATGCTGGTGATAGGCTCTTAGAGGTCTCCGTGTGCCTCAGCCCGGTCACTACATTTGGCTAAATGTAAATATTTGACCAGCATGTTGCGATGCATGACCATACCATATACATCACGATCTACTGTTCGGTATTGTATGGCGCTTGATTGACAACAAACAAAATGTATATCAACTCCCAATGACTGTATTCCACGATTGATGAAAACTTAGCTGCTGCCATATGAAAGCATTTATGTATATATTCTCCAATTGAGGAACAGTAGTTTGATTCTTTTGCACCAAATATGTGTCGGAATGACCCCATATAGCTGAATAATGGCTGTGAGGCAGTCAGATAAGAGTGGGTATAATTTGGTTAAGCTGAGTTCATGTGGATTTCATTCCAAGTCACATCTAGATGGAAATATTTGATGAGTAGGATAACACAAAGATAAGCATCACAATCGAAAGTAACATTCGAGGCGTGCGTACCATCGATCAACGAATAAGATGTGCACCCAAACTAAAGCGATATAAACTGTTTGTGTTTAATCAAAGCTCTAAGCATAGGTATGCGTGTTTTTACACTAAATACTAAATACAAAAATACCCGATCACAGGTATTTAAGAGTATGTCATCATTCCTTACATGTCACATCATAACTATAACGTGACGTGGAAGAATAACGTAATGATGATATTGATAATAGTCATCGTCATTTTGCGCTCCTTGCATGTGGCGTGGAATCAACCTCGCCTTACCGGACTAAATATAGGTATTGGAACATCAATTTTCGTTAGCATGTGCTCCAATCATCAGGGAATGCATAAACTTGGCAGATACGTCGACATAACCCAATATGTATAGTATATCGCTCGACTGACAATTAACGAAATGACATTATAGCTTTATACTCAGCCATAGCGGAATTGTTATTGTATCATAATTATGTTTACTTACTTTGTTTGATTTGTGTCATTGAAAAGGAACAATATATGCTATTGGTGAAATGGTATGGACACATGAAGATGAGTGATGGCTGGAATTGCATTCTATTCAATGAAAGATTCCCCATCCAAATGTAGAAAACCGTCTGCCGATTTAACCCATCTGCAGATGGGTCTAACCCGTTAACAAATCCATAGATGCCCGACTGCAGATGGGCGACCCATATGTAGATATCTCTATTATGTTTTCTCTGTGTTGCCTAGAATTTGGAACAACGGCACAATTTTTGTACATTATGTTGCAAATGACGGAAATAAATAAAAATCTGCTAAATTTTTTGTAATGAGTTTCTTATCTGGATTTGTGTCAAATACCATTTGCGGATGATTTTCTTTTAAATCTTATGTTTACAAAGTTACACATGGGATTAGGCATAATGACGATAAGACTATGCCACTGAGTTTTTTGTTCGTGTTATAGCACAAAGCAGGAATAAATTAAAATCCATTAGTATCATTACGATGCCACACTGATCCGCAATTGCGTCAGAACCTTCTGCAGATGGGCCGTTTTCAGTCCATCAAGTGATCCATCTTTGGATTTATAAACGGGTCAGACCCATCTGCAGATTGGTCAGATCGGCAGATGGGTTGTAATATATATAGAGATATATATATATATATATATATAGATAGATATATATATATATATAGAGATATATATATATAGAGATATATAGATAGAGATAGATATATATATATATAGATAGATAGATATATATATATATATATATATATATATATATATATATATATATAGATATCTCTATATCTCTATATATATATATATATATATATATAGATAGATATATATGTATATATATATCTCTCTCTATATCTATATATATATATATATCTATATATATATATATCTCTATATATATATATATATATATATATATATATATATCTCTATATATATATATATTATATGTTGTTTGAGACAAAATATGTCCCAGGACAGATCATAGAGATTTACGACTTACAACCCTTGTTTATGTGAAGTCGCCCGCAACATTCCTTCATTTCGAGTAGTTATTATAGACAATTCATTCGTTGTGTGATAGGCCGTACACATATTATGACAGGCTACATGGAATATTCAATACTACAACCTATATTACAAGAAATATCATGCAAATCTCAAGGCTCTGGACTAATTCCGATATATTGTTTCCCCGAAACCATACGTTTATTGAGGGAAACGGATGTGGCAAATGATAATATCAATGATGACCGTATACAAAATTTTAAGTCTTCGCATGATAGCGCATACTATGCATTATATATTACATCATGTAATAGAATGGCAATAGTTCTATAGCAGCAACAAACATAGTGACATTCAATATCTGAATCTTTTTTAAAGAATGCATATGCGAAAAACAAAAACATGGGGCCTAAACCTATTGTACAAATGATAGGTTTCTTATGTCACCATTTGTTGACCTTCGTCTGATATTGAGTTAAGCCAACTAAAATTATTGAACATTTTCTGTGCTACAAATCATATTCTGTCAAGGTATGATTTTATAGACGTTTGAGTTGCCAAACTCAGTTATCATATACTGCATTAGATGAGTTGAGCTCAACAGAACCAGTCAGTCAATACCATGACTATTGTAGAGAAATGACTGCTCATCTCTCCAATCTTTACATAAGCAAGGTAAAAAATGGGACCAAATGATGAAGCTAGACACAAAACCATTTTATCTGACGTGCTTGACAGATATATTATTTGGTACCAAGTCAGTGTCCAGACAGACTCATCAAAACAGGTTTCCTTTAATGACTTGCATTCATCATTATAAGGCAAGAACCACTGATAATCAATTAGTTAGTATTGCAAGCACCAATACATCGACAGTCTTCAGTTTTTGGTTTTGATAGTATATTTTCATATTTAACATCACTGTAAATATTTCTCTAATGCCTCAACAAATCGTTCCATCGATTTTCTTTTTCTAATGCTACACATAGCCCAATACAATGCAGCTTAAACTATGAGCGTTATGTTTTGGTTTCTGAGATATTTCCTTGTTACTGCATTAGCGTCCACAGCTGTGCCCCAATGCATATAGGATGTTGTTATGAGGAAAGTAGCAAAATTGCGAGGAGTCGGCAATGCTGATATCCAAAAGAGGTCTCGTTGATATGGCATTTATTAGATGTCAATAAAAACTTGGACAACATCTATTTCCAATCCAATGGCTCTCATGATTATACAGCAGAACATTTGCATAAATGAGTTCCATCGTCATGCATAACGTATGGTAATATGTAGGTTTTTACATATTTGGTTCGCTAAGGTCAATAAATTACTATTGAGCATATGTCATCAATTCAATATCAATTGCGACTCAAGAGACAATTCTCTCGTTTGAGAAGCTGCTAATTGTTATTATTAATCACTTCACCAATTTGTTAACATCCATAAGATATACAAATTTGTGCGTGATTAATTGATAATAATAATTATAATAATAATAGTTTATATCAGGCACCTGACCCATAGTACGTAAGACATGCATATAAGTAAGCGTACAATGCGGTGCATATAAAATACGGTAACAATGGAACCCTATGGCACCAGACCGTACTATGTAACAAGCATCCATGGACTTAATTAACAAGTTATTGCAGGGTTCTATCCTCCTTATAAATACGTAGGTCGATATTCTAATAAATGCTTGAAATCCTTCGATACTGTAATCATTAACATGCTGATGACACTACAAAATGCATTATCCTAGTTTAGTTAGGCCTGCTTATTGAACGTTAGTTTGTTGAAATTTAAATTCATCGTAGCCCAGTTGGTGCCCTCGATCTAAGATCGGCATGTAAAAACACAAGTCCTTAACGATCAATCTCTGCCAACTTCTCACCCTGGTTATATAAATTGCGTCAAACGAGGTATCCTTGAAATGTGACCTGAATGTAGTTAAGCATCCCATGCATCATTTCGCAAAATGAAACTGAATGTAATCTGTACTCACGTCACGCCTACATTCTATCACAGGCATCAATATGAAACAAAATCGTACTCAGCATCTTAATGAGATCATCGTCAATTCCATGGTCAAGTTTTACTGTGCTTATTTGTTTGAAATGTTTCATGAATGTTGCACAGAGACTGATTAAGCATGCTATACCTGGCACTATATGTGCTATCAATTGCTCTTCCATTATATAAAGTAAGTTTACATACGGTAGCATGAGAGAGCACGTCCTATTGGTCCACCTGAGAGATAAGCATTTTCCATATATAAATGCTTAATTGTTTACCGTGTCGGTCTATTAAATTCGACTGCTCATTTCATACTCCGAATAATACAATTACATTGAAACATCTAATCTGATGAGTCTGTGATTACCCTCTATATGTATATTTAATGCGGCTACATAACTGTTCATGTACCAAATGCTACTTCCATAAGAATGCATAGCACTGCGGTAAATGTCCAGATGACTAAATGAGACTATGACCCCAATTCTCTTATCTAATACGCATGTAGTTATTAACGTTCCTCTAGCAACATTTACTAACCAATAACTGACTGAAACCCCGAACATATTTGTTGTGGTTTGAATATAAACAAGCACGATGTCATTGTTCCTAAGCTAATTCGTCGTCGTTTGACTGATATTCCATGACTATGGTCACTCATTGTGTAGGTATGTAATTTTATCCTTGTTTACCTTATTAGGCCATGTCTATTCATTATGCACGGTAGTACAATGTCAATGACGTCAACATTCTGGTGTACCTTTATTGTCTTTTCGGAAATATCTTGGATATTATTTTTGCTGTTGAGTGCTCGCCATGTAAGGTAGACCGCTGCCATTCTTCAGCAAGCTCTCAGTATTTGAATAGGAAATATCCTCGTGTAGTACAACATGCGTTAGCCTGTATTGATCAATTACACTCAACTTATTTAAAGGAAGGCGCTCATCACCATATTCAATACACAACTTCACGACAATAACATTTTCTGGTGATGTTAATAAAGTTGACGTAAGTTTGGTGTATATTTCCTCCACCAACACAGACTTCACGTTGCTCATGGGCGCCGCAAGTGTCCTCGTATTTGCGAATTCCACGCGTGCAAATCATCATGGTTTTAGATCCTGCTCCAAATAACGGAAATGGAATATTCAACCAGATCTTGCTGCTTATCCAAACTCAGATAAATAATTTAACAAAAATAACCCATCGTACATAACTGGTGTCAATGGATTTTTAGCCCGCTTTCACATATTTGATCTCTGACACAAATGTAATTACAAGACAAAGGCTGCAATACACGACAGGGTCTGTTAACTATAGATCAAATCTGTCATCCCATTAAAGAAATAGTGTCGATTGAAGGTGTGCATTGTGCAAACTGACAATACACATAGTCTTTAATGCACACTTTTTATGTACACGGTATAAATAATACCTTGGTGGCCCCAGACAATCATTTAAGGCATGTCAATATGTCCCTCTCGACACTCCAACATGAGAGTCCTTGACCTCGGGTTTATTGGTCGGCAAGAGAATGTGACGACGCTTATGCTGAACTTCAAATATTGACATTAATTAATGGGCAAGATGAACGTACCAAATTACCAAAACAAATCATAAATATTTATAAGCATGACATTTATGATTAGCAGTGGTCATAATTTTGAACCTCGGGTATCGGATCAATTTCTGTTATTCATATGCATGTAGTACCTCATTTCCGAGAAGCCCTGTTACTTAAATTTGGCTCACTCTTTTTGGTCTAGTCCGAAATACAGCTGCATGAACTTCGGTGAGAGCATATCAATAACTGGAAATTTCTATCAAATATATTAGAACTTAAGGCTCGGGCAAAAATTATTTTTAGTACGTTCCCCGTTCGAACGATTGGTCAACATTATGGGGAACTATTTAATCCGTACACCCACAGGGTTCTTCAGAGCCGCCAGATGTTATTTTGTATATCACTAATTGTAGTTATCAAGATACAGGATCATATCGTTTGATTAATTGGACAATCGATCGACGAAAAGTGATTGCTGTGTTTTAGTTGTATATAAAAAAAGATAAAATGCATCTGAGGACAATAATTTATAATTGGTAATGATTATTTCAACAAACATTCAATCACAATATAACACTAGCCAGCGTTTTAACAGCTTGACACAGCAATTACATTTTGAAGACTACATATTTCTCTTCATTATTTCTAACAGTTACACTATTCATTCTTTTCCATTGTCTCTAAAAGAGTCGGTTTTTTTTTTTTTTTTACAACTTCGTCAGTTCATTTGGGCATACTCCTGCGATTCTCATTCCTTTGTAGACTAATTCGATCTGGCAAATAATATA